>OX359264.1:26196742-26551742 GCA_947179155.2 Hedera helix
CTAAACTCATTAATAATCATAACTTACCTCTTTAATAGCTGTAAATCACGTCTTTAATGGATAACACTATAATGATCATAACTGTCAGAGTATTCAACTTTTAACTAAGTTTACAATTTCTTTGTAATATTACTTTTCACTATTCTCTAAAAAGTTTTATTGATAAAACTTTAGCTCGTTTCTCGATGCACTTGTCAAGATAGTTTCTCATTATCTGAAAAACTTCCTTTCTTTAATCGTACTTACCTTTACTCAATTAACTTATTTCATATTCTCTATTGCAACATTATTTATACTCTACACATTTAACCTTCTTTTCTTATTTCATTTTCATAAACCTTCTTCACATTCCATTTCTCTTGGTAACATATCCAACATATCCTTCTTCCCTTCCTGTCTCACGGTCATTGCACATTGTAGTTTTTCTAATTCATCACATTTCATAATTTCTTTGCTCCACAAATTATATCTTCATTATCGCTCACAATTAGAAAATGCTACCCCATCCTACCATCCAATCTTCATAAGAATAGAGGAATTAAAAACATTTAATTTTTGGAAAAACTTTCATAATATATTGAATGAACACGTATCTCGGTTTAACAATACTTCACTCCAGAGTACCTCATATTACAAACCACTGACAGAGAATTTACCTATCATTAAAGTGATGGATTTTTATAATACGCTGAGTGAACATGTATCCCGGTTTAACAGTACTTCACTCCCAGAGTACCTTATACTGTAAACCACTAACAGAGGATCTACCTGTCATTAAAGTGATGGATATCTCATCCATACATTGGCACGTCAAGTGATTAGTCTGCAATGCCTGTGTCTTGATATGCCAGGTGACCATTCGATCAACTTGCAATACCTGTAACCTCTCTATATCCCCTTTTTTTGCAGGGGTTGTTCATCTCTTCATTAGAATTCATAAAAGAGTAATTTGATTGGGCATAACTTTCAAAGAATATGAATTCAATAAATACATTTCAAAATTTATCTAGTTGAGTCAAATAGCTTAGCCTTATATTTCTTCAACGCTTGTCTAGCCAGATCAATTAGCATAAACTTTCTTTTAACAATTTATAACCCGTAGAAATTTTAAAACATCCATCATGTCAAAACTTTTCAACACGTCTAGCCGAGTCAAATGGCATTGACAACTTTGACATACTTTCACAAATCATAATCATTTATGACTTCATGTTACCGCATCATCATGACAGTACGTTGAGAATTCTGTCATTAATAATTCCTACACCATACTTTATGGTGCTGAATCATCTTATGATGTCATAGTACTGCACCGTCTTAATAACACGTTGAGCATTTCGTCATTCATCACATTTACACCAGGATAAAAGGTGCATTGATGATTATTTTGAAATACATTTTGATGTTCAAAATATTTTAGTCTAGCCGAAACAAGTAGCATAGACACTTTTTTTTTTAAATTTCTTAAAACATTGAAAATCATTTTAGTTTTTATCATACCGCGACAGGCAACGATGCGTGAATCCACACACCCGGGTTATTGTGCATACATGATAATAAAATTCATTTGCATTTTTAAAAGCACATTAGTGCGAAGTTAGCTTGAAGCCAAAAATTTTGAAGTCTAACAAAGCTAGAAGAGTGGAAATACCTTAAATTCCAAAACATCTGCCACCTTCTGCTCTTTCACTTAATTATAATATTTATTGCTAGGACTATTACTACATATCATATTAAAAAATCTTGGTTACTCCAACTTTTCTATACCCCCGTATAGTTCATCAAACATACCACACATTATGAGTCCAAGAACTTACCACAAGAATATGAGTTTAGGAGCTTGTCCTAGCAATACGTGGTCTGAGAACAAATCAAAGACTATCCATATGCTGAGGGCTCAAAATATACCATACGATTATGAGTCATGGACCTACCATATGCATGAGTTTTAAGAACTCGTGTCTAAACTTAATATTATCTATCTATCGAATATACCTACGAGAGAAGAATCACTTCCTCAACATCTGTATACCGATAGCGTGACTCTAACATTTCAATGATTATCACTATGGCAGCTAAGTGGACACAAGTCCCTTACCCATACAAAGGCTTGTGCAACTCAGTCACCACGCGAGTCCTCAATTGAAATTTCGTACCTAGGTTTTCTGTCCCCTGAGTATAACATTTTTGTAATTCACGTCTCATCATTCTCTTAGTTCATCTCGTACTATTTCATAGTACCATATCTCTTTATAACATCAAGCTATACCTTTTGGATCATTAACAGGTCTCTCTGTTGTTTCACAGTCTCATTGGATCACATCGTGATCTTACTTTACAATCTATTCATTATTCGATTTCCTTATCTTGTGATCGTATCGTAGTACTATCCTCTTACTGTTCCTGATCATGTTATTATGATCTATTTCTATGCTTTTAAGATTACCTTGTCATTTTTGTTGTTTGAATCAGGTTTCCCCTGATTTTCTTTGAGATTCATCTGTAATATCCCAAATATTTCAAAAGTGATCTAACAAGATCTAAGCAAGGTTGTCAATTCAAAACCTAAAGAAGGATTTCTCAAGCATACCTTGAGTTATCTGAAAGAATATATACGACTCAAAACTGCGATCGTATACAACTAGGAGGTTAAAATCTTTAATATGTTATGTGATTAGTAAAGCTTAAATTGAGCTTTTAAATGTACTGTATGAATTATCTATGTGTAGGATTCTGTGTTTTGGTTCAAGTAGTTAATCTTAACACTTATTAAAAATCAGAAGTCAATTTAGGGCAAAAACCTAAATTAGAAAAAGAGTTAAAACCTAAACCCTAACCCTAGGGTCTAAACCCTAGAAAATAACCTAGGCCCTTGAGCAAAATGTGAAGGTCAAATTGACATTCCGTTTCAAGATTCAACCTTCCCACGATTTGAAAACACGTAGCAGTCAATAAAAGTTTTTCTCGAAAAACGTGTAAAAGTACTATTCACGAAGAAACGTTTTTCATTCGTTTGATCGTTTCTTTCATCTGTAGGACTTCTTGTATTTCACGATATAGTGATAATATGAGGTTTAGATGCCAGGGAATCAATAAAATTTTCTGGGGAAAAAGACGAAAAAGATGCGAGTTACGAGAAAACGTTAGTCGTCTTTTTGAACGTTCTTTTCAATGTTTGGACTTTTTCCATTTCACGATATAGCATTAATACGAGGAATAGATACCAGGGAGCCACTGATATTTTTCCCAAAATAAAACGTAAAACGCTCTTCAAACGAAAACGTTTTCCGTTTTTGATCAAACCGTTGATGGATACAGTGTTTGTATGCAACACCGGTGCGTAATAAGCAATAAAAGATTTTTCTCGAAAAGTGTGTCGGGAATAAGACGAAATAGGGAAAAGACAAAAATAAATATTATTTTTGACTTTTTGATCGTTTAAGCATATTCTGAGAAATGGTAGTTAAAAATACTATTCACCGAAAAACGTGTCAAGTCTGTTGGACTTTCGACTTTACAAAATAGTGTTTATTCGGAACAAAACTCTGGAATATCAGACTTTTAAATCAGTTGAGGTCAATTTAACCGGAAGACTTAGAAATGAACTAGAATTAGTTAAGGATGAACTAATTTCTATTGAGATGTAACTGAGTTAGATGTAACTGGGTTAGGAACCTAATTAGGAACTAAACCTAGTTACAAACTAACTAAGCTTATGAAATAGTTAAGCTAATCTAGTTGATATAAAACTAGGTTAGATGACATTTAGTTGAAATGAAACTAGGTTATGTTAAACCTAGTTGGAATTGAACTAGGTTAGGGTAATTAGATTACCATTTAATCTAATTATCAATTAATTAAACTAAACCTAAATAGGATTAAGTTTAATTAAACTAAAGATTAATCTAAATTACAAGTTAATCTAATCGGTGAATTAATAACCTAATCGAATAATCAAATTCCTAGGTTTATTGCTAATTAACCTAATCCTAACTAAGCTAGATTATCAAAAGGACTAATCTAACCTTGATCAAGCTTGGTAAATGACCTTGACTACCCCTCAATTAAATGATTAAATGACCAACCAAACAAGCCCTAGAACTATTCCTTTGGTAGGCTAAGTTGTGGACCAATTGGAAGCTAACATGTGGCAATTGTGGTGTCACCAAAATGTGATGATTTCTAGCATTTAATGGCATTAAATGGGCTGATATGGTCGTTCATATGGAGTGGAAAAGGGTGGTGAACCTTAGCTTAGCTTAGCTTGGAAGTCTTGTACTAATGACCATTTTACCCTAGCTTTGCATGGCCTATAAATAGCAAGCATTCCTCACTTGTTTGATCATTCATTTTCAAAGCAAAAATGCTTGTATCAAAGCTATATACAATATGAGAGAGAGTTCTAGTGAGTTATAATCAAAGGAAGTGCAAAGAAATAGTTAAAGCTTGCACTTCGAGAGGTAAATCATTAGTCGTTTTTATGTTCGATTAATTTTCGTAGTTTAAAAGCTCAAGAACGCGAGTCGTAGCCATGTACGATTGTCGTTCTCCGTGTTCTTCACGTGTTCTTGAGCCTTTCTTCATTTTACAGTAGTTATAATGTCGAATTTCAATTCGTAGTTTAAAGCTCAATGAACATACGTAGTGGTCATGTACGGTTTATCCGTTCTCCGCGTTTGCGTATGTTCTTGAGCATTTTTATAAATTGTTATAATTCAATTTACAAGCCGTTATAATGACCAAATTTTGTCAACTATAAAGTGTTATAATCACTTATATAAGCAGTTATAATGCTCAAATTATTTCAAGTACGAAAACCAAAAGCTCAAGAACATAGTCGTTACCATGTACGGTTTATCCGTTCTTCGTGTTATTCGTGTGTTCTTGAGCAAAAGTCATGAATCTTTCTATGAGAAGGTTTGTGATTTATTATTTTTATGTTATAAAGTGATATTGAGTCTTACAACATGATTTCTTAAAGAGTTAAAGCAAGCGGTACCATGTTTCACATGGTTAACCCTAAAAATATTGATCAAAGTAAGCATACTGACCTTTCTGCTAAAATTACGAAATTCTAAAGTCAGAATCTGCCTTAGCAACCTCAATGAAAGTTGTAGATCATGAAATTCTAAGCAATTTAGACTCAAAAATTACTTTAAAATGTTTCCGGATGACAAAGTTATGGCAGTTACCGGAAAGGACGTCAAAGCTGAAAATTTTAAGGGGCATTCGGGTGGAAGCACTAAATTTTGAGATTTTGAGTTCGCAACTTAACGAAATGATTCCACCAATGAAAATAGTCTAGTTAAGTTATTCTAAGACTTATTCAAAAGGAAAATTTGATAAACTAACATTCGGGGTCGCGTAACCCTTTTTGTAGGCGTTTAACGATTTCCCGGGAAACCCTAAAACATGGTTTTAAGGCAAGTCTTCTAACTCTTGCTATGTGCTACTTGTGTAGTATTGTTAAAATGATAAATGAGATGTGTAATGTCATGTTATTATGCAATAGATGATATGTGAAGTCTTTAACTGATGTTTACAAGCCTTCTAACTGTTATGCATTATGTTTACGATGTATGAACATGATTTATACACTTTGTGTGTCACTGTGATATAAATTATTGGAACGTGAGTTATATGTGATATTAAATGGAGAATTATGTTCAGTCAATGCATGTTAAAGTTTATATGAAAGCATAAACTGCGTATGTGCTGTAAGTTAGACTTGCTGAGCCGTCGTGCTCATTCTTGCGAATAAAACCTTATTTGCAGATTAAAGATGAACGTTAAGAAGATCACGAACGTAAAGATGAAGCGTAGATTAGGTTTTCATGTTTATTACTTGTATTTGTATAAGTCATAATGACTGTTGTAATACGAACAAACAAACATGTAACCGAATATTGAATGAATGATATAAATAATTATCATCAGAATGTTGTTATGTCTTTATTTTGATATAACCTAGAATTGTTAAAATTTAACATAGTATTGATAATGATCTATTTATCTGGATGAGGATCGGTAAATAACTTGTGAGTGCTGTACATCTGAGACAGAACTAAGCGATGTTGACTGGTCAAATCCATCGTTAAGGTTCCTCGGACCCAGGTATAACTCGTTATTACTATTCTGAATACCATATAAGTAGGATTATTGATATGAAGAGATATCTTTGTATATTGATACTTGTAGTACGAATGAGACCGTTACAAGTGGACGTATATAGAATATTTAAATCCTAAGGTTAAAATTAAACCGTTATATATGGTTTTATCCATTTATACGGATGAAATACAAGTTGATACTTGTATACTTATGAGACTGAGATCAAGTTAAGATCCAGGGACAATGTTAAGAGAAATTTGTTAATGTATAGTCTAAAATAAGACTATTTCAACCAATATGATTATGGGATCATTGGTTAAGTCGATAGATGTATGAAATTAACGCACAAGGTCCGCCGCATCGAAAGCGCGGAGATTTTGGGGGCGTTACAGTTGGTATCAGAGCAGTGGATTATAGTTTTGAGGTAACAAGTACCTTGGAGTATAATCTGATGAATTAAAAAGAAATGGACTTGTGAAGAGTCCGTATATAATTAAAAGATATGCATAAATCTTATTAAATCTTAATACATAAAAATTATTATGTGAAAAGAAATATAATGAATAAAGATAAACTCTTTACGAGAATATCTGAAGATAAATGGACTCTTAAAGAGTTCTCAAAGCAAGCAATAAGATAAAATAATCTTATTGGTTTTTGTGTGAAACTGTTTCATAAAAATGAAATGGTGTGTATGGTATGTTGTGTAATTATACCTAAGAAAGGAGATGAGTAAACTCATAGAGAGATGATAATGAGAAATTCATTTGGAGATTTTGGGGGCGTTACAGTTGGTATCAGAGCTATATAAAAAGAACCCCGAGCCTCTCGCTGGTGACCGCCCATAGAAGGGAGGCACCGAAGCCAGACTCTCCGTAGGGGACGCCGCATGCGGTGGCAAACTGATAGGTACCATTGTAAGGTGCTATTGAATGATGGTTACAGTTGGTATCAGAGCAGTGGATTATAGTTTTGAGGTAACAAGTACCTTGGAGTATAATCTGATGAATTAAAAAGAAATGGACTTGTGAAGAGTCCGTATATAATTAAAAGATATGCATAAATCTTATTAAATCTTAATACATAAAAATTATTATGTGAAAAGAAATATAATGAATAAAGATAAACTCTTTACGAGAATATCTGAAGATAAATGGACTCTTAAAGAGTTCTCAAAGCAAGCAATAAGATAAAATAATCTTATTGGTTTTTGTGTGAAACTGTTTCATAAAAATGAAATGGTGTGTATGGTATGTTGTGTAATTATACCTAAGAAAGGAGATGAGTAAACTCATAGAGAGATGATAATGAGAAATTCATTTGGAGATTTTGGGGGCGTTACATCATCTTTGAATCATTTCAAATATTCTTTCAGATATATTCTTAATTGAACTTATGAATTTTCTCAATCTATTACCTTCATTCAAATATTTCTTAACATCTCTATCTCTTCCTTATAATCTTATATCTTTCATATTTCCTTAACCTTAGCCAATATTTGAGAACTATATCTCTTAACTTATGGTTCTCAACTCTAATTCCCCCCATGTTCATCAAACATATCACGAATTTGGGCTCAGGAACTTACCACAATCATATGACTTAAGGAGCTTGTCCTAGTCAGGCCATAGTCGCCCATTTGCTGAGGGACTCCACCACATAATCATGAGTCACGAGCTTGGGTTTTCAGAACATGCAACTAACTTTACTCTTCCTTACTAAGGTTATAGCCTAAGGTATCGTTTACCCAAAGTTTATAACCTTCAGCTATGATACCAACTGTAACGACCCCGAAATTCGACCAACCTTATTACCTTAAATTTAATGTTTTATACATTATTTTACTTACTTCCAAATTTCAGTTTGTTAACAAATCTTTAATCACCTTAATTAAACCATTAATTGACTTTACAATCATTAATTACCAAATTTTTTGGTATAATTTTTTTTTTCCAATCATTGTATCAAAATATTTTTTGCACATAAAATATTAGCATCTCAATCCTAGTCCTTGGAACGCAACCTTTACTTTTTCCTTTCTTTCATGATAAGTATTCCTGAATAATCATAATACATAATTAAACCTTATTTATCCATTTAGAATCTGACATATATATATATACACACACAAACACACACACACACACACACATCAATTACAATTGCAAATTTCCTTGATGTCGCACATAATCTCTAGTCATGATTTAATACTTCTGAAATTTTATTTTTACCTACAAAATTTATATTATGCAAGGAGTGGGCATAACGGCTCAGCAAGTTCAACAGTGTGCACATAATACATAACATAACATGCTCTGTGTGTGTCATACATTATGTATTGTGCTTCTACTAAAGCAATATATTTCATGTGCATCATATCTAACTCAGATTAACAATTTCTTAAAGAAGACATTGAACTACTTCACATATAGTCACATAATTGCACCGAACGCACATCTCGGTCACATCAACCACATATCACATAACACATAATTTTTATACACATTTGAAAAAAGTAAGCATATAACATCATATGACAATTAATATCAAGTACTGAAGAACTTGCTTCGATGTCCAATTATTAAATTACAGCTCAAAACCCATTCTTGGACGACCTACAGTAAATCAATTAAATAATAATTGATTAGTACTCTACTATATTAATTTAATTAATATAGAACACATTCTATGCGGACAACCCGGCTCGTCGGATAAAATTTAGCGTATTCGGTTGTCCGAATTTTTATATAACAATTTTCTCAATTTTAAACTTACTAGATTAATATTTAAATGTTAATCTCAAATATTTAATATTTTTGAAAAAATATTAAATTTAATGCCCAAATATCATTTATATATTTTTAGTATTTTTCTATAATTTTTAAATATTTATTTAATTAAAAACCAAATTCTGAGGGCATTTTCATAATTTTCGTAACTTTCAGGACACGCTTGTCATTTTCGGAAAAGCGTAGGGGCACGCTGGTGATTAACCAGCCGTGTCAGCCGCGTATTGCGCGGCCTCCGCCTACGCCAAACGGCGTCGTTTCCCCTTGCTGGTTAACGAAGTCACCGCGCATGGCGCGGCTCCCCTCCTTCGCGTGCTGAAACGCTGTCGTTTCGTTCCGCTTTTCCAAAAAAAAACTGGCCGCAGCGCAATGCGCGGGCGGCCCTATTTTCTTTCTTCTTCTCTTCCGGAAACAGTAAGCCATCTCAACAATTTTACACCATTTTTGTACATTAATTTCATAACATAATAATTCTAAAAATCATATAATCCAAACATACACATCCCAAAATTATATAAAATAATTTTCTTAATTATTTACTAATTTTTCACAAAATTATTTTATCACCAATAATACCAAAATAAATCAAATAATTAAATTTTATACCTTTTCTAAGCTTGCAATTCTTCCTTTGAAGCTTATTCCTCACTTGGATGACACCAATATTTTCCTCTCTCTTGGTGGCTATGGTGGTCGGGTGGTGGTGGTAATGGTAGTGGTGGTGTAATGACCACGAATTTCATTAGTCATTGTAAATATACTTAATAAATATTTAGCAATGAATTTAAATTTTTCTCATTAATTAATTGTGCATTAGATAATTAAATAAATGTACTTATGTGCTTGTATATTTATTTAAAGAATTAAAGCAAAGTGTATAATTAATTAAAGCAAATCTAATTGGATTATATTTTATATCCAAATAAGTTGATAAACTAGGTTAAAGATATTAACCTAGTAGCCCGTGTAATTAATTTAATTACTAGCCCATGTAATTAATTAAATAAGCCCAATGCTTGATTTAATTAAATGTAACCTAGACTATTTAATATAAGCCCAATGTGTTATTTAAATTGAGCCCAAACAATTTAATTGAATGAGCCCAATAGAAGTTATTACCAAGCCCAATGTGAAGTCCAATAAGGGTCAAACTTTGGTCAATATATATATGTATATATATATATATATATATATATATATATATATATATATATATATATATGTATATATGCACATTTTTGCATTAAAAATAAAAGAAAAATGGCTTGGATAATCCAATTTGCTGAATTCTTGGGGGCCCCACATGGATAACTTGACTTCTTAGATTGCTTGGAAATCCATCCATGTCATATAGTGATTGAACAACCCTAGTCATTCCATGAGTCAATCAAATGGTCATTCAATCAAATAGTAAGCATGATTAGCAATTAAATTGACCAACATGGGTGAATTAGTGAGTTAATGGTGTGTTAGTGGTTGGCTATAAAAGAAACACTCCACACTTGTTCAATGTTTATTAGTTCATTTGAAGTTGCTAGAAAGGAAAAGAGAGAGACCATTTGAGAGCATTTGAGAGCAAAACACCTAAGTGTTGAGAGAAAAAGCTAAGGAAGGTCTTGGTGGATGTCCTCAAGCTACACAACTTACTTTGGTAGAAGGAGAAGAAGAGCATCCAAGACCTCAAGGTTTAAAAGTGCTCTCAACTTCATCTTATTTCATTTTTGTAGTCTAGAAAGCTTTTGATCGGTTAAAATTAATTTTTAACCGATCAAAACTCGTTTTGATGATCTAGAAGTATTTAACTATGTAATATATGTATATTCATAGATCTATGTGTTTATAAAATGTTTTGGTATGTTAGAAATACATAAAAATGGTAGAAAAGTTCATAACACAATTTTACCGGTAAACCCTAACTATGCATGCTAGGTTTATGGTTGTATTTTGAAATGTACAAATTGGAAAGTGGATTTTTATGGCTAGAAAGCTAGATCTATGAGTTTTAAAGATAAAACCTTTTTGAACTTTTCAAAAATAATGAATAACAAAGAAGTTATGGCTTTTACCGCAAAGGATGTTGATTTTAAAATCCTATGTTGCATTGTGAGCCATTTTGAGTCTAGTTACGTTTGAAATTTGGATTTGTGATCTAAAGAGAAATTGTAGAGGGGGAAATTCTGATGAGAATGGACTCAAGAATCACCCCAAAATGTTTTTGTATGAAGAAGTTATGGCTATCGGAGCGTCGGAGGGTCGAGCAGTCAAACTGTTGACTTTCGGACAAAATGGCTGACGCAGCCGCGTCAGGACTGACGCAGCTGCGTCAGAACAATCTGTTAAGCAGATTTTTGGTGTTCTGGGTCGGGTCAGGTCGATCCGGGTCAAGTTTTCTTTGAAAAATTAAGTTGAAATAGGTGTAAAATGAATATATTTGGGTATTAAACCAATTTATATGGAGTCTATTTGTAAATCAATGCTATCTAATGTTTAAATTAAATACTAAGGTTAACCCAATTTAAAAGTTAACTTTTGGTATTATTTAAAGAGTATTAAAATATTACTACATGGTTAATAATATTAATAAGTAATTAAATATTATGAAATGATTGATAATATTAGTAAGAGATTAAAATATTATTAAATGAGTAATAACATTAATAAGTCAATAAAATATTATTAAATAAATAATAATATTAGTAAATGAATAAAATATTATTTAATGATTAATAATATTAGATAATGAATAAAATATTATTAAATGATTAATAATATTAGATAATAAATAAAATATTACTAAATGATTAATAATATTAGATAATGATTTAAAATATTATTAAATGATTAATAATATTAATAAGATAATAAAATATTATTAAATGATTAATAATATTGGATATTAAATAAAATATTATTAAATAATTAATAATATTAGATAATGTTTAAAATATTATTAAATGGTTAATAATATTAATGAGGTAATAAAATATTATTAAATGATTAATAATATTAGATCATTAATAAAATATTATTAAATAATTAATAATATTAGATAATGATTTAAAATATTATTAAATAGTTAATAATATTAAATAATGAATAAAATATTATTAAAGGATTAATAATATTATGAGTTGAATAAAATATTATTAAATAATTAATAATATTATAAGGACAATAAAATGTTATTAATGGATTAATAATGTTAAGTGATTGATAGAATATTATTAAAAGATTAATAATATTAGAAGACTAATAATGTATTATTAAACGATTAATAATACTACAAGACTAATAAAATATTATTAAATTGTTAATAATATTATATAAGTGTATGAACTATATTAAATAATTAATATAGGTTCTTTGTGTTTGAAATATTATCAAGTAATTAATGATAATGTTTCCTATGTGATTATATACCCATAATTATATAATTATGTGGTTCGTAAGAGTTATAAAGGTCATTATACTAATGTGTATATGATACTAATTTAAGATCAAACTGATTTAATTGTTAGGTCCGTTCAAGAATTATTAAATTAAGTTGGTTAGCCGTAGACGACGCACGAGGCAAGTCTTCTACCCTTAACTTGTACTTATTGTTGCAATTATTATTCAACTTTAATTACTTTGAGCAATTCAATTATTGTTGAGCAAGTATCTACACTCGTAGATATTTGACAGACCTTTGAGTGAATTAATTATCGAAAATTACTTCACATCGTTATTGATTATTGTATTCACACATAGTGCTTTTGCAAACTGTTTAAGAACGTCTAAGCTAATTGTTTCGGCTAGACAAATGCATGTTAAATTCATTTAGTTGAATATTATAAAAGCTTATCCAAACCATTGGCTGGTGCGGATTCTTACAGTAAGACTGAGATAGAACAACCCTAGTTAAAGGGGATTTTTATTTGTCGGAGACCCGACAGCGCGCAAGAAAACTAAATGTGATGCATATACATAGGAAATGAGATGATTGATCCCCTCAAGTGTCCCGTTATTTTAACAAGGAGTCAGACATTGTATGTCTGTTCTACCTTAGTAGCAGTTCATGGTTATTAAAGACCACTCAGCAGTAAAGAGTCAATTCCTTCTTTTATTGAACATTGATTCTTGTTATCTTTCACAATTGTTATTGTTGAAACCTTGAAGTTATTTCTCTTCATCATGATATATCGTATGATTGTTGTTTATAAACTTGCTGAGCCATTTAGTTGCTCATTCTTGCTATATCATGACTTTATTTCAGCCAATCCCGAAAGCTCTAAATCGGATAAAGGCAAGGGGAAAGCAAATGTTTAATTTTAGTAGTTGCATGCTAGTTTAGTTTACTGTTATGTAATTACTGTTGTAAATCTTTTGTATTTCCCTTAAGATATGTAATGTTTAAGATTAAGGTAATAGACCTTGGAAAGTGTAGCCTTTTGATTAAGGAACCTTTTGTATTATTCCGCGAAGTTTGAATACAATATATGTATTTCATTGTTGTTATGTATTGTACAGTGAGAACCAAACCCGAGGTTAAAGAACCCGGATTTGGGGTCGTCACAGGTGGAGAGAGAAAAATAAATGGAGAGAAAAAGAGATGGTTTGTGTGAGTGTTTGTTTGTTTATTTCTTTTCCATTTTAATAACAATGAAATTAACCACTTTGGAACTCAAAACAATACCACCGCCTTGCCCAACCGACTTTGTTTCGGATA
Organism: Hedera helix; assembly: GCA_947179155.2. NCBI lineage: Eukaryota > Viridiplantae > Streptophyta > Magnoliopsida > Apiales > Araliaceae > Hedera > Hedera helix. The sequence continues at coordinate 26,210,351 of OX359264.1, forward strand.
AAACAACATGCACAATTAAGAATTTAATACATTACGTAATTATTTCGTGTAATAAATATTTTACATAATGTATGTAAACTATTTATTTTAATTCACCAAAATTCATAAAATAATTTATAAATAATATTTATACCTTTTTCAAGTACTTTACTTGACAATTTTTGTACACGCGTAATGACATGCATGTAATTATATGAGGTAATTTATCCCTCTAAAATTAATAAAATAACACATACAACTTATAAAAATTAATTTTCATACTTTTTCACTTCGTTACATGGATAACATGTTTAATTAACATTTTTACGTTTCTAATATATTATTCCCCATAAAAATTAAAAACCATTCCATCATACAATAAACATAATTTAATAAATTAAAACATTCATTCTCCTCATTTATTTTCTATTTCTTTACTATTCAACACAATTTATATGTGAGAACCCGAATTTTCAGGATTTCCTTAATAAAATTAAATAAGAATTTAATTAACAAAATTATCAAAGTTGTTTAAACTATTTATTATTTTATGTGATTTAAACTATGTGAAGAGATTTAATTGGTAAATTAAATCTATGCAGAGATCATGATAAATTGTGTGGAATTAAAGTAATTAAAGAGTAAATAAATTGTTTAAAAATAATTTATTAAGAATTAGAGAAATTACATGTAATGGTACAATAAAATTGTACAATTAAATGATTATAGAGGGACATAAATTTTTATTTAAATGATGTTACGAGGTAATGTGAGGTTTATGAATTAAATATGTGTATATATATATATATGTTCAATTGTTATATTGATAAAATTTTATTGTTTATGAAAATTATGGGATTAATAATTAAATTAATCCAAAGTTAAATAAAAAGTGAGTGAGGAAGTTAGTAAAAATTAAAAATATTGATTATATAATTAATCAACAATTATGATGAAGGTTTAGAAATCGTTTAAGAGGAGAAAGTAATTTTATAAATTATATACTAATAAAGTATATAATTTATATAAGAAAATTAAAGTAAAATATTAATGAAAGAATAATTATATAAATTATATAAGAATGATTATATAATTTATATAAGAAAATTAAATTAATGAGAGAGTTAATAAAGGTATAATTATTGATTATATAATTAATCAATAATTATGGAGGAATGTTGAAAATTATTAAATAGGAGAATGTAATTATATAAATTGTATAATAATAAATTATATAATTTATATAAGAAAATTAATGTAAATAGTAAAGAAATAAAAAATGAATGAAGAAAAGGAATGTTTTAACTTATTAAAAATTATGTTTATGTATAATGGAATTTTTATGATTTTTATGGAGAATAATATTTTAGAAACGTGAACATGTTAGTGTAACATGTTGTCCAAGTAACGAAGTGAAAAAATATGAAAAATAATTTTTACAAGTTATATGAATTATTTTATGAATTTTGGAGGTATAAATTGCCTCATATAATTACATGCATGTCATTATGCGTGTACAAAATTTGTCAAGTAAAGTACCGAAAAGATGTCTAAATATTAGTTATAAATCATGTTATGATTTATGGTAAATTAAAATAAATATTTTACATATATTATGTAAAAAATATTTATTCCACAAAATAATTACGTAATGCATTAAAATATTTAATTATGCTCGGTTTTGTGTTATCCGAATTTACTAAGTCGATTGTGGCGTGTTGGCAAGGTCGGTGGACTTTTTAAGTTGGTAAAAGATGGTTAATTCATTTTGTGAACAAAAGGAAAAGAAAAAGCAAGAAAAAAAAATAAACAAACAAAACACTCTCCATTTCTCTTTCTTCCACCCGACACCACCACCATGCCACCCAAGACCACCATAGCCACCAAGGAGAGAAAATAACAAGTTTCAAGGAAGGTTTTTCATGCTTTTGGGAAGGTATAAACTAAATTACTTGATTTATTTTAATATTATGGCATTAGATTTAATATTTATGTAAAAATATTAAATATTGGGGATTATTATTTAAATAATTTAAATATTAATCTACTAAGTTTAAAAGTTAAAAAATGATTAAATAAAAATCCAGACAACCAAATACGCTAAATTTTATCCGATAAGCCGGGTTGTCCGCATTGAACATGTTTTATATTAAGGGACGAGGTTAATTTAATTAACGATATTATTTGATAATTGGCCCAGAGATGATATTAATTAATTAAATTAATATCATGAGAGGATAAATAATTATTAATTGATTATTTTATGATCATAGGTTATACGAGAAACATTATAGAATGGGTATTTATTATTTCCAAAATCCAGGCAAGTTCTTCAGTACTTTTGTGACGACCCCAAATCTGGGTTCCATAATCTCGAGTTTGGTTCTCACTATTCAACACATTACTAACAATTAAATACATACATTGCATTTAAACATTGCGGAATAATACATATTGGTTCCCTTCAAAAGGTTACAATATCAGGGTCTATCAACCTTAACATAAAACAGTTCCTATCATAAGGAATTACAAAAGGTTCTTCAACAGTCAATACACATTAAATATCTAATTAGCATGCATAAGCTAACTTAATCTCTGGCTTTTCCTTTTTCCTTATCCTTCTTTGAACAATCAGGTCTATCTGAAAAATGGTTCATGATATAGCAAGAATGAGCAACTAGTTTGCTCAGCAAGTTTAGAACAATCATAGAGATTTAATATATCATGAATGAATGGGAAATATCATCAATGATTCAACAATAGATATAACAATTGTGAATGAAACAAGATTCAAATTTTTTTAATAAACAGAAGATTTGAATCTTAAAATGCTGAGCGGTCACTAAGGACCCTGAACTAACGAGGGTATAATAGAGTTTCCTCTGACCTTTTGAGTTGTTTGGTTTTCAATGGGATCGGCCTATTCAACCCGCTGTATATGCATTACATTTAGTCACTGGCGCCAAAGTCGGTTTCCCGACACAAAATCCCCTAATTTAGGGTCGTTCAATTCTCAGACTTAATATAAGAAATCCGCACCCAACAATGGTTTGGATAAGCTTTTAAAAGTATTCAAGTATTGAATTTATAAACGTAATGTCTAGCTGAACTATTAGCTTTTGACATTTTTAATACAGTTCATGAATCAAGAACTAATAAGCTTCAAGTGCACTAAGTGCGATTTTATAAACAATATGGATGTGGGATAATTTTAAATAATTAAACCACTTCAAGCTTTGACAATAAATACAAGTATAGAAACTTGTTCAACAATAAATGAGTAGGGTTAGAGAACTTGTCTGTCTGCTCAGTTACAATAATTGTCTAGCTTTAACTAACTTGCTTTGAAAGACCTAACATTAATAAAGTCGGTCTAATAATTAGTAAGGCGTATTTGCATAACTATACGCTTAATAATGAACTTATTTACCACACATAAGTACTAACACATAATTTACATTAGTCAAAACAATATTATTAACCTTATAGACCCTTAACCATTTTAGGTTAATAATTTAATAAGTTAGAAAATATTTTTCTTAAGTGTTGGACACTTATTAAACCCTTAAACAACTTATTACAATTGTTTAATTAAATCATAATTAAATTCAATTTATTTTATTAACTCAATCTCTATTTACTTACTATTTAATCTTGATTAAATAGAAATTAATTAATTAACTCTAATTATTATTAAAAATAAATAATAACTAATTGTACTTACTTATTATTTAATTATAATTAAATAATAAATAATTATTGACTTAATTTTAACCTCATTTAATTTAATATTAATCAACCAATAATTAACTAAGTAATTAACCTTACTTATTATTTAATTTAAGGAAATTAAATAATAGTTTACTAATCTTAATCCTCTTTAATTATTATTTAATGTCAATAAAATAATAATTAATTATTTAATTAATTTTTAATTATTATTTAAGGTTAAATAATAATCAAATCATTCTTATTTATTATTTAAATTAAATAATAAATTATTACTCTAATAACTTAATTTCCATTAATCGTTATTTAATGCTAATTAAATAATAATTAATTACTTAATTATCCTTATTTATTATTTAATAACATTTAAATAATAAATAATTAATTTATAAATTTTATCTCTCTTTAAGTATTATTTAATAGGCATTAAATAATAATTGCTAATTTATCATCTTTATTTATTATTAACATTTAAAATAATAAATAATAAATTTATTTAACTTAACCATGGTTCAGCTAACTAGATTAATATTTAAAATATTTAAATATTAAACTTAATGAAAAATATCCTCCCCAATATTTTTTTTGTATTATTATTATTTTTGTTATAATTTTAAATTAGTTTTTAAATATTTAAATTATTTAAATTTAACTCGAATGACATTTCCGTAAATAAGTTGAAAACTGAACCGAGGGCAAAATGGTAATTTCGCCCAGAAAAACACGGAGGGGTAAACTTATAATTTCCCCGTAATTTTCTTCCGCGCATGGCGCACGTAGTAAAACGAACAGCCCCAAAACGGTGCCGTTTTGCAGTCTCGTCTGCTGGCTTCCGCGCGAATGCGCGGAGTAATTTTTTTCTTATGCCAAACGACGTCGTTTGGCTCCGTGTTTTCAGTGAACAGTGGCTGCGCGCGCATTGCGCGGAAACCCTTAAATTTTTTTTCCTTCGCAGAATGTGAACAGTGTTCCGGCAATACCCATTTTAAATAAAAATATACCATTAATAAATCTTTAACTCTTCAATAAAAATCCAAAAAAATTACCAATCACTTTATATTAATTTATAACATGAAAAATTAATTTTTCATGATTTAATATCATTATTTTTTTAAAAAAAATTTTACATCACATAAACTACCATAAATCATAACTTTTTGTATAAAACTCCATTTTGAGTGATTCAAATTTTGTTTTTCTCATGATTTAATGTTCTATAATATTAGAACATCAAACCTAAGTTTTATAAAAATATTTTTGGACATAAATTCCAAAACTTGTTTACACACTATTAAACACATATTTTAGCATATAAAATATACCAAAATACAAATCAAACATATTAAACTCAAGCATGACATAAATATTACAACTACACATCAATAACTATATTAACATGTTTATACTAACATGATGATTTATTTAATTTAAAAACAAAACTTCATTTAAAATAACCATTACCTTGATTTAATAGCTATTCTCCTTTTTCTTCCAAAATAGGTGGTGAATCTTGAAGACATAAACCAAGAACTCCTGCTCTTGATAAATTTTGCTCTCAAAATATTTTTCTCACACTCTCAAATGCTCTCTAGCTCTCTCTTTAGCTTGAAAAATAATGAAATGTACAAGTCTTACAAATGCAAGTATACTCCTACAAAATATTAGATACACATATTGTATCTATTAATCTAGACCATCATGCACCTATATTGGATACTTACACAAGAAAATTAGCCCATACTTAGTTGGTGAGAATTTTGTGGGAAAAGACTTTTCCAAAAATCAAAACAAGCAACCTTTTATTAAATAAATAAAAATAAAACAAAATAAAAATAAAACTCAATTTTTTTCTCTCTCCTCTCCAACTTGGTCGGCTGATGACTTTTTGGTTGTCCCAAAATTGAGTCACTTTTCACTTTTTAATTAATTAATTAGTTATTTAATTGTTTTTCCAAATGGACCAAGTATTGGGCTTTAATTTAAAATACCAATTGGGCTTCTATTAAATTGTTTGGGCTACTAAATTGTCAAATTTTATTATTCTCCACTTGGGCTACTAATTGACCCATGTTGGGCTAATTTAATAATTTACACATTAATTATTCAATCCATGATTAAATAAATAATTAGATTGAATAAATAATTAAATATTTTAACCCATTAGTATTAAATTACTAAATGGACTAATAAATATTATTATTAATATTTCACATTATTTACATTAATTAATAATCATATTAATTAATTTATTATATTTAATTCACTCATTATATTCAATTTAATTGAATATTTAATTAATAGGAAACTTATCAATTATTTTGATATTAAAACTTTAGGGTTTGTTTACTAATTTAATAACATATTAGTAACCCCCTTTAATTAATTTTAGTAATTAATTACATAATTATTTAATCACATAATTAATTAATCAAATAAAAAGATTTAAATAATCTCGTAAAACTAACTCGTTGGAAATTAAATTAATAATTTAATTAATAAAAACGTTGAAATTCTAGGACATTACATTCTCCCCTCCTTATAAAAATTCCGTCCTCGGAATTGTAAAATAAGATTACTCAAATAAAAACGGGTAATTTGCCCTCATTTCGTCCTCTAATTTCCACGTAGCTTCTTCAATGGCGTGATTCCTCCAAAGTACTTTGACAGAATGAATTATCTTATTTCTCAGTTTCTGTTCCTTCCTATCGAGTATCTGAACAGGAACTTCTTCATATGATAAGTCCTTCCCGACTTGAATTGGTTCATAGGAGATAACGTGCTTGCAGTCTGGTTTGTATGGTCGCACTACTGACACGTGAAACAAATTGTGAATATGTTCCAATTCAGGAGGTAAAGCTACCTCGTATGCTACTTCACCCACTCTCCTCAATATTTCGAACGGTCTTATGAACCTTGGACTCAGTTTCCCCTTCTTTCCAAATCTGGTTTTCCCTTTCCAGGGAGATACCTTAATGAACACAAACTCCCCACTTCGAAGTCTCGTTTCTGTCGATGTAAATCGGCGTATTTCTTTTGACGGTCTTGAGCTGCTACTAGCCGAGCTCTTATTACCTTGATAGTTTCTACCGTTTGTTGAACCAATTCTGGCCCCAACAGTCGGCGTTCTCCTACCTCATCCCAACATAGAGGTGTTCTGCATTTTCTGCCATATAAAGCTTCGTAAGGCGGCATACCTATGCTCGCATGATAACTGTTGTTATATGCAAACTCAACTAGTGGTAGATGGATTTCCCAACTGCCCTTGAAATCCATCACGCAGGCCCTGAGCATATCTTCCAATGTCTGAATTGTTCTCTCATTTTGCCCATCGGTCTGCGGATGATACGCTGTACTCATTCTCAATTGTGTCCCCAATCTCTCCTGAAGACTTCTCCAAAATTTTGACGTGAAGCGCGGATCTCTGTCTGACACAATCGATACCGGCACCCCATGTCTTGAAACTATCTATTTGATGTACAATTTGGCCAATTGATCCAAACTGAACCTAATCTTGATCGGCAAAAAGTGCGCTGACTTTGTTAGCCGATCCACAATCACCCAAATTGCGTCATATCCCTTCTGTGTTGCTGGAAGTCCTACCACAAAATCCATTGTGATATGCTCCCATTTCCACTCAGGAATTTCTAACGGCTGTAACAATCCACTTGGTCTCTGATGTTCGGCCTTTACCCTTTGACAAGTTAGGCATTGGCTGACACATTCTGCAACCTCCCTTTTTAAATTCGGCCACCAAAAATGCTGACGTAGATCTTGATACATCTTCGTACTCCCCGGATGTATCGAGTATCTCGTACTGTGAGCCTCTTACAAAATTTCCTCTCGTAACTCAGGCACTAGCGGTACCCAAACACGATTTTCAAATCTCAGCAATCCCATGCTATCAATTTTAAACTTGACCTCTTCTCCATCGGTCATCCTCTTCCGGATTCTGTCACATTCCTCATCTTTGTCTTGAGCCTCTTTCACCCTATCTAACAAGGTTGGGCTCGCCTCGACTTCTATTGACTCGTTTGGACTTCTCACTTCCAACTCCATTCGAGCCATCTCTTGAACCAGTTGTTCTTGATCCGTCAATATGAACAATTTCTCCCTGCTCTTTCTACTCAGAGCATCCGCTACTACTTTGGCCTTGCCGGGATGATATAGAATTTCACAATCATAATCTTTGATCAATTCCAATCGTTGCCTCATATTCAACTCCTTCTGTGTGAAGATATACTTTAGACTCTTATGGTCTGTGAATATCTCACATTTCTCTCCATATAAGTAATGCCTCCAAATTTTAAGGGCAAACATTACCGCTGCCAATTCCAAGTCGTGGGTAGGATATCCCTTCTCATAATCTTTTAATTGTCTGGACGCATACGCAACGACTTTGCTGTTTTGCATAAGCACACAACCAAGCCCCTTGTGCGATGCATCACTGTAGACCGTAAAACCTCCTGTATCGTCTGGTAAGGTCAATACAGGTGATTCACTAAGTCTTTTCTTTAACTCCTGAAAACTTTCCTCACACTTCTCCGTCCACATGTATTTTACCGTCTTTCTTGTTAAGTTGGTCAACGGTGTTGCTATTTTTGAAAAGTCTTGAATGAATCTCCGATAGTAACCCGCTAACCTTAAGAAACTTCTTACTTCTATCGGCGTCCTTGGTTGTTCCCAATTCATTACCGATTCAACCTTCGCCGGATCAACCGAAACTCCCTCCTTGTCAATAACATGACCTAAAAATTGAACTATTTCCAACCAGAATTCACACTTTGAAAACTTAGCGTACAACTGCTCCTTCCGTAAAATCTCCAACACCAATCTTAGGTGTTCAGCATGCTCTTCCTCCGTTTTGGAATACACGAAAATATCGTTAATGAACACGACTACAAATTTATCCAAGTATTGCTTGAATATTCTGTTCATCATGTCCATAAATGCGGCTGGCGCATTCGTTAGTCCAAACGACATCACCAGAAACTCATAATGCCCATATCGAGTTCTGAATGCCGTCTTGGGTACATCCTCCTTCCTGACTTTCAACTGATGATAATTAGTCCTTAAGTCAATCTTTGAAAAGTACTTCGCCCTTTTCAATTGATCGAAAAGATCGTCAATTCGTGGTAACGGGTACTTATTCTTAATTGTTACTTTATTCAGCTCCCTATAATCCATACACAGTCTCATCGATCCATCCTTCTTCTTTACAAACAACACTGGTGCTCCCCACGGAGAAACACTTGGCTGAATGTACTTATTATCTAACAACTCCTGCAATTGCATCATCAACTCTTTCATTTCTACCGGAGCCATTCTATACGGTGCCTTTGATATCGGCGCTGTCCCCGGTACTAAATCAATCGCAAATTCTATTTCTCTGTCCGGCGGTAAGCCTGGCAGTACATCTGGAAAAACATCCATAAATTCCCTAACTACTGGTATTTGCTCCATCCCGGGACTCACCACTTGCGTGTCAACCACATGAGCCAAATACCCTACACAACCTTTCTTCAATAATTTCTTGGCTTGCATCATCGTCAGACAAGAAGACTGTCTTGACGACTTGCTGCCATAAAATACAACCTTAGACTTATTTGGTGTCTTAAGGTGTATGCACTTCTTCTGACAATCAATTATCGCCCCGTGGTTAAACAACCAATCCATCCCAAGTATTACATCAAATTCCCCCAGACGTATTGGAATTAGATTCACATTTAATTTCTGACCCCTGATTTCAGCACAACAATTTCTATGTATGTACTCTACCGGAATCACTTCTTTATTAGCAACTTCTATGTTCATTGAGTTTTCTAGTTTTTCTCTAGGCAATTCTAACCGTTTAGTGAAATCATCAGACACAAATGAACAGGTAGCACCCGAATCAAACAATACATATGCATTTATATTATTGATCAGAATAATAACTGACACCACGTCTTTTGACCCCACGGCATCTTGCACCGTCATATTGAATGTCCGGGCTGTCGGCTTGTTCTGTGGTACCGGTCCCCCGATAGCCAATTTGCTGTTATTGCCCTTGTAGCCGCTACCCCCGTCATTCTTCTTCTTAGGGCAATCCTTTATCAGGTGGTCAGATGCTCCGCAAGAAAAGCATCTCACTTTCTTTGGGAGGGGACAATTTGGAGAAATATGTCCCACCTGACCACAATTGTAGCACGTGTTCTTGCCTTTCCTGCACTCCCCGAAATGATTCTTTCCACATATATTGCATGCTGGCCTTTTCTGAACACTTCCTTGTTGATTCCCCGAGCTCTTGTCGTTGATGTTGTTGTCCCATTTACGCTTGTTGTTGTTATTGTTATTATTATTGCCCCCACTGTTACTGTTCTTACTTCCCCCTTCACTCTTCTTCTTATTCCTCTCTTGATTGTACTTGGTTAACGCGTCGCTTCCTCCTTCAGCAATGATTGACTTCTCTAGCAAAGTTGCGAATGAGTCAATCTGCAGTACTGCTACCTTGTTGAATATCCAAGGTTTCAGTCCATTCTTGAATCTTCTGGCCTTGCGTTCCTCCGTATCCACTTGATGTGGAGCGAACTTGGCCAGCTCATTAAGTTTTGCCGCGTACTCCGGTACCGACATGTTCTCCTGTTTCAGTTCCAGTTCCAGAAACTTTACTTCCATCCTACTTTTCATACTTTTCGGGAAATAATTCTCGTCGAATATTTCCTTAAATCTTGTCCAGGTCACCACACCATCCCCAGCCCTATTCTGATTGGCTTCCCACCAGAAATTGGCTTCTCCCTTCATCATGTAGGTAGCAAAGATTGTCTTTTGCTCCTCAGCTACTATTGCAATAACGAACGCTTTCTCTATCTCCTTTACCCATGACTGGGCTTCTATCGGGTCCGACGTTCCCCTAAACTCTGGCGGTCCCACCGCTTTAAAGTCTTTAAAATTCGCCAACTGATTTGGTGGTGGTGGCGGATTTGCTACTACAGGGTGGCGGTTTTGCATTGCCTCAGCTAGCATGTCGACGAAGTTTTGCATAGGGTCTACGTTGTGTCCCCCCTCGTCATTGTTAACTGACTCTTCTACCCCCTGGTTCCTTGGTGGTTGTCTACGTGGCGGCATTTTCTGTTATAAACAAAAATTTACATTATTATACTGTTTTCATCTTTTTCATTTCATTATTTTGTATCTTAGACAATGTCTAGCTAAAATACAAGTAATTATTTCAACACGCATATAAACATAAATTCAACTGCATTTATACTCATATGCTAAAACAGTAGTGCGTAGCACTTTACATCAAAAGCATACTGCTATAAATGCTTCTATCCCAGAGAAGCTACAAAAGATGGGATCTGACATATCCTACAACTTCCTAGAGTTGGGATTTAGTGACATATTAACCCTCTAATAAAACAAAAGTTGGGTTCTACTGCATCTATTTACATACGAAATTAGAAAACAACTACTGCTACTGAATGCGCATCCCCCTACGGATCGCGTCGTCATACTGCTCATCCCCGATGGCCATCACCACACTCCTGCTGATGGTGTGCATAGACTGGCCCTCCTCAGCTGGGTATTAGTGTACCCTGCTCTGAAGTCTACCATATGAAGATCGGTAGACATAGCTAAGTCTATCCGTCCTCACCCGCTTCTCGCGGACCTCCTCATCTAGCTCCATCATCTGACCATGAGTGGCATCCCGCTGTGTCTCCATCTCTATCCGGTCCTCTATCGCCTCCTGCCAGTGTGCACAGATGACGGCTTTCTCTGCCTGTACTTGCTGAACCTTCAGCTCAGCCTCTGCCAACCTAGTCTCAGCCACTGCCAATTTGGCCTGTAGCTCTACGTCCTGATCTACCAGCTGATGAGTTAGCACCGCAAAGTGCTCCACTGAATCCTCGTACTCCTGTACCTGATCCTCCAGTCCTACAATCCTCTCCTTCAGCTCTATGTTCTCGCTAGAGAACTGGTAAGCCGCATCCCTATACTGATCCTCCATGTGCTGGTGGGTCAGATTCTGCTCCTCTAAATGCTGGACCCTTGCCTCCAGCTCCTCGTTCCTAGTGGTCAGTCCCTCTATGATGTCAGCGGCAGTGGTGCCCATGCCATCAGCTGACTCCTCCTCCTCAGACTCCTCTGACTCGGCCTCATCCTCACTGTAAGGCCTCATGACTCCGCCCCAAACGGGCTCCACGCGATCCCCCTCCTCAGGATCTGACTCTGGCTCCTCTACAGGTGCAGCCACCAGTGGTTGTGCAGTATCCATATGGATATCAATATAGTCCTCCTCAGCAGTGCGACTCGACTGTCCGATCTCTGCCATCCTATATCATAAAAAAAATAACACACGTTAGTACAACAATAAAATATATTCATTGATGAAATGAAATGATATTTTATCATGTACATCTCGGCTCGATGGATTTTCTCAATCCATCTCCAAAAATACACAACATGATGAATCTCCCCGATTCATCCCCTAACGCACTCGATATGAGTTTAATACTAAGGTTATAACTTAGGTTTCGCAAATCCTAACGTTTTTAACCTACAGCTCTGATACCAACCTGTGACGACCCCAAATCCGGGTTCCATAACCTCGAGTTTGGTTCTCACTATTCAATGCATTACTAACAATTAAATACATACATTGCATTTAAACATCGCGGAATAATACATATTGGTTCCCTTCAAAAGGTTACAATACCAGGGTCTATCAACCTTAACATAAAACAGTTCCTATCATAAGGAATTACAAAAGGTTCTTCAACAGTAAATACACATTAAATATCTAATTAGCATGCATAAGCTAACTTAATCTCTGACTTTTCCTTTTCCCTTATCCTTCTTTGAGCAATCAGGTCTATCTGAAAAATGGTTCATGATATAGCAAGAATGAGCAACTAGTTTGCTCAGCAAGTTTAGAACAATCATAGAGATTTAATATATCATGAATGAATGGGAAATATCATCAATGATTCAACAATAGATATAACAATTGTGAATGAAACAAGATTCAAATTTTTTTAATAAACAGAAGATTTGAATCTTAAAATGCTGAGCGGTCACTAAGGACCCTGAACTAACGAGGGTATAATAGAGTTTCCTCTGACCCTTTGAGTTGTTTGGTTTTCAAGGGGATCAACCTATTCAACCCGCTGTATATGCATTACATTTAGTCACTGGCGCCAAAGTCGGTTTACCGACACAAAATCCTCTAATTTAGGGTTGTTCAATTCTCAGATTTAATATAAGAAATTCGCACCCAACAATGGTTTGGATAAGCTTTTAAAAGTATTCAAGTATTGAATTTATAAACGTAATGTCTAGCTGAACTATTAGCTTTTGACATTTTTAATACAGTTCATGAATCAAGAACTAATAAGCTTCAAGTGCACTAAGTGCGATTTTATAAACAATATGGATGTGGGATAATTTTAAATAATTAAACCACTTCAAGCTTTGACAATAAATACAAGTATAGAAACTTGTTCAACAATAAATGAGTAGGGTTAGAGAACTTGTCTGTCTGCTCAGTTACAATAATTGTCTAGCTTTAACTAACTTGCTTTGAAAGACCTAACATTAATAAAGTCGGTCTAATAATTAGTAAGGTGTATTTGCATAACTATACGCTTAATAATGAACTTATTTACCACACATAAGTACTAACACATAATTTACATTAGTCAAAACAATATTATTAACCTTATAGACCCTTAACCATTTTAGGTTAATAATTTAATAAGTTAGAAAATATTTTTCTTAAGTGTTGGACACTTATTAAACCCTTAAACAACTTATTACAATTGTTTAATTAAATCATAATTAAATTCAATTTATTTTATTAACTCAATCTCTATTTAATTACTATTTAATCTTGATTAAATAGAAATTAATTAATTAACTCTAGTTATTATTAAAAATAAATAATAACTAATTGTACTTACTTATTATTTAATTATAATTAAATAATAAATAATTATTGACTTAATTTTAACCTCCTTTAATTTAATATTAATCAACCAATAATTAACTAAGTAATTAACCTTACTTATTATTTAATTTAAGGAAATTAAATAATAGTTTACTAATCTTAATCCTCTTTAATTATTATTTAATGTCAATAAAATAATAATTAATTATTTAATTAATTTTTAATTATTATTTAAGGTTAAATAATAATCAAATCATTCTTATTTATTATTTAAATTAAATAATAAATTATTACTCTAATAACTTAATTTCCATTAATCGTTATTTAATGCTAATTAAATAATAATTAATTACTTAATTATCCTTATTTATTATTTAATAACATTTAAATAATAAATAATTAATTTATAAATTTTATCTCTCTTTAAGTATTATTTAATAGGCATTAAATAATAATTGCTAATTTATCATCTTTATTTATTATTAACATTTAAAATAATAAATAATAAATTTATTTAACTTAACCATGGTTCAGCTAACTAGATTAATATTTAAAATATTTAAATATTAAACTTAATGAAAAATATCCTCCCCAATATTTTTTTTGTATTATTATTATTTTTGTTATAATTTTAAATTAGTTTTTAAATATTTAAATTATTTAAATTTAACCCGAATGACATTTCCGTAAATAAGTTGAAAACTGAACCGAGGGCAAAATGGTAATTTCGACCAGAAAAACACGGAGGGGCAAACTTATAATTTCCCCGTAATTTTCTTCCGCGCATGGCGCGCGCAGTAAAACGAATAGCCCCAAAACGGTGCCGTTTTGCAGTCTCGTCTGCTGGCTTCCGCGCGAATGCGCGGAGTAATTTTTTTCTTATGCCAAACGACATCGTTTGGCTCCGTGTTTTCGGTGAACAGTGGCTGCGCGCGCATTGCGCGGAAACCCTTAAATTTTTTTTCCTTCGCAGAATGTGAACAGTGTTCCGGCAATACCCATTTTAAATAAAAATATACCATTAATAAATCTTTAACTCTTCAATAAAATTCCAAAAAAATTACCAATCACTTTATATTAATTTATAACATGAAAAATTAATTTTTCATGATTTAATATCATTATTTTTTTAAAAAAATTTTTACATCACATAAACTACCATAAATCATAACTTTTTGTATAAAACTCCATTTTGAGTGATTCAAATTTTGTTTTTCTCATGATTTAATGTTCTATAATATTAGAACATCAAACCTAAGTTTTATAAAAATATTTTTGGACATAAATTCCAAAACTTGTTTACACACTATTAAACACATATTTTAGCATATAAAATATACCAAAATACAAATCAAACATATTAAACTCAAGCATGGCATAAATATTACAACTACACATCAATAACTATATTAACATGTTTATACTAACATGATGATTTATTTAATTTAAAAACAAAACTTCATTTAAAATAACCATTACCTTGATTTAATAGCTATTCTCCTTTTTCTTCCAAAATAGGTGGTGAATCTTGAAGACATAAACCAAAAACTCCTTCTCTTGATAAATTTTGCTCTCAAAATATTTTTCTCGCACTCTCAAATGCTCTCTAGCTCTCTCTTTAGCTTGAAAAATAATGAAATGTACAAGTCTTACAAATGCAAGTATACTCCTACAAAATATTAGATACACATATTGTATCTATTAATCTAGACCATCATGCACCTATATTGGATACTTACACAAGAAAATTAGCCCATACTTAGTTGGTGAGAATTTTGTGGAAAAAGACTTTTCCAAAAATCAAAACAAGCAACCCTTTATTAAATAAATAAAAATAAAACAAAATAAAAATAAAACTCAATTTTTTTCTCTCTCCTCTCCAACTTGGTCGGCTGATGACTTTTTGGTTGTCCCAAAATTGAGTCACTTTTCACTTTTTAATTAATTAATTAGTTATTTAATTGTTTTTCCAAATGGACCAAGTATTGGGCTTTAATTTAAAATACCAATTGAGCTTCTATTAAATTGTTTGGGCTACTAAATTGTCAAATTTTATTATTCTCCACTTGGGCTACTAATTGACCCATGTTGGGCTAATTTAATAATTTACACATTAATTATTCAATCCATGATTAAATAAATAATTAGATTGAATAAATAATTAAATATTTTAACCCATTAGTATTAAATTACTAAATGGACTAATAAATATTATTATTAATATTTCACATTATTTACATTAATTAATAATCATATTAATTAATTTATTATATTTAATTCACTCATTATATTCAATTTAATTGAATATTTAATTAATAGGAAACTTATCAATTATTTTGATATTAAAACTTTAGGGTTTGTTTACTAATTTAATAACATATTAGTAACCCCCTTTAATTAATTCTAGTAATTAATTACATAATTATTTAATCACATAATTAATTAATCACATAAAAAGATTTAAATAATCTCGTAAAACTAACTCGTTGGAAATTAAATTAATAATTTAATTAATAAAGACGTTGAAATTCTAGGACATTACAACTTTGATGTAAACTGTTTATCAGTTATGATATGTTAATTCTTGTTCAAATGCATATAAATTATGTGTTATCTGATCTGTGGATAATATGACAATAATGTGTACTTTGTGCAATGGTATGAATATATATGAGATATAATGCTTAAGTAAAAGTACAACATAATTATTGATTAATTACTTTCTCCTCTTAAAATTTCTAAACTTTCATCATAATTATTGATTAATTATATAATCAATAATTTCAGTTTTACTAATTCCCTCATTAGCTTTTCATTTAAAATTTTGGATTAATTTAATTATTAATCCATTTATCTCCATAATCAATAAAATTTTTCAATATAACAATTGAACATGCACACATATATACAATATTTATATTTATATATATATATACATATCTAATTCATATACCTCACATTACCATGTAACACCGTTTAAATAACAATTTATGTACCTCCACAACTATTTTAAATACCAACAATTTAATTGTACAATTACATGAAATTTCTCTTATTCTTCATAAATTGTTCTTAAACAATTTATTTACTTTTCAATTATATTTATTTCAACACAATATCACCATCTCTGTACAGATTTAATTTACCAATTAAATCCCATTACACACTTTAAATATCAATCATAAATAATTTAACAATATTGATAATTTTTTGTCAATTAATTTCTTATTTAATATTATTAAAGTAATCTAGAAAATTCGGGTCCTCACAACATATGTATATAACTAATGCATGAACCCATATTATGATTATGTAGGACTCAATCGGGATTAAATTTTACCGATTAAGATAGACGAGGACAAAGGCAAGTCTTCTAACTGAACATCCATTTATAGTTTATTGAACAATCATTCATGTTATGCACTCATATGATCATGTAAAGTTCATTTGCTATTGAACTGCTTTGAAAAGGTCGATGCCACTCTTGATTCCGGCTAGACACATATGATAATACATGTTGTATTTAGATGTTTATTGTTATGTACCCCAATCCACATTGTTGTGGTGCGGATTCTATAATATGCTGTAACAGAGCAACCCTGGTAAAGGGGATTAAAGTATAAAACAAATATATTTTTATGGGGTGGTTGCGTCGCTAGATGTTATATTGTGCACAATATAAACGTACAATGGGCTGATCAACCAAAGTACACATTTAATTGGAACAACAGTCTTATGACTAACCGAGGCAATATTAGTCTTAATGATTGATATTGTTCTAAATGTGTTCGTGGTCTTGTGACCGTACATCAATTGAATTTCATGTTTTCAGTTAACCATGTAAAGTTTATGTTATAATTTTCATGTTCATTCATTGAACCTTCATTGAAAATAATCCAGTTCATTGTATTTTGATTAGCTTATTGAAAATGGTCCAGTTTATGGATGTTGATTCAGCTATTGTGAATATTCAGTTTATTGTAAATAATTTGGTTATTTAAAAATGATTTTTATTCATCATTCTGAAATATCATGTCATCATGTGTTTATGTATTTGCTGAGCTATTTTATGCTCACTCTTGCTTTTAATCATGATATTTCAGCTAAATTTGAGTAGGCCGAGGGGTCGGGTATTGATAAAAGAAAGGGAAAAGCTAGCAAACAGTGATGACCCAGTTAGGAAGCTATTATAAATGTAAATATTATTTTTGTATTATATCAGGTGCGAATGTGTATGTATAAAGGTATGTAGAACCTGGGATAGTTATGTATGAATGTAAATTAAGTTTTATTATTTTATTCAAAATGAATGGATGTGATGACAGGGTATAATAGTCACGTGAGCACCGAACCCATGGTCCGAGGGACTTGAATTTGGAGACGTTATAGTTATGGAGTGTTAGAATATGTTATCTTAGAAAATTAATGATTGAGGTATCATGTTTTACCAATCGGATCAAAGAAAGATAAGTCTAACATGCATATTGACTGTTTTTTGCTAAAATCCAAAATCTTAAAGTCTGAATCTGCCTTAGAAACCTAAAGTAACGTGGTAGATCATGAAATTCTAAGAAATTTAGACTCAATAATCATCTCAAAATATTTTCGTATGATAAAGTTATGACAGTTATCAAAAAAGAGGTCGAAGTTGAAAATTTTAAGGGACCATTCAGGTTCAAGTGTTTTAAAATGAGATTTTAAGTTAGCTACTTAACCAAATGATTATACTAATGAAAATAGTTTAGTTAATCTATCCTAAGACTTATTCAAAAGTAAAATTGGGTAAACTAACGTTTAGAGAAGCATAACCCTTTTTGTAGGCGTTTAACGATTTCTCGGGAAACCCTAAAATGGTTTCAAGGCAAGTGTTCTAACTCTTGCTATGTGTTACTTGTGTAGTATTGTTAAAATGATAAATGAGATTTTTAATGTCATGTTGTTATGTAATAGACGTTATGTGAAGTCTTTAATTGATGTTTGCAAGCCTTCCAACTGTTATGTATTATGTTTAAGAGTTATGAACATAATTTAAACACTTTGTACATCAATGTGATATAAATTGTTGGAATGTGAGTTATATGTGATATTAAATGGAGAATTATGTTCAGTCAAGGCATGTTAAAGTTTATATGAAGGCATAAACTGAGTATATAATATATGTTAGACTTGTAGAGCCGTCGTGCTCATTCTTGTGAATAAAACTTTATTTGCAGATTAAAGATCATGAACGTAAAGATGAAACGTAGATTAGGTTTTCATGTTTATTACTTGTATTTGTATAAAGTCATAATGACTGTTGTAATACGAACAAACAAACATGTAACCGAATATTAAATGAATGATATAAATTATTACCATTAGAATGTTGTTATGTCTTTATTTTGATATAACTTAGAATTTTTTAAACTTAAAATAGTATTGATAACGATCTATTTATTTGGATGAGGATCGGTAAATGACTTGTGAGTATTGTACATCCGAGACAGGACTAATCAATGTTGACTAGTCAAATCCATTGTTAGGTTCCTCAGATCCAAGCATAACTTGTTATTACTATTCTAAATGTTAGATAAGTAGGATTGTTGATATGAAGAGATATCACTATAAACAAATGTGTTTCGAGTGAGGGTTTTAACTGGTTGGGTAATGTTCGGTACAAAAAGAGAATTTTGCACCAGACAAAGATACAACCATTTGTCACAGATAAAGATGCAAACATTTATCACGAGTGAAGATACAAACATTCACCGCGTGATTCTCTATTCCCAAGAGCCGTCCTAATGATTTAATGCCGTGAATCTTAGAATATGCAATGTTATAGAATATTTAAATCTTACTGTTAAAATTGGATTGTTATATATGGTGTTATCCATTTATATGGATGAACTACAAGTTGATACTTGTATAAATAATGAGACCGAGATCAAGTTAAGATCCAGGGACAAAGTTATGATTTCTTTTTAATGTATAGTCTAAAATAATACTAATTCAACCAATATGATTATGTGATCATCGGTTAAATTAGTAAATGTTTGAAATTTAACGCACAAGGTCCGCTGTAGCTAGTAACGGGATTTTGGTGGCGTTATAGTTGGTATCAAAGTAGTGGATTATAGCTCTAAAATAACTACTACCTTAGGATATAATCTGATGGATTAAGAATAAATGGACTTGTGAAGAGTCCATTGATAATTAAAAGATATGCATAAATCTTATTAAATCTTAATACATAAAAATTATTATGTGAAAGAAATATACTAAATAAAGATAAACTATTTACGAGAATATTTGAAGATAAATGGACTTTTAATGAGTTCTCAAAGTAAGCAATAGGATAAAATGATCTTATTTATTTTTGTACGAAACTGTTTCATAAAAATAAAATGGTGTGTTTGGTATTATGGGTAATTATACCTAAGAAATTAGATGAGTGAACTCATAAAGGGATGTTAATGAGAAATTCATTTGGAGATAGTAGAAATTTATTTAGAGATTGTAAGAATTAAGTTTGTAATGAGTTGTAAACGATGAAAATTGAAGAAAAATGACTAAAGATAGTTTAAGCTAAAATATGTTTGGATTTCAATTGAAAACTCATATTAGTAAAACTGAGTAGAACGACTCTCTTGTATGGGAAAAAGTTTAATATTCTTCAGAGAACCGATCTAACTACATTGTTGGTATGAATGATTCATGGTTAGTGTTCTCAAAGCGGGTTACACACTGAATGAAATCATTTGAGGATAAAGTGGATGAGACGGGGAACTGATTCATTAGTTCTTGGGTGGAGGAAGCACTCAGTTTGCTATATTGATAAGTAAATTAAAATCTTGTGTTAAACTCTTCTTTGTATATATTCTGAGAAGTTAATTCTTCACTCATATGTATATTGATTAGTTATTAGTTGTTACGTCGAAACTATAGTTTTAAAAATATTTATATGTTAGTTACTGAGCGAACGAACCCTTGTTATGGGCTTGGGCAATGATATGTTAATCAAACTGACTTGTGAGATGCGGCTACAATTTTTCTATTCAATACGATATTGATGAACCAATGTGTATTGAGACATTTCAATCCCGTGTTGATGAGAAGGGGAACTAATATATTTGTTCATACTTTGTTTAATACAACCAATCAGTTTACTATATTACTATATATTTGCAAAACTTGTGTTATGATTAGAAAATAATGAAAAGGATAGAGAATTAAGGGTATTCTAAAATCTTCAAGCTATGCTAGATCTTCATGGTTACATTCGCATTTATGTGCCTTTGAATAGAATTATTCAATTATTGAACTAGAAAATTTTTGAGCTATGTCTATGCTAAAATTTTTGAAGTTAGACAGAGCTATTTTGAAAAGATAAAATGAATTTATCATAAATGCATTAGTGAACTTGGTGTGGATGTGATAAAGTCATAAAATTTATTTTAGCCATGTTATTCATAGGTCTATGCTAATTGTGTTAGCTAGACAGCTTTAATGTGAAAAATAAAAATGATTTATTCATCAACACCCCATTTAACCTGGTGTGAAGATGATACATGATGAGTCATCAACGCATTTTTGCAAGGTGCAGTATACAGTCATAGAATTGCTTTTCAAAAGTTTAAATGGTTTAAATATAAGTCAATGCAAATTATTTCGGCTAGACACCTTTGGTTATGATAAAGAAACGGACGTATAAATCCAGTAGATGCAACATACCGCGTCTTGAATTTGATAGTATCGTATGACAGGCTGATCACCTGAAGCACTGGAATGGGTGTGCTCAATCTAAATTGATTGTTACACAAAGCATAGTGTTCTCAATCTTATTTGATTACTACACAAGAATAGTATTTTTCAGTCTTGGTGATGGTTAAACAATTCTGGGTTATATAGCATCCATAGTCTTTAAAAAGGTCAATGTCTTTATTGACCGCTATATAAGTTAGAAGAATCCTAAATAAAGAAAGAATATAACTGAAAGTCTAATTTGGTAAAGGGTTTAAAACCTAGAGTTATGAAAGAAAAAAAAAATGCAGAGATAAGTGAATATTGTTGACCTAATCTAAGTATTAGGAATTTAATGTAAGAAAGATGAATTAAGAAAATTCATAAGAGTAAGTTAAAAATAATTTCGAGGATAAAATTCTAATAAGAAAGAGAGAATGTAATATCCTGAATATTTATAGAACTTATAAATATGATATTAAATGACTAAAGTTAGTTGTAAGTTAATTTTGAGGACGAAATTCTTATAAGTTGGGGTGAATGTAATATCCCAAATATTTCAAAAGTGATCTAGCAAGATCTAATAAAGGTTGTCAAATCAAAATCTAAGAACGATTGTTCGAGCATATCTTGATCTATCTTAAAGAATATATACGATTCGAAAATGCAATCGTATATGACTGTAGGTTAAAACTTTTTACCTAAATCAGTGTTATGTAAAGCTGGAATTGAGCTTTTAAATGTGATATGTGAATTATCTATGTGTAGAACTTTGTATTTTGGTTGAAGTAGTTAACCTTAACACTTACTAAAAATCAGAAGTCAATTTAAGGCAAAAACCTAAATTGGAAAAAAAGTTAAAACTTAAACCCTATCCCTAGGGTCTAAACAATAAGAAATAACCTAGGCCTTCGAGCAAAACGTGTAGGTCAAATTGACATTTTGTTTCAAGATTTCACCTTCCTACACTTTGAAAACACATAACAGTCAATAAAAGTTTTTTTCCTAAAAAAACGTGTAAAATCACTATTCAGGAGAAAATGCTTTTCGTTCATTTGAATGTTCCTTTCATCTATAGGAATTCTTACATTTCACAACATAGTGTTAATATGAGGTGTAGATGTCAAGGAACCAATAAATTTTTTTGGAGAAAAAGACAAGAATTACACGATTTACTAGGAAATATTTTTCGTCTTTTTGACTGTTCTTTTCGATATTTTGACATATCATATTTCTCAAAGTAACATTTATATGAAGTATAAATGCTATTTAGCCAATAAAATTTTTTCTTGAAAAATGTGTACAACACTTCATTTAAAAACTCTTCTGAATTTTGAAAATTCATATTCCTAAATAGCGTTTTTTTATTGACAGTAGATGCATTTTGACCAACAAATGTTTTACCCAAAATATTTTTTGTAGATTACTATTCACGTATACGGGACAAATACGGAAGGAATACGAAGAATAATAAAAGTATACTGTAATGTATAATACGAGAATTATACGGAAGATTATAAGAGATTAATATACGATTAATACAAGTTATGATATAAGTAGAATACGAATATTAAATGATGTATTATACGAAGGAAATACGTATACATACTAATGTATTATACTATACAATTAATTAGTTGAAATTAAACTAGGTTATGCGTAACTAAGTTAGTGTAACCAAACTAGGAAAAACTAGCACGATTACACTAACTGGAAAAAAACTAGCATGATTTGTTTGGAACTAAATCGAAGTGAAAATGAATCGACCAATTAGAAGAAGGGTGATGCAATGATGATGCAAGCCCTAAAAGAATATTTCAAGAATATGCTAGGGTGCAAAGTGTAATAAGCCAGGGTAAAAATGCAATTAATGAAATTTGGTTTTTCTATAAATAGAAGGCTTAATGTTCATTAGTTCTTCACAATTTTTAAAAGCTAAAGAGAAAATATAGAGAGAGTTCTTGTGAGACAAGAATCAAGTGCAAAGAAATAGTTAAAGCTTGCACTTCGAGAGGTAAATTGTTAGTTGTTATTATGTTTGTTTACTTTTTGTTTAAAAACACAATAACGTGAGTCGTAGTCATGTATGATTGTCGTTCTCCATATTCTTCACATGTTCTTAAGCTTTTCTTCATTTTGTAGTAGTTATAATGTCAAATTTTATTTCATAGTTTAAAGCTCAAGAACGTACGTTGTAGCCATGTATGATTGTCGTTCTCCGTGTTTTTCGTGTGTTCTTGAGCAATAATTATAAATTGTTAAAATCAAGTAAAGAAGTTGTTATAATGACCAAATTTTGTCAATTATAAAGTGTTATAATCACATATGTAAGCAGTTATAATGCTCAAATTATGTCAAGTTTGAAATCCAAAAGCTCAAGAACATAAGTCGTTCCCATTTATGATTTTTCGTTCTTCGTATTCTTCGTATGTTTTTGAACAAAAGTCATAATTTCCTACATAAGTAGGTTTATGATTTTGTAATTTAGTGTTATAAAGTTCTGAAACATGATGACATAGCAAATTCATGCTTGTGGCACTATGTTTTAGCAAGCTAAACCAAGAACGATGAAACTTAGTTCTTTGTGTTCTTGGGTAAAAGTCATAAATCGTACATAAGTAGGTTTATGATTTTGTCATTTTTATGTTATGAAGTGTTATGGAGTGTTAGAACATGTTATCATAGCAAATTAAAGCTTGAGTTATCATGTTTTACCAATTGGATCAAAGAAAGATAAGTCTACCATACATACTGACAGTTTTTGCTAAAATCCAAACTTTTAAATTCCAAATCATCCCTATAGACCTAAAGAAAAGTTGTATATTATGAAATTCTAAGAAATTTAGACTTAAGAATCACCTCAAAATGTTTTCGTATGATAAAGTTATGGCCGTTACCGAAAAAGATGTCGAAGTTAAAAATTTTAAGTGACCATTCGGGTTCAAATGTTTAAAAATGTGATTTTGAGTTAGCCACTTAACCAAATGATTACACTAATGAAAATAGTTTAGTTAATCTATCATAATACTTATTCAAAAGTAAAATTGGGTAAACTAACATTTGGAGAAGTGTAACCCTTTTGGTAAGCGTTTAACGATTTCCCAAGAAACCCTAAAACGGTTTCAAGGAAAGTGTTCTAACTCTTGCTATGTGCTACTTGTGTAGTATTGTTAAAATGATAAATGAGATGTTTAATGTAATGTTGTTATGTAATAGACGTTATGTGAAGTCTTTAACTGATGTTTGCAAGCTTTCCAACTGTTATGTGTTATGTTTAAGAGTTATGAACATGATTTATACACTTTGTACATCAATGTGATATAAATTATTAGAATGTGAGTTATATGTGATATTAAATGGAGAATTATATCCAATCAAGGCATGTTAAATTTTATATGAAATCATAAACTACGTATGCGATATATGTTAGACTTGTTGAGCCATCGTGTTCCTTCTTGCGAATAAAACCTTATTTGCAGATTAAAGATGAACCTTAAGAAGATCATGAACATAAAAATGAAGCGTAGATTAGGTTTTAATATTTATTACTTGTATTTGTATAAAGTCATAATGACTACTATATACGAACAAATAAACATGTAAACGAATATTAAATGAATGATATAAATTATTATCATCAGAATGTTGTTATGTCTTTATTTTGATATAACTTAGAATTGTTAAAATTTAAAATAGTATTGATAGTGATCTATTTATATGGATGATGATCGGTAAATGACTTGTGAGTACTGTACATCTGAGACAGGACTAATCGATGTTGATTGGTTAAATCCATAGTTAGGTTCCTCGGACCTAAGTATAACTTGTTATTACTATTATGAATGTCAAATAAGTAGGATTATTGATATGAAGAGATATAACTATAAACAAATGTGTTTCGAGTGAGGGTTTTAACTAGTTGGGTAATGTTCTGTACGGAAAGAGAATTTTACTCCGGACAAAGATACAAGCATTTGCCATGGATAAAGATACAAACATTTATCACTGGTGAAGATACAAACATTCACCGCGAGATTTTTTGTTCCCAAGAGCCGTCCTAATGATTTAATGTCGTGAATCTTGGAATATGTAAAGTTATAGAATATTTAAATCGTAAGGTTAAAATTGGACCATTATACATAGTGTTATCCATTTATACAGATGAACTACAAGTTGATAATTGTATAAATAATGAGACCGAGATCAAGTTAAGATCCAGGGACAAAGTTAATAGAAAATTTTAATGTATAGTCTAAAATAAAACTAATTCAACCAATATGATTATATGATCATTGGTTAAGTTGGTAAATGTTTGAAGTTTAACGCACAAGGTCCGCCGTAGCTAGTGCAAGGATTTTGGGGGCGGGACAAAAGAGGTTGAACAAGAATGCTTAATCCACTAGCAATTCTATAAATTTAGATTAATGATCCCCCGTAGTCATGATTGACAGTACAAAGTTATTACAAGTAACCGTGCGAACGAACTCAAGTAGTCCAAACCAAGTACAGCCAAACAATTGATGGAATCTTAGAAATACTAGAAATTATTAAGAGAAAGCAATACTGAGAAAAATAGATGTATTTTTTCTTGTCCCTATAATGTAAGATACTGATAATTAATAATAAATCTCAAAAAGTTATACGATAAGACTACCATTAACTAAACAAGGTGACTTACCTCATAAAACATTTTGTTCATATCACAAGTATTATTCTTAATACTTCGAAGTGATATGGGACTCTATCAATCCTAATTAAGTTATCCATGTTCAAGTGAATGTCTTGAAAGTAATATGCACATAAGCCAATCATATTTAATATGATGTACCATGTACTTTGTAATTTTATTCATTTATTAATAAAAGTTTATTTATACAAAGGCATTTTCTTTATCCATATTTAATAGATGACATTAATTGTGATAAACTCATAGTTATTAAGCAATACTTTTATAATCATGATGATAATCATGCTAATAAGATCTAAATTCAAGATAGCTCAAAACTAAAATTGTTCCTAATTGTGGGATTACTAAAATGGAGATTAGTGAATTCAGATAGATTATTACATACTATGCTTGCTCTTATGAAGAGAATGATTGATCTCATAATCATTTGTGTAGTGACACTAAAGCAAGTACATAGGTGCTTATTAAAGAATAAGTTCACTGAACGTGACTCGCTCAAGGAACACCTACTGGAGTATTACTTGCCTATCAATAGGAGTTCCTTTTGTAATAGTAGTATAAGTGATCCTTATACTTGAGATCATCATAGTATCTTGTGTATGATGAATTATGTTTTAACATATTCCTTAAAACCCTTAGGGTATATCAAAGGGTATGTTTGGATATAATAAGTTGTATATAGAGATAGGTGAATGATCAACAAAGAATCTACCACTTCTAGTAAAAAAAAGAGGAATATCCTACGCGATTCAATAAATGACAACTCAGTATTCCTTGGCCAATGTAAAATGAAAATTAGAAAGTAGTTTCTAATTTACATTAGTTAAAGTTATTCATTTGAAAATCGAAATGCATATAATCAAAATAAAATAAAACTCGACAGTAATATCATGTCTTATATTTTATTTGGACATTGTGAGGAAGAATGACTGAATTGTACGATAATTATTTGTTGAATAAGTTCTTTTGTGATAAAATATTAAAATCTATATTATCTAAAAAGTTGTTGATCGCTAAGGGGGTTTACCCTTATTATGGAATAAATATTATTTATTTAAATAAATTAAATAGTTTAATTTATTTATATAAATAAAATTAGAATAGTTTTAATTAATTTATTCTATAACCAGTTTAATATAAAAAACCTAAAGGGTCACACCGCAAAAGAAAAAATAATTATTTAAGAAGAAAATGACATAATTGTAGTAATGAATTAAGTATATTTAATTTATACTATGAGGATAGAATAAATTAAATAGCTTAATATTTATTATTTAGTATTTAAAATATTAATTTTAAATTAATAAGAGGAGTATTATTATTATTTTTACTATTATCATTATTATTTAGTTCCTAACTGATTTAAGAATTAATTAATAAGAGTACTCTCATAATTGATAATTAAGTTCCTAAATTATTTAGGAATTGTAATTATTATATTAAATTAATTAAGTTCCTAATTAGATTAGGAGTTTAATTAAAAACCCTATTCCTAAAGTTGTTAGGAGGGTTGACTATATATATAAATAAGAGAAGCCTTATTATGGATTAAGATTACACACACTTCCATAAGTTTTTGGAGGGTACTCACAAGTTCTCTAGATTTAAGAAATTAGAAAGGAGAGAAAATTAGGGTTTGCCATCACCCACTTCTTGAATCCTTTTTCTTCCTTGGTGGATCACATCTAGAGGCTAAACACTTGGGTGACTAACGTTGATTAAAGAAATCTAATCAAATTCAAGGATAACACGAACGAATTAGAGTTGAACATGTACTTGTGAAAAGCTAGAATCTACAAGGGTATAATTATATATCCCATTCTTATTAATTAATAGTTACGCATAAAAGTTGATCCTAGATTATGGTTTGTAGTAAAAAAAATAAAATTAGTTTTACCATGCTTTTGCTGCTTATATGTAATTTGATTGCATGTTCATGCATTATTACAAACCAACATGTCCATGATCCACAAGTTTACTCGAATCAATTACTAACAATTAATATAACGCCACAAGCCCAAATTTTACTTGTCCATGTGTACCATGGATTCTATAGCCCGTCATAGGCTTGGTCTAAAACTAATTTTAGGTAAACATAAATAATGAGTTTTTCCTTATAAGGACATATACTCTTCTTATTGCCACTACTGTGGGATGTTACAATCACTTTATTTTAAGACTTAACGTCCCCGTCAAGGTGGCTCCAACTGTCCTTTTTGGTGTAATACTTCCTCCCGCATAACATTTAGGTCCCACACTTTCAACCGAGTCATAACTCTGATAACATTTGTAATGCCCCAAACTCAAATTTCATTTGCCCATGTGTACCACTAATCTATTGCCCACCACATGCCCGATCCCAAAGTCATGAATTTTAAGTATACATGAGTAGTGAATTTGGTTTTATAAGTACCTATATACCCTTTTTATGGATGTTACAATCATCTCACCTTAAGACTTGGTGTCTCTGTCAAGTCCTAAACGATATGCAAATTTAATCTTGTGCAATGTTAAGAGTCTAGAGGTGGCTTCTATGAGTTCTAGATGTTGGCTTCCACCTTCCTCTTTGATGTAGAACTTAGTTCCGCATAACACTTAGGTCCTACACATCTAACCGAGTCATGGCTCTACTACCATACTACCATGTGATGCATCTTGCAACAAATCTATGTAATTTTCAGTTGCACTCATTTATATGTTATGTCATTATGTTTTCTCGACAAGTATTTTAACAATACACTAATCCATCTCAACCATTCTTTATATGACCATTCATAGAGTTTTATACAAGCTAACTATTTGCAAACAAGACTTGACTCATTAAAACTTGACTTGACTTAACTTGAATTTGTTTATTGAGTCGAGTATAAACAAGGGATCATGTTCGTTTAATTAAACGAGCATAACTTAACTATACTCTGTCCAACTCAAGCTCGACTCATTTAAGTTTGGCTTGTCAAAACTCAACTCGTTGAGTATTTAATTAATTAAAATAATTAATTTTAGATATTATAAATATAAGAATAGGGAACTAAATTTCACAAGCAAAAGTGATAGCTAATTTAACACATGTGAGAATGAACTTGTGGTTATATCTAATTTTGCTTATGGAAATAACAATTCCTGATATTTCTAAAAGTGAAGTGATAGTTCCACAAGTTCACACAATTAACTAGGTCACTTAAACTTGAAATTCTATGTGTGCACACCTGGGGGGGGGGGGGGGGGGGGGGTTGAATAGGTGTATGTGATTGAATTAATTAACATTGACAAATTTAAAATTTTCTATTACAGAAGTAATCCAGACAAGTAGGACATGTTTGCTTTGAGTTATCTGTGTTAAGATGTTACTATAAATCCATGTTATATTACTTCAGTTTTGTATATGCAGTGTATGCTGATGTATGTGTTTTTTTAATACAGAATAAAACAAGATAAACATAATAATAAACAAACCACAAACACACCAAGATTTATACTTGGTCTGACCCCTTATACCTCAACTATACTGGCCTACATCCAAGACCAGATATCAGTTGATACCTAACACGTTTTTATTAATTAATCTTTAATTAATTACAAAACTCCTTGTATAAATAAGCTCTGAAAATCGATAGACACCACTACCCCCTTTGTACAACTGCATCTGCTTGCACCTGTGACGACCCCAAATTCGGGTTCCTTTAACCTCGGATTCGGTTCAACACTAGTACTACCTTTTCGTTATTGTTCATGAATTACAACAATATTATAATTGCTAAATAATCATTTATTTACAATTCCACAACATCTCTTTCTATTCCAGAATCGCAGTCTTTAAACAAACCTAGTATGTCTCAATATCATACATCATACGACATTCTATTACAATCATTTTGAGTATTTAACACTCACATAACATACCAACTAAGTCTTATACTACACCATCAATTACCTGTCCAATTTGGACTGATATCCACAACAAATATTTAGATCTTCAGTGAAAGTAATATGTTTTCCTGTTCCTTGATCTTTATCAAAAACTTCGAATAACTTACACTATCTGAAAATGTTAGTTTAAGAAAGAGTGAACACGGCTGCTCAACAAGTTTAACAGTTACACATAACACCTTACATGCTTCACATAATATACATGCTTTACATCTTATTCTTACATCAGACTTTTCATATTAATAATACTTCATACCTCTTACGCATCACATACAATAATCAACTAGCACTTAGCAAATCATGCTTCACTCTTATACATAGTTTTTATGTAGTCATACCACATACTGCTCATCTACCACAAACATCATCAATATATCTTCATATTATCAATTTAAATCACATTATAGCATATTAATGCACATAGGAGCAAGTTCTGAAAAACTTGTCTGGTTCGCCTCTATCATTTACGCTTATTTGCGTCTTTCGTTCAACCTACAATTTATACAGAAAATTGACATAATCATTAGTTATAATGACTATAAATTAGTCTTAACTTAAGATCTTAACTTCAATCATTAACTCTAGATATGTTTGACACACGAACCATTGTGTTCTGGACAAAAACCCTAGCCCAAAAACAGTTCTGACATATCGGGTACACTTAACCAACTTACGCATTCACTACACGTTCTTCGTACGACTTACTTTTAATAAACTGTTTAATTTAGTCACCAAGTTACTATCTACATTTGTTTAATTCAATTAAACTTTCTTCTATTACATAACTTAAGGATTTGGATATTTAATAATGTACCAAATATCTTAAAATATTATCTACCTTTGATAATATATAACTACATTCAAATATTATTAACCATTTAATAATATTTTAATCTATTAATAATATTATTAACCATTTAATAATATTTTAATCACTTATTAATATTATTAACAATTTAATAATATTTTAATCACTTATTAATATTATTAACCATTTAATAATATTTTAATCACTTATTAATATTATTAACCATTTAATAATATTTTAATTACTTATTAATATTATTAACCATTTACTAATGTTATTCATCATTTAATAACTTTTTAATCATATACTAATATTATTGATCATTTAATAATATTTTAAATACACATCAAATAATACCAATAGTTAACTTTTTAATTGTGTTAACTTTAGTCTTTATTTTAAACATTTAGTAACCAATTAATCATTAATGGATTTCATATATATTGGTTTAATAACCAAACACATTTATTTTATACTTATTTCAACTTAATTTTTCAAAGAAAACTCGACCCAGACCGACCCGACCTAACCCGAACTGTCCAAAACTAGTTGGCAGCGTGTTCTGGCGCAGGTGCGTCAGTCCTGACGCAGGTGCGTCAGGACATTCTGTCCGAAAGTCCATTTTTTTGACTGCTCGACCCTCCGATGCTTCGACGGCTATAACTTCTTCATTTTAAAAAATTTTGGGGTGATTCTTCATTCCATTCTCATCCGAATTTCCCCCTCTACAATTTTTCTTTAGATCATAAATTCAAATGCTGAACGGAACTAGACTAAAAACTGCTCACAAGGAGAAAGTGAAAACTAAAATCACAAATCCTTAGTTTTAATTGTTCAAACTTGAATAAAATAAACTCTACATATCCAAATGACACCAACTTAATGTTGTTGTCTTCCTGACTTCTTGTTTTACAATATTTCGTGGTTCGATCACATTTTTGAAAACGTTTTGACAAAAAATTTAAGATCGAACTATCTAGGGTTTTACCGGTAAATTGCAATATGGAATTTTCTTCCATTTATTTGCATAACACACATACCAATACTTGTTTTAAACATACTAAACCATGAATCTATCTATATATCATAGATTTAAACTTCTAGAGCATCAAAATAACTTTTGATCGGTTAAAAAATACTTTTTGACCGATTAAAACATATATAGACTATAAAAATGAACTAAAGAAAGTTTAGAACACTTTTTAACCTCTTGGACATGGATGCTCTTCTTCCTATTGCTATGATCTTGGCTTGTGACTCTTCATTGACTATCCTCTAGCAATCTCCTTGGTGGATCTTCAACTCACAAGTGTATACTCACTTTTCTCTCTCAAATGCTCTCACTTTTTCTCTCTAGAAATGCTAGGAAATGAACTAACTAACATAAGACTTGTGTGGAGCACTCTATATATAGTGTAATGCCCCCAAATCTGGGTACCTTGTACCTTAGACTTGGTATGTCACGATACATCATCTTCATACATGTTCTATAACTAATGCGGAAAATATAAACATAAATTGTTTATTCTACAACATTTCCCAAGGCTTCTAACCTTAACTACATATATACCTTTAGATTCATAAAAGGTTTACACAATTAACTTACATCATATAACAAATTAGTTATCATGCATACACTATAATCTTGTCTTTTGTTTCTGTCTCCCTCTCTCCTCGAACATTTGTATTATTCTAAAATTTGTTATCATGATATAGCAAGAGTGAGCAATGACTTTGCTCAGCAAGTTTAATTACAATAACGATATATTATGATCGAAAGAAAGAATAAGCTTTTAGATTTTCAACAATATAATAATTGTGAAAAAGTACGAATCATAATTTCAATAATTGAATGACTGAATCAATTAATGTTGAGTGTCAATAATGACCATGAACAAATTTAATTGAACCTTATGGTAATGAAGGGGATCAGCCTTTTATACCCGATGAACACATGCAACATGCACTATGTGCGAATCAATAATTTAAAGAGGTGGAATAATTATACAGAATTAAACCACTAGCATGCTTGAAACATAATAACTTGAGTTTGAGTTAGGAACTTGATCAATAAAATAATATATCCTGCTCGAATATAAATTGAGTAGGGTTTAGGAAACTTGTCTGTCTGCTCAGCTACAATTAATGTCTAGCTTTAACTAACTGGCTTTGAAAGACCTAACATTAACAAAGTTGGTCTAATAATTAGTACGGTGTATTTGTACAACTATACGCTCACTAAGGAATTTATCTACCACACATAAGTACTAACACATAATTTACATCAGTCAAAACAATATTATTAACCTTATAGACCCTTAATCAATTTAGGTTAATAATTTAATAAGTTAGAAAATATTTTTCATAAGTGTTGGACTCTTATTAAACCCTTAAACAACTTATTACAATTGTTTAATTAAAGCATAATTAAATTCAAATTATTTTATTAACTCAATCTCTATTTAATTACTATTTAATCTTGATTAAATAGGAATTAATTAATTATCTTTAGTTATTACTTAAAATAAATAATAACTAATTGTACTTACTTATTATTTAATAATAATAATTAAATAATAAATAATTATTGATTTAATTTTAACCTTCTTTAATTTAATATTAATCAACTAATAATTAACTAAGTAATTAACCTCACTTATTATTTAAATTAAAGAAATTAAATAATAGTTTACTAATTTTAATCCTCTTTAATTATTATTTAATGTCAATTAAATAATAATCAATTTATTTATCCTTATTTATTATTTAAATTAAATAATAAATTATTACTCTAATAAATTAATTACCATTAATAATTATTTAATGCTAATTAAATACTTAATTATCCTTATTTATTATTTAATAATATTTAAATAATAAATAATCAATTTATAAATTTTTATCTTTCTTTAATTATTATTTAATAAGAATTAAATAATAATTTCTAATTTGTCACCTTTATTTATTATTTACTCTTAACTAAATAATAAATAATTAGTTTAACCACTTTCTTATGATTTAGTTACTATTTAATATAAATTAAATAATAATTACCTAGTTACTTTCTTTATTTACTATTTAATTATCAATTAAATAATAAATAATTTATTTATATTCTCCAAACATGTT
Source organism: Hedera helix (assembly GCA_947179155.2). NCBI lineage: Eukaryota > Viridiplantae > Streptophyta > Magnoliopsida > Apiales > Araliaceae > Hedera > Hedera helix. The sequence goes on from OX359264.1 coordinate 26,244,257, forward strand.
GATATTATTATTAAATACATAAAGAACATATTTAAGATTTAATAACAATTTATTTATAATTTTCTTGAATTATTAGCTAGGTAGTCACAATTTAGTATACCTTTTCACCATAAATAATATGAAAAATACCAATTTTTAGAAATAATACCATCTCAATACCTATAACACTTCAAATAATCAGTTGGTTATTTGTTCATATCTTTCCAAAATTTAAAAATGCTTTTTATTATTTTTCATACATTTAGTAAGCTTTTATCATTTAATAATTATGAAAAATAACTACTGATATTATAAAAATACTATTAAATTCCAGAAATTATTACACGAAATTCCAAGAAACTTTCTAGTTTGGGCTGTCGCCGGAACCGGCCGGAAAGTGGGTGAACCGGCCGCCGGAATGCTCTGACCGGTTCACCGGAAAAAAATCGACAGCGACCTTTTTAGCTTTCCAGATTCTACCTATTTTTGGGGTCTCTTACTAAAACCTTAATAACTTAAGTACTATAACTTCGATGGAGCTCTACTTTATATTGTTGCATTCGTATCTTCTCGAACTACAATTTTCCATTATTTGGACAGGATTTCACCTCCGAAAACAGCCTGGAACCGGATTGTTCACGCAAAACTTCCGACAGTGGAGTGTTTTAGTAGAACAATCATATCTCACTCGTTTTAAATCGGATTTTAGTCATTCAAGTTGGAGAATTTTCATAACTTCAAGATCTATCCAAAAAAATTGACGGATCAAAAATCCAATTTTCTGATCGTGAAAAATAATTCCGGGAACGGGCAGTTCAGATTTAGTTTTCCGGTAAACTTGATTTTCAAAGTTTGAACATTTTTTTCCCACATTAAAGCTTATAAAACATAAGTTAAACTCATGATAAACTATATAAATATACATAGCATGATTTTAACTATACCAATCATTATGTTAATATTTCTACCATGAACTTGAAAGAAAAAACAAGATTAGGGTTTTCTAGGGTTTTTTTTTCTTTTACCTCTTGGACCTAATGACTTGTTTTCTCTCCTTCCCAAAGTAAATGATGGTGCTTGATGGCATCAACACTTCCTCTTCTTTTCCTCTCCAAGAACTTTTCCTCTCTTAAGTGTATTTCCTCTCACTTCTCTCTAGACTCTCTCTCTAGCTTGAAAAATGGAAGAAGAAGAAGAAGAAATGACTAACAAAAACTCCTAAATTGTAAGTATACTTACAATTTGGATATATATAAAATCTATATCTATTAAAAATACCATCATGAGGGTAGTTGGAGACTTGTGCAAGAAATGTAGCTAAGGACTAAGTTGGTGAAAAGAAGAATGGTGTCCATGTACTATAAACCCAAACAAACAACCTAATAGAAAATAAATGGAAAATAAAATAATCATTTTACTCCCTCAATCACCTCATACACGGCTGATGAATACATTTGTCCCAAAACAAATGTCACCTTGGCTTGCTTAAATAATTATATGTGCTATACACTTACATTTACAATTTGGTTTATTATTTATATTACATTTAATAACCATTGGACTCCAATAAAATGACTTGAACTATTATTTAGTCAAATCCATTTAATTTAACATTGGACTAATTAATATAACCCAAAAGATTGGTTATTAATTTTGTTACACATTAATTATTCAATCCATAATTAAATAGTAATTGAATTGATTAATTAATTAAATACTCTAGCACATAAATGTTAAATTTCTAAATGGACTAATAAATATTATTATTAATATTTCACATTATTTACATTAATTAATAATCATATTAATTAATTTATTATATTTAGTTAACTCATTATATTCAATTTAATTAAATATTTAATTAATAGGAAACTTATCAATTATTTTGATATTAAAAACTTTAGAGTTTGTTCGCTAATAACAATATATATATATATATATATATATATATATATATATATATATATATATATATATATATATACACATTACCTTACTTTAAAAATAATTTCACAATAAATTATGAAATTAAAATAAATACGATATATAATTTAATATATATTATTTAGGCCATAAATGAAATTATTTAATGCATTTACATTAAATAATTCATTTCTCATCAATTATGGAAATAAATCCATTTACCCGAAAATACATTAAAGTAATAATATATTTACTCAATTTCTTATTTAAATAATTTATTAAATTATTTAATTAATATTACACCAATAATTGTATAATTAAATTTCTCACTCCCATAAATCATTTACAATGATTTATTTAATTATAGCATATATTCATTTAATATATTCAATTACTATTTAAAATTACTAAATTAATTTAATCCCTTTATATATATATACATATATATGAAATTAAATATTGTATAATATATATAATTACTATTCTCCCTTAATTAATTTAACTACTTTATATAATTTTTAATTTTATAAATTACATAATTATTCCTCACAAATAATTTATCAATAGTTTGCATAAATATTGATTAATGAATATAATCAATATAATAACTAAATTAATTCCACAATAAAAATGTAGTTCGGGAAGTTACGAATCCATCGATACCAAATAGGCCTCAATCGGACTTGTGGATTTCATTTTATTCAAGTTCCCGTCGAAGACCCCAAGTCTGAAAAAGCATAAAAGTAATCTGCCTATTTTTTAAAAAAAACCGGTCGGTTCGGTTTTTTTCGGTTTTTCATGATTTCTAGGTAGGGCCGGTTCGGGCATTTTTAGGCCGGTTCTTGGGTTGGTTCCAAAAGAGAAAATGCTTATAAGTTTATAAAGAAAATTATCAAAATTTAAAATCCGAATTTTTTTTGTAATTTGGTATTTATTAGAATTAATAGTGGATTAAAGCTTACTAAATGGCTAATAATTATGGAAAAATTATTTTTAATTTCAGAAAAATAATATTTGACCTATTGGCATGCTAGTTAAGTGTTATAAAATAAAATTTGAAATTATTGGAGTGATTCACTATATATTAGCTATTTATTAGTGTATAAATAGGCTAATAATCTAATTAAATATTATTTAATAAATATTAAATAATATATGAAGTTATGTAATTAATTAATTATGATTTAATGAATATTAAATAATAATTAAAGGATGTTAAGATGAATAAGTTAGTTATTTATTATTTAATTGCACTTAAATAATAAGTAAAGTTAAATAAATAATTAATTATTATTTAAATTAATATTAAATAATAATTAAAGAATATTAAAGTTAGAAAGCTAATTATTTATTATTTAATTAATATTAAATAATAAGTAAGGTTAATTAAGTAATTAATTATTATTTAATTAATATTAAATAATAATTAAAGGATAATTAAGGTTAATAAACTAATTATTTATTATTTAATTAATATTAAATAATAAGTAAGGTTAATTAATTAATTAATTATTATTTAATTAATATTAAATAATGAGTTCGGATAATTAGTTAATTAATTATTATTTAATTCATATTAAATAATAATTAAATGGTAATTAAGTGGAATAAATTATTACTTAATCGAAAGAAGATTATTAAGTAATTAAAATATATTGATAATATTATTGACTAACTATTAAATGATAATAGTTAAGAATTAAATCATTATTCAATAATTAATAATGATATGTAATTAATTTAAAATATTATTAAAGGATTAATAATATTATTTAGCATTTAATTAACTATTAAATAATAATAGTTAAGAGTTAAATCATTATTAAATAAATAATAATGATAAATAAAGATTTAGAATATTATTAAAGAATTAATAATATTGTTTAACAAGTAATTAACTATTGGGTAATAATAGTTAAGGGTTGAATCGTTATTAAATAATTACTAATGATACGTGAGGATTTCAAATATTATTAAATGATTGATAATATTGATGAACAATTAAATTATTATTAAAATGATTGATAATAAAGAGAAGTCAATTAAAATATTATTAAAGGGTAATAATATTAGCAAACAATTAAATTATTATTAAAAGATTAATAATAATGATTAAGGTAAACTATTATTAAAAATAAATTAATAATAGTAATGATTATTTAAAGTGTTATTTAACAATTAAATAACATTATAAGTTATTACTAATTGATAGTAAAATTTAAAATATTATCCAAGGTGGGTAATATTATGATAAGTATCGAGATAAATGATGTGATTAAGTTAAACCAAGGGTATGGTTCATTAGTGATTAATTGGTGGATCGACCTAAATAAATATAGGGTCCAAGTTTTAATGCAGTGACATTAATAAATGTCAGAATTGCATAGTTTCGAACAAAAGATTTATGGTGTTGAATATGAAACACTGAGTCAAGTCAAAGAGAGACTAAAATATGAAATTAACCTTATTAAATAAAGGGGATGATAAGAAGAAATAAATATCTTTAAAATAAGATTTAGTATTGAGTCAAACTTTGACTGATATTGTGCACCGTTGATCTCACATACCGTGTAGGTGGTGCAAGGAACGTCAAAGATTAACGTAAGCTGGTTATACAAGTCCAGGCAAGTTTTTCAGAACGTGTTGTATTATGTGCATGAATTATAAGTTTGTTATTAAACTGAGATGTGCTCATACGTGGTTATGTGCAAAGATGTTTTAATGTGCCTTTGTGCAATAAGTTGATTTGAACTGTTGATATGCGGTAGTTGATTTAAGACAATTGTTCTGCATTGAACTATATGTCATGATAGAGGTTAGACATGAAGCATAGATTAAATGCGAGGCATGATATGCATGAGCAGTATGTCATAAACTGAAATGCATGAAAAACATGATGTTAGTATAAATTGTAAATTTTATGTGAAGCATGTAATGTGTTATATGTAGCTGTTGAACTTGCTGAGCCGTCGTGCTCACTCTTGCCTAAACTAACATTTTCAGATAAGGCTAGTTACTTGAAGTTCTCGATAAAGAACAAGGAACAGGAAAATATATTACTTCCATTGAAGATCTAAATATCTATTGTAGATATCAGTCCGAATTGGACAGGTAAATGATTCTGTAGCATAAGACTTAGTTGGTATGTTATTTGAGTATTAAATACTCAAATTGATTGTAATAGAATGTCGTATCATGTATGATATTGAGACATACTAGGAATGTATAAAGATTTCGATTCTGGAATAGAAGGAGATGTTATATAATTGTAAATAAATGATTATTTAGCAATTATAATATTGTTAAAATTCACGAAAGATAAGGAAAAGGTTGTACTCGTGTTGAACCGGATCCGAGGTTCGAGAAACCCGGATTCGGGGTCGTCACAAGTTGGTATCAGAGCTGATAGGTTATAAACCTTAGGTAAGAGTACCTTAGGCTATAACCGTAGTAGAAGATAAGTAAAATGATAAATGAATAAACTCCGGAAGAGTTTAAGTAATAAAAGATGAATTTGAAAAATTCATATATAGAAGATTATCCAAAGATGGATTTAAGAAAATATAAGAGAGATGAAAAAGGTCATGTTGTACCTAATTTGAAGAAGTGATAGAAAATATTTTATGATAAGATTTTGAGAAGCATAAAGAAAATGCTAATAAGGTCATGAAATGATCTAGAGAAATGAACTCGTAATGAGACAGATGTGCTAAAATATGAATGGAGAGAATTCGTATTCAGTTAAGAAAATTAGAAGGTTTGTGGGTTTTAATTGAGAACTCATATTAGTGGCTGAGTTGTACGATTCCTTGTATGGATTTGTGCTTGGTTTTAGAACCACTTAGCTTCCTATATTAATATAGTAGTTGAGTTTAACAGTTCTTTGTATGGGCAGAGGATTTGTTCTTGGTTTAACGGCCGCTTAACTTTCTATATTGATTAGTGGCCGAGTTGACCAATTTCTTGTATGGGCAGGAGATTGCATTTGGTTTGACAACCACTTAGCTTCCTATAGTGATAATCAATTTGAACCTGATGTCACGCTATTCGATGTATATATGGTGAGAAGGTGATTCTTTTCTCATTATATATTGGATATGTAGAGAATATTAAGATAAGTACGTGTTCTTAAAACTCATACTGATGGTAAGTTCGTGACTCATAATCGTATGGTGGAACCCCTCAGCGAATGGACGATTTTGGTCTGACTAGGATAAGTTCTCCAACCCATATGATTGTGGCAAGTACCTGAACTCCTAATGTGTGGTAAGTTTGATGAACAGTAAGTATTGGTAGAGTTAAGTAGTAAGACTGGAGCTTTACTAGATATAGTTATTAAGCTGAAAAAGAATGCAGAGGAGAAATTTGAGGTATTTTGAGGTTTTAGGATATTCTAAATCTTCTAGCTATGCTAGACTTTGAAATTCTTAAAATCGTGCTAAATTCGCACTTTTGTGCTTTTGAAAAGACAAATGTATTTTAGAAATCATTAATGCATATAGTGCAGAGATGATAAACGATGGAGTCATCAATGCAGAGTAACCTAGTGTTGGATGTTTAAAGCCCACTATGGTATGATGTAGTATGACAAAGTCATAAAATAATTTTCAGTATTTTAAAACGTTTAAAGAAGAGTCTATGCTAATTGTTTCAGCTAGACAAATTGATTTAAAAATATCAAAATGTATTTATAAAATCATCACACGCCATTAAAGCCATGGTGTGGGGATGAAGAGGACCGAATCCTCAACGTACTATCAAGATGTGCGGTATCATGAAGTCATGAATTAATGACGGAATCATCAACGTACTATCAAGATTATGCGGTATCATGAAGTCCTATAAATGAATTTTAGTTATTTTAACTAATTTGAAATGATTTTTGAATCGTAATATACGAACAGTTCAATGATGGGAGTCTTTGTCATTTATTTTGACTGAACACTTTTGGTCAGAATTGACTCAAGTTTATTATCCAATCCAAATTATTTTGGAACGGAATTTTGTAGTAAGTCTGAGGTGAACAAGTGCAAAAAAAAAATATATTCTGTCGGCTAAAGCAGATATATTTTTGTCGGCATATAGCTCCGACTGGCGCCTAACAACTAAGACGTTCTGCACGACGTATGGTACAATAGGCTGATCACCTAGCGTACACCTATGGAATGTTTTCAGTCCTTGTGATTGATAAACACTCTTTTTATAAGTATTTACAGGGATAAATACTATTTATTCGGAATTCAGTTAATTCCATTCGGATGTTCACAGTCTTGATGACCCCTCAGCATATTATGAAAGTTTTAATGAATATTTTGATTTTCAATTTATTCTTCTGTAAGATATTGATTTTCAATTTATTCTTCTGCAAGATATTCCATTGTTCTGGAATTATGAGTTTAGAAGTATGAACTTCCTAGAAAAGGGTGGTCATAGAATTTGATGAGTAAAGAGATATTCTCAGTGATGAAAATTGGTAGAATTGTGTATGAGATAATTTCGGGGACGAAATTCTTATAAGAAGGGGTGAATGTAATATCCCAGATAATTTCAAGATTTTAAATAATATCTTAATTGATTTTATTAAAGGTTAAGGTTTAAACCTAGAAGGTGAGAATGAAGATGTGTTGAAAATGGGTAAACATTTTTTTTTTAACATAAATTATTTGTTAGAAATTAAATGTGAGAATATTTTAATGATGCAGGTAGATAATTTATTTAAGAAAGAAATTCAATTGAGAAGTGAAGGTGAATATATTAATATTTATATATATACACCTATAGTTGAGTTTGTTAGTCAAACAAGATGATGTGTGAAGTAAATTAAATACTTAATAAAACTAATAAATTAATTAGTTTTAGTATGGATTAAAAAGAAAAGTCATGTAATATAATTAATTGAATTAATTATATAAGTTATGAATTAAGGTTATGAGTAACAAGTAGGGAAGTGGAATATTGCCTAGAAGGACAATATTAAGAAGTTAATTAATTAAGTAATTTACTTAATTAATAAGTTGTTATAGATGTAAGCCCAATATGGAGATATTTGCATGAAATGGATAATTAAATAAGAGAGCCAATAAAAAATAAATTATGTAGCCCAAACCATTAAAAGTCAAATGATGGTCAATGGTTGGGAGAAGCATTTCAAGTATTGATTGAGTGTAGAGAATTAACTAGTGTGTAGTTAATTGAATAACCCTAGTTGGTTGACAAGAGAGATAACATTAACCAATCATTGGTTAATTGCTAGATAAATAAATGTGGGGTTAAGAATTAACCGTGGATGGGTTAATTAAGTAACCCAATGTGGTAGAATTAATTATAGCAAATCTAATTGGATTATATTATAAGTCCAATTGAGGTATTAAACTAGGTCAAATTAATTTAACCTAGTAGTCCATATAATTTAATTTGAACATGGATTTATGTAATAATTAACCAAACCCAATGCTTGTTTAATTAAATGTAACATAGGGTATTTAATATTAGCCCAATGTAGTAAATAAATTGAGCCCAAATCAATTAGTTGAATGAGCCAAATATATTAAATCCTAGGGTCCAATGTGGAGCCCAAATGGTAGTCAAAGTGGTGGCCAATATATATACATTGGTGTATATATATATGGATACTTATATAATGATATAGGATATAAAAATAAAGCTAAAATGGTGTAGTAAATTGATAAATCCCGAATTTTGGGGGGGCCCCACATGTGGATGTTGTGTGTGGCTTTATTTTTGCTTATTTTACACTCCAAAAGTTGCTTACAAGCAACCTTGATGGATGTCAATCAAGTTGTCAATCAATCCATGCTATAGTAATCTCAATTAAGCTCGAAATTGACTATGTTGGTGAATTAGGAGAGTTAATAAAGTATTAGCATTTGGCTATATATAGAGTGCTTCCCACACTTGTGATATGGTTGTTAGTCTTTTTACTAGAAAAGCTAGAGAGAAAGAAAATAGAGAAAAGCTCTAGAGAAAAAGAAAAAGAAAGTTAGATCTTGTGAGCATTGATGGTTGGATGATCTTGGAGCAAGGTTTAAAGATGGAGGTCTCCTCAAGAGGAAGTTATCTATGTAAGAAAATTGATCATCCAAGTCTTTTCAAAGTTCTAACAAAGAGGATAATCAACAAAAGGTATAAAACCTTCTAGCTTGATATTGTTCTTTGGGTATTATGTAATTTCTATGGTAGAAATATAATTTTCAAAGTCTAAATGGATAGATCCATGCTATATTGGTATATCTAGGGTTACATGGGTTTAACATGGGTTTTTATATGTGTTTATGATGAAAAATTTCATCAAACTCATTGAATAAATTTTTACCGACGAAAACAAATTAATCTAATACGTAGCAGCCCATTCACGAAATTACTGTTCATGATCCGTAAGTCGGATTTATGATCCGTCAATTTTGGGTGATAGATCCATGAAATATGAAGATTCTCCAAGTTGAATGACTAAAATCCGATTTAAAATGAGCAAGATATGGATTTTCTACCAAAGCACTCCATTGTTTTAGGGCTGTGCACAACAGTCTGGTTTGGAGCCAATTTCCGTGACCAAAACAAATCCAAATTTGATGTTTGATGACAGAAAAATGTAGTTCGGGAAGTTACGAATCCATCGATACCAAATAGGCCTCAATCGGACTTGTGGATTTCATTTTATTCAAGTTCCCGTCGAAGACCCCAAGTCTGAAAAAGCATAAAAGTAATCTGCCTATTTTTTAAAAAAAACCGGTCGGTTCGGTTTTTTTCGGTTTTTCATGATTTCTAGGTAGGGCCGGTTCGGGCATTTTTAGGCCGGTTCTTGGGTTGGTTCCAAAAGAGAAAATGCTTATAAGTTTATAAAGAAAATTATCAAAATTTAAAATCCGAATTTTTTTTGTAATTTGGTATTTATTAGAATTAATAGTGGATTAAAGCTTACTAAATGGCTAATAATTATGGAAAAATTATTTTTAATTTCAGAAAAATAATATTTGACCTATTGGCATGCTAGTTAAGTGTTATAAAATAAAATTTGAAATTATTGGAGTGATTCACTATATATTAGCTATTTATTAGTGTATAAATAGGCTAATAATCTAATTAAATATTATTTAATAAATATTAAATAATATATGAAGTTATGTAATTAATTAATTATGATTTAATGAATATTAAATAATAATTAAAGGATGTTAAGATGAATAAGTTAGTTATTTATTATTTAATTGCACTTAAATAATAAGTAAAGTTAAATAAATAATTAATTATTATTTAAATTAATATTAAATAATAATTAAAGAATATTAAAGTTAGAAAGCTAATTATTTATTATTTAATTAATATTAAATAATAAGTAAGGTTAATTAAGTAATTAATTATTATTTAATTAATATTAAATAATAATTAAAGGATAATTAAGGTTAATAAACTAATTATTTATTATTTAATTAATATTAAATAATAAGTAAGGTTAATTAATTAATTAATTATTATTTAATTAATATTAAATAATGAGTTCGGATAATTAGTTAATTAATTATTATTTAATTCATATTAAATAATAATTAAATGGTAATTAAGTGGAATAAATTATTACTTAATCGAAAGAAGATTATTAAGTAATTAAAATATATTGATAATATTATTGACTAACTATTAAATGATAATAGTTAAGAATTAAATCATTATTCAATAATTAATAATGATATGTAATTAATTTAAAATATTATTAAAGGATTAATAATATTATTTAGCATTTAATTAACTATTAAATAATAATAGTTAAGAGTTAAATCATTATTAAATAAATAATAATGATAAATAAAGATTTAGAATATTATTAAAGAATTAATAATATTGTTTAACAAGTAATTAACTATTGGGTAATAATAGTTAAGGGTTGAATCGTTATTAAATAATTACTAATGATACGTGAGGATTTCAAATATTATTAAATGATTGATAATATTGATGAACAATTAAATTATTATTAAAATGATTGATAATAAAGAGAAGTCAATTAAAATATTATTAAAGGGTAATAATATTAGCAAACAATTAAATTATTATTAAAAGATTAATAATAATGATTAAGGTAAACTATTATTAAAAATAAATTAATAATAGTAATGATTATTTAAAGTGTTATTTAACAATTAAATAACATTATAAGTTATTACTAATTGATAGTAAAATTTAAAATATTATCCAAGGTGGGTAATATTATGATAAGTATCGAGATAAATGATGTGATTAAGTTAAACCAAGGGTATGCTTCATTAGTGATTAATTGGTGGATCGACCTAAATAAATATAGGGTCCAAGTTTTAATGCAGTGACATTAATAAATGTCAGAATTGCATAGTTTCGAACAAAAGATTTATGGTGTTGAATATGAAACACTGAGTCAAGTCAAAGAGAGACTAAAATATGAAATTAACCTTATTAAATAAAGGGGATGATAAGAAGAAATAAATATCTTTAAAATAAGATTTAGTATTGAGTCAAACTTTGACTGATATTGTGCACCGTTGATCTCACATACCGTGTAGGTGGTGCAAGGAACGTCAAAGATTAACGTAAGCTGGTTATACAAGTCCAGGCAAGTTTTTCAGAACGTGTTGTATTATGTGCATGAATTATAAGTTTGTTATTAAACTGAGATGTGCTCATACGTGGTTATGTGCAAAGATGTTTTAATGTGCCTTTGTGCAATAAGTTGATTTGAACTGTTGATATGCGGTAGTTGATTTAAGACAATTGTTCTGCATTGAACTATATGTCATGATAGAGGTTAGACATGAAGCATAGATTAAATGCGAGGCATGATATGCATGAGCAGTATGTCATAAACTGAAATGCATGAAAAACATGATGTTAGTATAAATTGTAAATTTTATGTGAAGCATGTAATGTGTTATATGTAGCTGTTGAACTTGCTGAGCCGTCGTGCTCACTCTTGCCTAAACTAACATTTTCAGATAAGGCTAGTTACTTGAAGTTCTCGATAAAGAACAAGGAACAGGAAAATATATTACTTCCATTGAAGATCTAAATATCTATTGTAGATATCAGTCCGAATTGGACAGGTAAATGATTCTGTAGCATAAGACTTAGTTGGTATGTTATTTGAGTATTAAATACTCAAATTGATTGTAATAGAATGTCGTATCATGTATGATATTGAGACATACTAGGAATGTATAAAGATTTCGATTCTGGAATAGAAGGAGATGTTATATAATTGTAAATAAATGATTATTTAGCAATTATAATATTGTTAAAATTCACGAAAGATAAGGAAAAGGTTGTACTCGTGTTGAACCGGATCCGAGGTTCGAGAAACCCGGATTCGGGGTCGTCACATTTCTTTTACACACAACCACGTCGCATAATTACATAACTCCACTAACTAATTCTCTTAATCTAATTAGACTTGCTATTAGTCAAGCTTATTGAATTATCACTTTATTCGCTAACTTATCAAAAAATTTGATATCACCATATTTAAGTTAGTCCATTAAATTTAATTTGGACCTCTATTTATCTACCACTACTAGGTTATCAAACTCCAACCTTTATTAAATATTAAATATTTTATTTCTAATTCATTTAAATATCTGGGATATTACATATAGCCATTTGCTAAACCCTCATTACTCTCATAATCCACCAACATAGTCAAATTAAGGCTTAATTGAGATTACTATTGGATGAATGACTTGTGATTGATTATGGTTGGTTCAACCACCACAACATTGTGTATAAGTAAAGCAACATAAGAAATCAAGCCACCCACTTGTGGGTCCCTTAAATCTCAGTAAAATTAAATGTAATCCCCCATTTTTATTTTATTTTTATAGCTTATATATATATATATATATATATATATATATATATACATATGTATAAATGTTGACCAATTTTGACTACCATTTGGGCTCCACATTGGACTCTAGGATTTAAATATATTGAGCTCATCCATTTAATTTGGTTGGACTCAATTTAATTATTCTATTAGGCTAACATTAAATACCCTATGTTACATTTAATTAAAACAAGCATTGGGTTAGTTTAATTAATTACATGGACTAAGGTTTAATTAATTACATGGACTACTAGGTAAATTAATCTGACCTAGATTAATATCACATTTGGATTTAAAATATACTCCAATTAGACTTGCTATAAATAATTCTACCACCTTGAGTTACTCAATTAACTTATTCATAATTAATTTTTATCACTACATTCATTCCTCTAGCAATTAACCAATGTTTGGTTAATTCCCTATGTTGCCTACCAACTAGGGTTATTCAATTAACCATACATTAGTTAATTGTCTACACTCAACCAAATTTTCCAACACTTTGACCTTCAATTGACTTTTTAAATGTTTGGGCTACATAGCTTACCTTGCATTGAACTCTCTTATTTAATTACTTGGGCTACCCAACACAACTCACACATCATTTATAACTTGGGATTGGTAATTAATTTAATTGGACTATCACAATACTTGCCAACATAATTTAATTGGACTTATATTAATTACGTCTTCGACTATTAATTAACATAATATTTTGGCTTATTATTTAATTATCCACCTTCATGCTAGTATTCCTATATTGGGCTTGTTTTAAATCCATTAATGAACTTTATATAATAACTTAATAATTAAGTTAATTACTTAATTAATTAACTTCTTATTATTGTCATCTCAGACAATCGTTCTAGCTTTTCCATAACTCCAACTCATGACTAATATAATTAACCTAATTAATTATATTTCACGACTTTCTTTCTTACTTCATATTTAAACTAATTAATTTATTAGTTTAATTTAGTACTAACTTAATCATCCTCTTATTTAGCTAACGAGCACGCTTTAGGTATATATATATATATATATAATCACCTTCATTTCTCAAATGAATTTATTTCCTTAATAAATTCTCTACACGCGTTATTAAAATATTTCCACATTTAATTTCTAACAAATAAATTATGTTAAAAAAAAAATATTTACCCATTTTCTACACATTTTACTTCTCCAATTCTAGGTTTTAAACCTTAACATTTAATTAAATCAATTAAGATATTATTTAAAATCTTGAAAATATCTGGGATATTACAGCACCACTGCAACCTTAGAGCTTTCTTTGTACAGTCCTATCTACCACTAGATTAATCACAAGCCAAACTAAATTTGTATACAAATTTCAGACAGAAAGAATATGATTACAAGTGATAACTATGAATTTCCAGCAAAGAGAATTTAAGAACAAGTCAACACAAATTGCTAGAAAACTTTTTCTTGAAACCATAATTGTTTTTTTGTTGAACTTTGTTTTTCTTAATTAGTGTCTGTTTCAGCCTTTGCCGTTGAGAATAAATATAGATGAAGTCCAATGGCACAATCAAATTTAACGTTGGATGAAGGAACAAATTATTTAAAATTAGTACAAACAAAGATTATCAATTCCATGCTAATAAGGAAATATTTTAATTTTGAATTTAAACATCTTAAAATAGATTAAGATTAATTATTGAAAAGATCCCAGCTAATCTGCTTTGATTTGAAGAAAAATCCATTCACTGAAAATCATCTTCAGCCAACGGCAATTAATATCAAAACTGTTTAGGAAAGATTTTGATTTTGAATCCGAAAAGATTGAAATAGATTAGGACAAATAATAGAAAAGATCCCAGCTATCTGTTTCGAAATGAGATAATTGTGGAAAGATTTCGGCAGAATAAGTAAGCTTGTTTTATTCAAAAAACAATCCAACGGTAATTTTGAGAAACAAAATCTCAGCTGTTATGTTTTGGCATGATATGAAATATCTTCATATATTTTGTTTTCAAAAATAAATATTTAAAAATCTCAGCTGAAAATATTTAATGTAATGATCAAGTGATTTACTTTCCAAATGGATAGAATTTTAAGCCCATGTAAGTTTTAAGTAAATTTTCCAGCAATTAAAAAGATGCATTGCAATTAAAAACTTTAGCTAGAAATTCTTATAGGATTTCTTATGTTATCTCCTAGAGACCTAATTCAGTAGTGTCTCTATGTAACCTTTCTTCATGTTGGGTTTCCACAATTTCAACACTATTTCTGATTATATCTAGCCCTTTTTCGGTAGCACCAAATTATGTTAAGCCCATCTCTTAGTCCAAACTTGTTAATAAAAAATATCTCCATATAGAATATGTTGTCATCATTAAAACAATAAGCATATAAACAAACAAAACTCGACCGAAGCACGAGCTCAACTCGTTTATAAACGAGTCGAAGTCAAACAATATATTTAGGCTTTTTTAAAAGTTTAGTTCAACTCTACTCGACCTCGTTTAACTTTTAATCGAGTTCGAACTCGACAAGCCAAAGCTTGACTCGGCTACAACCACATTCATATTCTACCATTCTCACATTCTTGAGGGACATTTCCTTGTATCAATGGCCAAATGTTGCACTCCCTTCCGTCTGAAGCAACTGAGATTTCTCTACCTCCTTTTGTGGTTGTCCTAAATCTCATCACTTTAACTTTTAGTTTATTCAAACATTACCACTCCACTCTTGTTTTGAAAAAGTGAAATTCTGAGTAAAGTTCAACAAAGGTAACTATGGGACTCCACATACCTTTTCCAGTAGTCTCATTATTTCTTAAAAAAAGGGAATTCTTAATGACGACAACTAAACTGGGACGGAGGGAAAGTATATTTAAGTTTAGTCTACAAGCATCTGGTAAATTACGCATAACATGTCAATATGCACCTTTAGCTTGACCTAGCAGCACCATAATACGAAGAAAAATTCGGTCGAGAAACGGGTATTCCTAACAATGACAACTAAATTGGGACGGAGGGAATGTATATTTTACTTATCTACAAGCATCTGGTAAATTATGCATGAACATGTCAATATGATAGTGTACATGTGAGGTGATATGCACCTTTAGCTTGACCTAACAGGCCAAGAATATGATCACGAATTTTGTGTCTAATTAAAACATGAGGGTGGGAATGGATTCCGTGATGCTATCATATATATAGATAGGAGAATAACTCGTAACAAATGTTTGCTATGATGCTATTTGAACAAATTTATATCTGATCGTCCATAGAAAAAACAAAGGGCCCAAATAAAAAAAAAGGTAAAAATTATCCGCTACTAATAGTAACAGAAGAGTAAATAAATTTAAATCTAAGTCATCTTTTTCTCCTATGGACGGGCGGAGATGAATTTAGGAAAATGGTGCAAAGCAAACATTTGTTATAGATTACTTCCTATATATGTATATACATGTGTGTGTAAATATATATGTATACATGCATATACATAGAGAGAATCTGTACAACATGAGGCTCTAGATAAAAAGATTTAAAGCAAGTTGGAATATTTTGAATATATATATATATATATATATATATATATATATATATATGTGTGTGTGTGTGTGTGTGTGTGTGTGTGTGTGTGTGTGTGTGTGTGTGTGTCAAAAAGCAAATGACACTAGAAAAAAGAAAGTTGTTTTTAGGTGCATAAAAAAACACACAAGTTGGGATAACCAGGATTAGCAAAAAAGAGAAAATTGTGATGGCACATCATGTATATAATGCGCACCCAGCTTCAAGTAGCCTAGCCTCCATCAGAAAATACTTGCTACACCTGGACCCATACTTTCAGTCTTAGTGCTCTGTAAAAAAAATATTTATTTTTGTTGATAGAAATTGGAATCCAATTGATGGGTTCTCCCTTTAATCATTTTCCTCCTATGCACCCTAAAATATACTAATTAGATTAAAGCAACAGATAAAAAGAGAGAGATAATAATAATGAGAGTACTATACTTAACATCTAACCACCTTTCTAATGAATATTAGGGATTTAATAACTTGCAATGATAATATGGTCATATTGAATTTTTCGGCGATACGAATGTTGAAAACTACAGTTGAAAATAAAAACTGCAACAACTAAAAAGGAATATAAGAATCAGTTGGCTTTACAAGGAAAAGCACCATTCCTTATATGTACTCGATGTTTGGATTATTAAATTCACCTTACCTTTCCTCCACAAGCTTGTGGCTTTTTCCTTTTTTGACATATTCTTCTTCTTCCATAGCTTATAAAGAAGCATAAATGCTCCACCAAGGGAATGAGTATCCTAATCCTCTTCAATCCAAAATTCACAAGTGCAGCAACAAGTTAATCTTACATTGACTGATTGATTGCTCTCTTGCCCTTCGATCTGTCGGTAGGAAATTTAACATACCACATCTTCTTAGGGTTAGTTTATTCCACGTGGAAATAAATCATGTAAAAATTACTCAAAATCTACAGATACATAATCTTGGACCCGGTTACTATAAAGTGAATTTCATAGTAAGTTTACTTTTAGACTAATAAGGTGTTGACACACAGATAAAGAGAACACTCGTCAACTTGCGTGTCAACACTTTATTGGTTTAGAATTGAACTTACTTAAAATGTGATAATACTGATCTTTAATCAGAAAATACCTTTTAGTAATCAGTTTTGCTTTTTTGACAAGTAAATAATTGAGAGGCCTAAAACAAGGGCAACCCCATGTACCCCAAGAGTATCCCTCTTTTCCTAATAAAGAGAATAACATGATTCCTCACATATTTTGAGGAAATATATAGGGAATCAGATATATAGACCTATATGTATACAAATAATATGTTTATTGGTTTAGTTACGATAGAATAACAAACATATACATAGCTCAATAAACAAGACTTGAATTCGGACATCTCGTAGTTAATTGAGTTTTTACTTTGAACTTTGTATAACTCTTACAATTGACTTGAATGTTTACTTACACAGAAGCGGGCACACTAATACAGTTGGTTTAATTGTATTTGCATAAGATCTAGGAAAAGAATTATTGGGATGTGATTTATTAGGCCCAGCCCTTCTGCTTTGGGCCCCAAAATTATCTTCTATGAGGACTGGGCCGGGTCGTCTTCCCCTACTAGGGCCAGATGGGTCAGAGGGTAATTGGGTAAGGGGATAGCTCATCCTTCCCATTCAAGGGGGGCTGATGGGACGTTTGGTGCAGTTTAGCTTACTTCAACAGGTTGGGTCAGAGAGTAGCCCATACTAGTATGGGCTAAGTGGGGAAAGTGGAGAAGAAAATATCTTGTCTTCACTCATGAAGGGATGATGGGACGTTCGTGGGTGCATGGACGGATATATGCAAACAAGCTCCCAGACCAAAATGTAAGGGTTTTCTAAGAAACACTCGGCTATCAAATATTTAACGTATTCCAGCGTACATTTTAAGGCTCTTCATTGTGATGTTAATCGCCTGAACTTAATCTCACACCGGAGCATCCCCAGATGGCCCAAGCCGTGACTATCCTGTGGGGTGATAACGGTTTGTTACGTGTACAGGTATCTTGCTGACGGGTGATTACGGCAAGAGTGAGAATTAGACATCAACATTGGCACTAGAAGGAGGGCTTGGTGTTTGATACTTTAGTCACCCAGTTGTTTTTGAAAGAAGGCCATTCTCATGGCGGAGAAAGGAAGGATGATGATCACTGTCTTCCGATGGCAAATTGGGAGGAACATGGAAGTATACGTGGAAGATATGATCGTCAAGAGCCCCTGAACACAGGACCATCTCCGGGATCTGGAGGAATGTTTTGAGACGGTCCGACGACACAATATGCGCCTCAACCCCGCTAAGTGCACCTTTGGTCTCGGCTAGGGAAAATTCTTGGGCTACCTGGTAAGTAAAAGGGGGATAGAAGCCAACCTAGAAAAGATCAAGGCAATCCTAGACATGCGATCCCCGCAGAGCTTCGAAGATGTTCAGAGGCTTGCTGGTCGCATCGCGGCGCTAAGAAGGTTTATGTCGAGGTCGGCTGAGAGGTGTCTACCTTTCTTTGACACTTTGAAGGGACCGAAGAACGGAAAAAATTTCCAATGGAATTCTGAGTGTGAAGACGCCTTCCAAGGCATCAAAAGGTACTTGATGACGGCCCCCGTACTGCAAAGACTGGTGTTTAGGGAGCCTCTGTACCTGTACCTATCTGTTAGCTCAATGGCCATTGGAGCGACCTTGGTAAGAGAGGAATGGGGTATTCAACGACCAGTTTACTACGTCAGTCATGTTTTGAGGGATGCAGAAACCAAGTATCCAAACCTGGAGAAATGTGTGTATGCTTTAGTGGTCGCCAGTCAGAAGCTCCGACATTATTTTCAAGGTCGACTTATTGTCATTTACACAACTCAACCCTTAAAGAAGGTCTTGGGTAAGCCCGACACTTCTGGTAGAATGATGACCTGGGCTGTCGAACTGAGCCAATACAACATAAAGTACCACCCTTGGATGGCCATCAAAGGTTAGGCATTGGCAGACTTCATAATTGAGTGTACTTTCTCAGAAAATGAGGTTGTCCCACCTTTTGAGGTCACCCTTACAGCTGGGGGGCAACCCGAACTTAGTTTTTCCTGGACAATGTATGTCGACGGGTCGACCAATGCGAAGGCTAGCGGAGCAGGAGTCATCCTAACAAGTCCTGAATGTTTTAAGGTGCAACATGCCATACGGTTTAAATTTCGAGCTATTAATAATGAGGCGGAGTATGAAGCGGTATTAGTCGAGCTGTAGTTGGCCAAGAGTTTGGAAGTTCGGTGTTTGATCATCTTCAGTGATTTCCAGCTAGTTGTAAAACAGATTCAGGGCGAATATGAAGCTCGAGGAATGAAAATGACCAGGTATTTGACCGAAGTGAAAATGATGCTGTATAAGTTTGAATCTTACGTTATCAATGGAATCGAAAGAGAGAGAAATTCTATAGCCGATGCTTTGTCAAAACTAGCTACAACGCAGGTGGAGGATTTCGTGGGATCAGTATATCTAGAGGTCTTGACCGAGCCAAGCATCAATAGGAAGGAACTCATGTGCATCGAAAGGTCGAATTGCTGGATAATGCCGTACCTTGACTACTTGGTCGACGGGAAGCTTCCGACAGATAAGGTTATGGCAAAGAAAATTAAATATCGGAGCTCGTACTTCTGCTTGATCGACGAGGAGTTATACAAGAGGTCGTACTCATCCCCATTACTGAAATGCTTGATTCCATCCGAGGCGTCGTACGCACTCAAAGAAGTTCACGAGGGTATCTGTGGAGATTACATGGGTGCCAAGTCGTTGGCATACTATGTTCCAAGAAGCTAAGGGGTATGTTCAAAAGTGCCCGAAATGTCAGATCAATAGCTCGATTCCACGTCAACCTCCGGAGGAATTGTCGTCGATATTGTCCCCTATCCCATTCGCTATATGGGGCATTGACCTGTTGGGACCATTGCCCAAGGCCAAGGGACAACTCCAGTATGTAATAGTGGCTATCGACTACATGACAAAGTGGGTTGAGGCAAAACCCCTTCGCCATATCACTAAAGAGAACTGTGTAAAATTCATGAGGGACTCAGTGGTATATCGATTCGGCATCCCTATGGTACTCGTTTCAGACAATGGAACGCAGTTCGTGGGTAAGAGGTTTGAAGAGTTCTTAGCCGATTTGGGAATTTAGCATCAAAGGACTTCAGTGGCACATCCCCAGTCCAATGGTCAGGTTGAAGTCACTAACCTAACTCTCCTTAACGGGGTTAAAAGGCGGCTGGATGAGGCTAAAGGGAGATGGCCCAAGGAATTACAAAGTGTCCTATGGGCTTACCGGACCACTCCTTGAATGACCATGGGAGATTCACCTTTCAGGTTGGCGTATGGGACGGATGCGTTGATCCCGGTCGAGATCGGGTCTTCCTCGTTTCGTGTATGGGACGGATGTGTTAACCCTTTCTGTTGACTTCCTTTAGTTGGGCATATTGATTGTTCAGCTCCTGTATTTGGGTAACAAGGTGATCATTGTAAGACCCCGAATTTTATGAAATACAAAATTTAATTTTTCTTCATATATATATATATATATTTTTTTTTTTTTGAAACAGTAAGTGGTTAAATTAACAAAATTGAAAGATAAGGATGTTATGTGCAAATTTTATTTTGTCGGACAATATTCGCTTTGTCGGGGAATATTCGTTTGGTCGGGGAATATTCGTTTGGTCCGACGGCGCCGAAATAACAAATTATTGGTGGACCCCACAACGAAATATTTGTCGGATATAGAAAACGACAGAAATAACCTTTTTAAATAAAAATAGTCAACGGAACTGTTAAAATACCGGTGATAAAAGAATAGTAGCATACGGTAGTTATTGGTATTTTCTGTAGCACTCGGTACTCTACAGTAACACACGGTATTGCATAGTGTCTCATATTTTTGGTCTGATAATTGACACCGTAACTGTTACGCATCATTTCATCGATAATTGTCACTGCATAATATTTTATATTATCAATTCAATAATTGTTGTTACACAGTATTTTGCATTATTGATTTAATAATTGTCATTACACTGTATTTTATATCATTGAGTCAATAATTGTTGTTGCACTGTTTTTAAAATTATTGAACCTAATAATTGTCACAGTAACATATGCATAGTAATTCACATTATTGAATCAATAATTGTCATTACACAGTAACGTATGCTTTATTTTACATTATTGTTATCTCTATTGTGATGTTATTTAAACAGTTGTATTTCATTAATTTATTGACTTGATATCTAAGAGCTAACTATACTGTATTTATAACAATTAGTCATAATAATTGAATTGATAAAGTTATTTGTTTATAATATAAAGTTAGGTGATTATTAGGTGATATGAAATGAATGGTGTAGATTAAAGTGTGAATTATTGTTGAATAATTGAATTGATTTGTTTATAATATAAAGTTAGGTGATTATTAGGTGATATGAAATGAATGGTGTAGATTAAAGTGTGAATTATTGTTGAATAATTAAATTGATTTGTTTATAATATAAAGTTAGGTGATTATTAGGTGATATGAAATGAATGGTGAAGATTAAAGATAATATAATATTTGAAATGGATGGTGTAGATTAAAAGGTGATCTTTAAATGAATGGTTTAGATTAAATGAATGATAAGATCTTTGGCTATAAATAGAAGCCTTAACTTAAGGATTTTTCATAAACTTCCTTACTTGTTCTTTCTTTCTCTCTCTAAATACTTCTTGTGAAAGTTCTCTCTAAGTGTGCTTAAGTCATCTTGAGTATTTGTGAAGATCTATAAGTATACGTGTACTGTTCAAGTTAATCAACCTCATTTAAATCAATATCCAGTCACGTGTTGAGGTAAGGGATACCATCTTTTTCATCTTCCATTATTCAAACATACTATGGTAAGGGATTATCATTATTTGATTCTCGATAATAATATTGTTTCTTCCTTACTCATAAGACGTGCCTTTTATTTCCATGTATTAAATTGTGGGAATAACCTTACGGAGCGGATTGCCGCCTGTTGGTGAATAACCTTTCGTATTCATTCATTATTAATCTCTGAGAATAACCTTACGGAGCGGATTGCCGCCTGTTTGGTGAATAACTCTTTGTACTCAAATTCTATTAAATTGTGGGAATAACCTTACGGAGCGGATTGCCGCCTGTTTGGTGAATAACTCTTTGTACTCAAATTCTATTAAATTGTGGGAATAACCTTACGGAGCGGATTGCCGCCTGTTGGTGAATAACCCTTTGTATTAATTTCCTTCACCTTTTGTTAATCAAACCTGCTACGGTAAGGGATATTATTTTCTTTCATACTCCTAAATCGAAATTTATTATGGAACTATTGCTTCTATAATTCCTGAAAATATTATATGTTCCATAATAGTTGAACTTCATTATTTCAACTGAACCTTCCTATTTACGTGAACCTTTCTATTGAATTGTAACCGTTATTCTGAACTGTGGATCTTGAATATCATTTTTAAATTTCACTCCACATCATGTTGACAATTTGGACATTATTTGAATCTGTACAAAGTAAACTTCCGATACTTATTGTTATCCTATTTCTTCTGTTCATCATTTATATCATTCTAATCATCCAAAAATCAAGCTGTTGTGAATATCTGTGGCCGGGGGCACAGATGTGATATATTTGTTGAACAGATGATAGGTTAAAGGCGATATAATAGGTTAAAGGCGATACATCTGTTCGGTGTCTTTTATGGCACGTGGTGAATGTTCTCTTTGGCCCGTAGTGCAAAGATGAACTGTTGTTTGGTATGATTATGACCAAAGGCTGAATCTGGTATAATCATGACCGTTGGTGTTATATTGAATGTCTTTGGCCCGTAGTGCAAAGATGAACTGTTGATGTGCAAGATTATGATCAGGAACTGTGAATTTGTATTATCTTGACTAATGATATTTCAGATGATAAAAGTTGATGATGTTTTTCCTAAAAAGAGAACCGAGTGGACATTATAGTCTGCATTATTCTTCTAATAGATTACTTATTCCGCTGCTATTATTGATCTGAACATTGTTTAAGAATTTAACTGCAGTTTTTGATATAAACCTTGTATTCTATTGTATTCTATCAAGAACTCAACTGTTGAAGGCTAATGATAATTTATTCGTCATTATCTTAGTCATGATATTTCTTACTGGGCTATTTGAGCTCACCCTTTCTTTTGTTCCATTGTTTTTCAACAGGAGATGAAAACATAACAGGGTCTAGCCGGGGAATGGAGTGAGGGTCCGAGGAATAGTTATCATAGTCTTCACGTTTTGTAAAATAGTGTGGCAATAATAGTGAAGACTTAGTTGTGTATTATTATACACTGTATTGTTGTACGTTGTGCTTTGTTGTAATAATTTTGTTGTAGTCTTTTGACGACTCAAGTTTGGGCTGTGTGGGCCCAGATTTGGGGGCGTCACAGTTGGTATCAGAGCCATATAACGAAGAGCCCCGAGCCTCTCGCTGGTGACTTCCTAGGGAAAGGGGATGCACCGAAACCAGACTCTCCGTAGGGGACGCCTATAATACAGGTGGCAAACTGATAGGTACCATTGTGAGGTGCTGTCCCTATGGTGGGATGAGAGTCACAGTTGGCATCAGAGCTTAGGGATATGGTCTTTAATGGCGATCTGGGGTAGAACTAGGAGGGGAGAGACGAATAGAATCAGTCACTAGTGTGTCCTACCTAAAATAGATTTTATTATCTAATGAGTCGATTTGAATGTAGGAACATGAAGTGATGAGTCAGTTTATTTGAACTAACATTTATTTTGTGACCACAGTTAATTATGGCATCTGGAAATCAGGAGGTTAACTATGAAATTACCGAAACAAATGTAGCTGCAAAACAAGAGGCGACGAATAATCTTCTTACAAACTCAGAGTTGAATCATTTGCCTAAGGCAAAAATTATGCGTGTTCTATCCAGTAAGGATGAAGGTGAAAGCTCTGCTACAGTCGTTCCAGATCCATTCTTAGAAGCAATTAAAGGAAGTAACGAACTTGCGGAAATTATTGCCTTTAATTTACTCACTAATTGGGAGAGTGATATCACCTGGTTATGCTCTATAACAAAGGATCAGAATATATGGACTTTTCATATTAGTCTTTGGGATTTATGGTGTTCCAGCTATGATTTTCAAGATTATTTAAAAATGATGTTTCTATACTTTTGGGCGTTACAATTTAGAGGAATTCAGGTTAAGTTAGTCACTATCGTGGAAACTGCAGTCTATCGAAAATACTATTTTAATGGAAATCATTGGTACCTTACTACTGATGAAGTTGATGAACCCGAGAAACAGTTTGCTAGAAAATTATTCAGTGGTATTCCCATGGTTGAAATACGTGAAGATCCGAATGAAGTATTCGGGATTCGATTTGACGATAACAGTCAAGAAACCGAATGAGGTGATAACCGGTAAGCTATTTATAAATTCTTGTGAAGTTTATGCCATGTTAGATACTTGCTCTACCCATTCTTTTATCTCACATACGTGTGCTCAACGTTTAAATTTGACTTCTGAAAACTTTTACTTTGACTTATCAGTTGAAACCTCATTGGGAGAAATATCTATCACATCTACTATCTATAAATCTTGCCTAGTTCAAATCAACAACCTCACATTACCTGTTGACCTTATTTCTTTGGAGATGCATTAATTTGATGTGATTTTAGGAATTGATTGGTTGACTACCCATCATGCAAAAAAAATTAATTGTTTTCATAAGATTATTAGTTTTCATATTCCTAATCAACCTGTCATGCAAGTTCAAGCAACTAAACCATTGAAATCTATAATTGTTATTTCTAGCCATAAAGTCATTCGTTTATTGAAAAACGGATGTCAAACCTTTTTAGCTCATGTCACTGATTTGAACAAAAACACGTCAAACTTGAATGATATTCCCATTGTTAATGAGTTTCCTGACGTTTTTCTGAGGAACTTTCTGGCTTATCCCAAACCGTGAAATTGATTTTTATATTGATCTTGAACCCGGTACCAAGCCCATTTCCAAAGCTCCCTACCGAATGGCTCTCATTGAACTTCAAGAGTTAAAAGTCCAACTACAGGAATTGTTGGATACCGGTTTCATTCGTCCGAGTGCATCACCTTGGGGTGCTCCTGTTCTATTTGTGAAGAAGAAAGACGGGAGTATGAGATTGTGCATTGACTACCGAGAATTGAACCATGTCACCATCAAGAACAGGTACCCGTTACCTCGGATTGATGACATGTTTGATCAATTGCAAGGCGCTCAACATTTCTCAAAGATTGATCTCCGTTCTGGATATCATCAGTTAAAGGTTAAAGCTGAGGACATTCCAAAGACTGCTTTCAGAACTCGTTATGGGCATTATGAGTTCTTAGTCATGCCTTTTGGACTAACTAATGCTCTTGCAGCTTTCATGGACATGATGAACCGGATATTCAAGGAACATTTGGATCATTTTGTGGTTGTCTTTATTGATGACATCCTCATATACTCCAAGAGTCGCGAGGATCATGAACAACACCTGAGATTGATACTACAAAAGCTCCGTGAAAACAAATTATATGCCAAATTGAAGAAATGTGAGTTCTGGCTTGAGGAGGTCGCGTTTCTTGGGCATGTGATTTCTAGTCAAGGAATATCAGTCGATCCTGCGAAGATTGAAACGGTACTAAATTGGGAACAACCCAAAACAATAACTGAAGTCCGAAGTTTTCTGGGTCTAGCTGGTTATTATCGGAGATTCGTAGAAGGATTTTCTCGAATCGCCACTCCATTAACGCAGCTTACTCGGAAAAGCACAAAATTCATATGGAGCGAGGAATGAGAGAAAAGTTTCCAAGAACTCAAGAAGAGACTGGTTTCAGCTCCTGTTCTGACCATACCATCAGGATCAGGAGAATTTGTTATCTACAGCGATGCTTCTGGCAAAGGTCTAGGCTGTGTCCTTATGCAACATGGAAAGGTTATAGCCTACGCCTCTCGACAACTCAAAGATTATGAGAAAAATTATCCTACTCATGATCTAGAGTTGGCAGCAGTCGTTTTCGCGTTGAAGATCTGGAGACACTACTTGTACGGAGAAAAAGTGGATATCTATACGGATCATAAAAGTCTCAAGTATTTCTTCACCCAGAAGGAACTCAACATGCGACAACGACGTTGGCTTGAGCTGTTGAAGGATTATGACCACACAATCCAGTATCACCCGGGAAAGGCGAACGTTGTAGCTGACGCTTTGAGCAGAAAATCTTATGCAAGTACAAGTGCACTGCTGACAACACAAAAGTGTATTTTGTACGACTTGCAAAAGATGGAGATAGAGCTAAAGACACCAGGGACCCACTCGAAGATTGCTCACGTGCGAGTAGAACCAACTTTAATCGATAAAATTAAAGCTGCTCAAGCTACCGATCCGGAACTGATAAACATGATAAAGAAAGTACAAGAAGGTGCCATTCCCGAAGCAAGAATCGACGAGAAAGGAATACTTCGAGTCAACTCTCGACTCTGTGTTCCTAACGATCCTGAATTAAAGCATAAAATCATGATGGAGGCACACAACACGCCGTTTGTAATCCACCCAGGAGGTACCAAGATGTATCGAGATCTTCGACATACATTTTGGTGGAACAATATGAAAAGAGAGATTGCGGAGTTTATCTCAAGGTGCCTAACTTGTCAACGTGTCAAGGCAGAGCATCAAGTTCCTAAAGGTCCATTACAATCACTTGAAGTTCCCGAATGGAAGTGGGAACACATCAATATGGACTTCGTGACGGGTCTTCCAAAAGTTTCTCAAGGCTTAGATGCAATTTGGGTGATCGTAGATAGATTGACCAAATCTGCTCATTTCTTGCCTATACGAGAAAACTTTTCACTTGAACGTCTTGTCGGTATGTACATAAATGAGATCGTGAGATTGCATGGCATGCCAGTTTCCATAGTTTCTGATCGAGATCCTAGATTCACTTCACGCTTTTGGATCAGTCTACAAAAAGCTATGGGCACTGAACTACGTTTTAGTTCTGCATACCATCCTCAAACGGACGGACCCAAACCACGTCATTGAGTTAGAACCAGACGTTATAGCAGAGGATTTAACATACGAGGAGGTACCTGTTAAGATCCTGGATAAGAAGGAGCAGATCCTACGCTCAAAGGTTATACCTCAAGTTAAGGTTTTATGGAGGAACCAAGATACTGAGGAAATGACCTGGGAGCTAGAATCTGAGATGAAATCTAAGTATCCTTACCTCTTTGATATGTCAGGTACGTCAATTTCGGGGACGAAATTTCATAAGGAGGGGAGGTTGTAAGACCCCGAATTTTATGAAATACAAAATTTAATTTTTCTTCATATATATATATTTTTTTTTTTTTTGAAACAGTAAGTGGTTAAATTAACAAAATTGAAAGATAAGGATGTTATGTGCAAATTTTATTTTGTCGGACAATATTCGCTTTGTCGGGGAATATTCGTTTGGTCGGGGAATATTCGTTTGGTCCGACGGCGCCGAAATAACAAATTATTGGTGGACCCCACAACGAAATATTTGTCGGATATAGAAAACGACAGAAATAACCTTTTTAAATAAAAATAGTCAACGGAACTGTTAAAATACCGGTGATAAAAGAATAGTAGCATACGGTAGTTATTGGTATTTTCTGTAGCACTCGGTACTCTACAGTAACACACGGTATTGCATAGTGTCTCATATTTTTGGTCTGATAATTGACACCGTAACTGTTACGCATCATTTCATCGATAATTGTCACTGCATAATATTTTATATTATCAATTCAATAATTGTTGTTACACAGTATTTTGCATTATTGATTTAATAATTGTCATTACACTGTATTTTATATCATTGAGTCAATAATTGTTGTTGCACTGTTTTTAAAATTATTGAACCTAATAATTGTCACAGTAACATATGCACAGTAATTCACATTATTGAATCAATAATTGTCATTACACAGTAACGTATGCTTTATTTTACATTATTGTTATCTCTATTGTGATGTTATTTAAACAGTTGTATTTCATTAATTTATTGACTTGATATCTAAGAGCTAACTATACTGTATTTATAACAATTAGTCATAATAATTGAATTGATAAAGTTATTTGTTTATAATATAAAGTTAGGTGATTATTAGGTGATATGAAATGAATGGTGTAGATTAAAGTGTGAATTATTGTTGAATAATTGAATTGATTTGTTTATAATATAAAGTTAGGTGATTATTAGGTGATATGAAATGAATGGTGTAGATTAAAGTGTGAATTATTGTTGAATAATTAAATTGATTTGTTTATAATATAAAGTTAGGTGATTATTAGGTGATATGAAATGAATGGTGAAGATTAAAGATAATATAATATTTGAAATGGATGGTGTAGATTAAAAGGTGATCTTTAAATGAATGGTTTAGATTAAATGAATGATAAGATTTTTGGCTATAAATAGAAGCCTTAACTTAAGGATTTTTCATAAACTTCCTTACTTGTTCTTTCTTTCTCTCTCTAAATACTTCTTGTGAAAGTTCTCTCTAAGTGTGCTTAAGTCATCTTGAGTATTTGTGAAGATCTATAAGTATACGTGTACTGTTCAAGTTAATCAACCTCATTTAAATCAATATCCAGTCACGTGTTGAGGTAAGGGATACCATCTTTTTCATCTTCCATTATTCAAACATACTATGGTAAGGGATTATCATTATTTGATTCTCGATAATAATATTGTTTCTTCCTTACTCATAAGACGTGCCTTTTATTTCCATGTATTAAATTGTGGGAATAACCTTACGGAGCGGATTGCCGCCTGTTGGTGAATAACCTTTCGTATTCATTCATTATTAATCTCTGAGAATAACCTTACGGAGCGGATTGCCGCCTGTTTGGTGAATAACTCTTTGTACTCAAATTCTATTAAATTGTGGGAATAACCTTACGGAGCGGATTGCCGCCCGTTTGGTGAATAACTCTTTGTACTCAAATTCTATTAAATTGTGGGAATAACCTTACGGAGCGGATTGCCGCCTGTTGGTGAATAACCCTTTGTATTAATTTCCTTCACCTTTTGTTAATCAAACCTGCTACGGTAAGGGATATTATTTTCTTTCATACTCCTAAATCGAAATTTATTATGGAACTATTGCTTCTATAATTCCTGAAAATATTATATGTTCCATAATAGTTGAACTTCATTATTTCAACTGAACCTTCCTATTTACGTGAACCTTTCTATTGAATTGTAACCGTTATTCTGAACTGTGGATCTTGAATATCATTTTTAAATTTCACTCCACATCATGTTGACAATTTGGACATTATTTGAATCTGTACAAAGTAAACTTCCGATACTTATTGTTATCCTATTTCTTCTGTTCATCATTTATATCATTCTAATCATCCAAAAATCAAGCTGTTGTGAATATCTGTGGCCGGGGGCACAGATGTGATATATTTGTTGAACAGATGATAGGTTAAAGGCGATATAATAGGTTAAAGGCGATACATCTGTTCGGTGTCTTTTATGGCACGTGGTGAATGTTCTCTTTGGCCCGTAGTGCAAAGATGAACTGTTGTTTGGTATGATTATGACCAAAGGCTGAATCTGGTATAATCATGACCGTTGGTGTTATATTGAATGTCTTTGGCCCGTAGTGCAAAGATGAACTGTTGATGTGCAAGATTATGATCAGGAACTGTGAATTTGTATTATCTTGACTAATGATATTTCAGATGATAAAAGTTGATGATGTTTTTCCTAAAAAGAGAACCGAGTGGACATTATAGTCTGCATTATTCTTCTAATAGATTACTTATTCCGCTGCTATTATTGATCTGAACATTGTTTAAGAATTTAACTGCAGTTTTTGATATAAACCTTGTATTCTATTGTATTCTATCAAGAACTCAACTGTTGAAGGCTAATGATAATTTATTCGTCATTATCTTAGTCATGATATTTCTTACTGGGCTATTTGAGCTCACCCTTTCTTTTGTTCCATTGTTTTTCAACAGGAGATGAAAACATAACAGGGTCTAGCCGGGGAATGGAGTGAGGGTCCGAGGAATAGTTATCATAGTCTTCACGTTTTGTAAAATAGTGTGGCAATAATAGTGAAGACTTAGTTGTGTATTATTATACACTGTATTGTTGTACGTTGTGCTTTGTTGTAATAATTTTGTTGTAGTCTTTTGACGACTCAAGTTTGGGTTGTGTGGGCCCAGATTTGGGGGCGTCACAATCATGTTGTTGGGCAAGGTGGACAACTTCTATTCGATGATGTTCTTCCATAGAAGCCTGTACAGCCTGGTCCGAGCGAACTGTTGTTTCCAAGGTCTCTATTTGACGCTGAGCTTCCAACAGTTGCTGATGAAGGTCTTCATTCTGCTCGAAAAGCTCTGTCTGTTGCAGCAGCTTTTGGCAGACTACCCGGTTCTCTTCCGTAGCCTGATGAAGAGAGGCTTGGGTGGCGGCCTATGCCTCGCCCAGCTGTTGAATGCGCGAAGTGTGAGGATCCAGATTTTTCAAAAATTCTTTATTAATGTTAAATGAGAATTTAATTGATAAAATTATCAAGATGGTTTAAATTATTTGAGATATTTTATGTGATTTAAGATATTCGATGAGATTTAATTGGTAAATTAAATCTGTGCAAAGATTATGATAAATTCTGAGGAATTAAAGTAATTGAAAAGTAAATAAATTATTTAAAAACAGTTTATTAAGAATAAGAGAAATTTCGGTTAAATGTACAATAAATTGTACAATTAAATGAAAATTTAGAAATTATGATTTAATTGAGGTTATATGGTAATGTGAGATTTATGATGTAGGTATAAAGATATATGTACATATATATGTGTACATGGTTAATGGTGATAATTATCAATTTCATTAATTATGAAAATAAAGGGATTAATAATTAAATTAATCCGGAAAATTATAAAAAGTTAATGAGGAAGTTAGTGAAATTATAATTGTTGATAGTAGATTTTATCAAGAATGGTGGAGAAAGTTTAGAATTTATAAAGAAGAGATGTAATTATATAAATTATATAATAATAAATTATATAATTTATATAAGGAAATTAAAATGAAATATGAGAAAAATGATAATTATATAAATTATATAAGAATAATTATATAATTTATATAAGGTGATTAAATGAAATAAGGTTGGAGGAAATTAAGAAATTATTTAAGAAAGGAGAATGTAAATATATAAATTATATAATATTAAATTATATAATTTATATATAAAGAAATTAACGTGAATGTAAAGAAATGAAACTAAATGAAGAAAAATGAATGTTTTAAGTTACTAAAAATTATATTTATGTATAAGGGAATTATTATGACTTTTATGAAATATAATATTTCAGAAATGTGAACATGTTAATGTAACACGTTGTCCAAGTAACGAAGTGAAAAATTGTGAAAAATAATTTTTATATATTATATGAATTATTTTATGATTTTTGGAGATATAAATTACCTCATATAATTACATGCATGACATTATACGTGTACAAAATTTGTCAAGTAAAGTACCCAAAAGAGGTATTAATATTATTTATAAATCAAATTATGATTTTTAGTGAATTAAAATAAATATTTTATATACATTATATAGAATATTTATTACACGAAATAATTACGTAATGTATTAAATTAATTGATTACTCAAGATTTATGCATGCGAATGGTTCGGAAATTTCTTGGCCGCGTGAGAAAGTCGGTGGAATTGTGGGATAGATTTAAAATGATTAATTGTTTTTAAGTATAAAAGAAAAGAAAAGGAAGAGAAGAAAAGAAAATAAAAAAAAAAACAAAGACAGTATTGTTTCTTTCTTCTTCTTCCACCAAACCGAGCACCATCACCGCACCATCTCCAACAGTGCACACCATGGCCATCAAGAGAGAAGATTTGGTGCCATCAAAGGAAGAAATTTAAGCTTTGGAAGGTTGATCGAGTTAAGGGTTTGAGCTAACAATTTAAATAACTGGACGTCAGACAAGTTCTTCAGCCCCTTTTATGTCAAATGTTGAACTATTATGATATATAATTCTCGTTTTAAATGCATACAAATTATGTGCTATGTGATACGTGTTTAATATGACCACAATGTATTCTTTGTGCAACGATATGAGATATATTGCTATAGTTGAAGCACAAGCACATGATATATGACACACACCAAGCATGTTAAAATATGTGCTACATGAAGCATGAACTGTTGAACTTGCTGAGCCGCTGTGCTCATTACTTGTTTAATAAACATTTTTGAAGGAAATAAATGAAATTCAAGAATATTGGATTAAGTTTGAGATGAGTTGCCTAAAAGGTAGAAAACGTGATTGTTATATTGTTAATAATATAATTCAATGTGAGAAATTTGTTTATTTACTGTGATGAATTGTATGTATATATAAGTTGAATCTGGATATGATAAAAGTTCAACTGTGATTGGTCTGGATAATTGTTACGGTAGAAATTATTATATGTTTGATTACGAATGACGCAACAAGGAATATTTGTATGAAAATAAATAACAGTAAATTTTAAATAATGACTTTTATGATACGTGTAAAAGAAGGAAAAAGTTAAGGTTGCGATCCAGAGACTAGGATCTAGATGAAAAGATTTTAAACATCCAAATATTTCAATACAACGATTGAATCAAGAAAAAAAAATTTATATGAGAATTTTGATAATTGATGATTTTAAAATCAATTATTGGATTAAAGAAGGAGATTAAAGATTTATTAACGGATCGAAATTTGGATGTAAGGAAAATAATGTATAATAAATATGAAATTTAAGGTAATAAAGTGGGTCGAATTTCGGGGTCGTTACACGAAGCCTGCTCCTTGTTGCTCTCTTCGAGGGCTCGGCATCGGATCCTCAGTTGCTGGGAATCCTCCAAACCTTTGTCCTGGACATTTGTAGCATCCATCAGTTGCTTATTGGTTTGGATGAGCCCCTGGTTCTCTGCCCAGAGTCTCTTTATCTCCATATATTTTTCATGGTTTTTACGAGCGACATCACGGTGTTTTTGGGCTACCTCAGTCACTTGGTTACCAAGGTTATGAATCTCTTGTTTAGCCCTCGAATACTTTTTCTCCAGCTCCTCAGCCTTCTGATATGAGCTCGGTCCCGAACCCTCCCGACTCAGAAGTCTGCTAAACAGGGCTATAAACTGCATAAATAACGAAAGTTAACCTACGGAAGGGCAAAAGCCACCGAAATGAAGAGCCAAACATGATGAGAATTCTTACCCGACCCTACTGAACCATGGAGCCGAGAAGTAGATCCTGCGTGGAAAGTTTGTCGAGTCTCGCATCATCTTGGGAAAAGGTGAAAACTTCAAAGTATTGCATGGGGAGCTCGACACTGTCACTGGTCGGCCAGAAGGAGACTTCAGGGAAAAGTTGCTGAAGTTCCTGATCGGTGAACAGGTTGAGCCTTGAGCTGGAGGGACTAGTTTCGGCCGAAGCGGTCGTTCCAGGTTGAAGACTTGGGAGATCAGAATGGCCCGCTGAGGTCTTAGGAGCTGCAGTCGGTTGGGGGTTGGCCACTCCCATTACGACTTCTCCAACTTGGGGCAAGGAGGAGACACTACGGCTGGTCTCTGCTTGTCCTGATTGCTCGGGTTGAGTAGAATCCTTAGGGTTTAGAACCGGAGGTATGGTCCGAGACTTTACAAGCCTCCTACGTTTTTGCATCCCCATGCTCAGCTTGTCGGCCTCATTCAACTGGGAAACATCTTTTTTGGGAACCAAAGTACCCCCAAGGGGCATTTGTTGGCGTGCCTCAACTGAGGTCGGAGCCACATCAAGCATACGTTGGTGTGCCTCAGTTGAAGTGGGGGCCCCTTCGGGCATATCCCCTACCTGGAGAGTGCGGACAACCAGAGTAGTTTGGGTGGGTTTCTTGGCATGTTTCTTCATGCGGTAAACTTTATGAGGGGGGTTGGATTTAGGTTCGGCTTGGGGGGCCCGAACGGTTTGAATTGGTTGAACTGAAAGTAGGGGTTCGGTGTTACGGTTCGGAGGCACATCCACATTGAACTCCTCGGTGAGCAGGGGAGGGCTCGATTGGGGAGGAGAACTAATCCGACCTTCAGGTTTGGTCATCACTACTGGGGAAAAAACAAGAAATACTAAGATAAGGTGTTTTAGGATATAAATACAAACACTATAAAACTCTTACGCGAATAAAGAGACTTGCATCCGTATCGGAATAGCCAGTCCTCATCGGATAGGACACTTATGTCCCATGGCTCCGACGGTAATTTTCTCATGAAGGCATGGAACTCCCTCTACCGGTCAACCTCCATCCGTTCGTACCCCAGGTTAATCTTTTGGGGCTCATTCCATCTCTGCAGTTGGCCAACCTCCGTACTATAGATGTAGAACCACTTCGAGTGCAACCCCTTATTGGTGGAAGGGGGTTGTGCTAAGCTTCGGTGCTCGGAGATCTTGCTTAGATAATGAAACCCGGGGATATGGGCCTTGTTTAGAGTATACATAGAGAAGAAAAAGTCAATGGAGGGTTCAATACCGACCTCTTGACAAAAGGCGATGAAACAGACGATATGGATGTAGGAGTTGGGAAGAAGTTGAGATAGAGCTATGCCGGTAAAGGTGAAGAAGGAGATGATAAAGTCGTGTAGGGGAAAGCGAAGCTCGTATCGTAGAGCCTGGATATGGATGACTGTGTATTTCATATCCATCCGATGATACATCTTATCACATTCTCCGGGGGCCTTGAGTTCATATTGAAGGGGGATTCGGAATTCGTTCTGGATTGCTTCTAGGTCTATTTCCTTGATGGTCGACTCAGTATTGGCGTGGTCGTAGACCTTGGTAGAGCTGTATCGGAGGCGGATGGATTCCTCCTCTTTTTTAGCCTAGGTAAGAACAGGGGTTTTTGGATCCTCGGTGATGGGACTATCGATGAGGCTACTGAAGAAAGGGGGATAATCTAGTTTTCGAGCCATGGTTGTGGATCAGAAAGAACTGGTCGGAGATGTTGAGGAAAGTTCCTGCCGGAGTTGCCTGATACAGAGGAGGTATGTCGAGTTGAGAAGCGAAAAGATTATGGTATCGAGAAAATCGGCCAACAAATGGGCAACGTTTCCACTGATAATAACGATAAGTGGTGCGCAAAACGAGGACGACTGCATTTAATGGAAAAGGGCGTGATGGGAAAAGTTGACGAGGGGCGTGGTGGTAGTTTGACTTTGGAGGAGCGCTTACTTTTCGCGCCCACCTTTGGGGGGCCGGAATACTCTCCTATTTGGTTCGTCTTCTAAAAAATAGGAGAGTGGGGGGCAATTTTGAGATGTGATTTATTGGGGCCAGCCCTTCTACTTTGGACCCCAAAATTATCTTCTATGAGGACTGGGCCGGGTCGTCTTCCCCTACTAGGGCCAGATGGGTTAGGGGGTAATTGGGTCAGGGGACAGCTCATCCCTCCCATTCAAGGGGGGCTGATGAGATGTTTGGTGCAGTTCAGCTTACTTCAACAGGTTGGGTCAGAGAGTAGCCCATACTAGTATGGGCTAACTGGGGCAAGTGGAGAAGAAAACGTCTTGTCTTCACTCATAAAGGGACGATGGAACGTTCGTGAGTGCATGGACGAATATATGCAAGCAAGCTCCCAGACCGAAATGTAAGGTTTTCTTAAGAAACACTCAGCTATCAAATATCTAACGTATTTTAGCGTACATTTTAAGGCTCTTCATCGTGACGTTAATCGCCTGAACTTACTCTCACACCGGAGCATCTCCGGAAGGCCCAAGCCGTGACTATCCTGTGGGGTGATAACGGTTTGTTACGTGTGCAGATATCTTGCTGACGGGTGATTATGGCAAGAATGAGAATTAGACGTCAACAAGCATCTTCTTCTTGTTTTTATTTTTTATTTTTCCAAATCCAGATCACATAGCTTCTCTAATTCTTTGTAATTATTTATTTAAATATCCATTCCAATAAAATTCAATACCATTGAGATAGATATTTCGATTTTCAGAATGTTCATACATTTTTCTTTCTAACTTTTTTCTTTACGCACTTTCACTATATTATAGCACGCAGCTTTTTAATTTTAACATAGAAAACCAAGGTAGTTAAAATTATTAAATTTGAATCCTCAATAATACAATCATATGAATTAAGATCCAACCATCAGATAGTGCTGCAGTGAGATTTCAAATAATGTCTTAATTACTGCAAAAAGAATATATATAACAAGATATAACTAGCAAGACAGAGAGAGTGGGAGAGAACTTGCATAAAAACATATAATAAATTAAAGCATAACAAGAATATAATATAAATGTAGTTCAAGTAAAATGATTGAAGTGAAAGACTTTTCAAAAAAAAGACGATTGAATTGAAGTGGAAAGCACAATAATTGCCTATTTCGAACGTTCCTATTCATTTTCAAATGTAAACAGCTTAAGCATACAGAATAAAAGTCACAAAATGATAACTAAAAATACAAAGAAAGTGTATGATCCTGAAAAATCTTAGGATATTGTTTTACTGGTTTGTGCATGCTCCCACTTGCTTCATGTGTCATCAACTAGACAAGTGGGATTTCAAGCACAGTCATCATTTGGGAAGTCTTCTAAAACTTTGTTCAGTGGACTGTCTCTCATTCCCCACTTTTTGTTTGTTTTTTGGATGTAAGCTGCAAGACCATCATGCAGCCTTGCTCACTGGAAGGGGATTGCAATGAAAACTATAGAAAGAGCAAGCATCATATGATGAGATGGGGGAGGATGTCAAACTATAAAAGGGAAGAGAAACTCAAAAAAGTGATTATAATAAATAATGAACTAAATTAGTGTAGAATATTTCAAATAAAATAGGTGGGAACCCACCATGGAGGCTAGGCCTACATCAGAGTCTTTTAACACATTAGAGATCCTCGTCCTTGTGTCTGTGTTTATATATTTATACGTTTTCCAGTTCACTTTGAGTGACCAAGTTGAAACCAAGTTGTGAATTTCTCCTCCTCCTTCCATAATTAGTGGATACTGTCTTTTAGCAAAACAGCATCCACATTAGTTCAAATAGGTCATGTCTCTCCATGTGCCAAAACCTGAAAATAGTGATAGCGAACCCATGGAAGGTACACCAAATATGTCAGAGCCTCATGACACAACATTTCTTGCTTACCCTGCTCAGACCAATTCACAGTCCCATCTACAAGTGGCCTTATTATACACCATAACTTTGAAGGTAGGTCTCTCTCTCTCCCTCGCACACACGCACCAAAAGATCTTCTAAGTTTCCTAGGTAATAGGGATTTCTAATGTAATTTATACGTTTCTAGAGATTTGAAAAGTAATTTATTTCATTGATCTCCTTGTACTCTACAGTTTGAAGAGGTGGTATACAAAATTAGTAACCAGCAGAAACGAATGTGCTGCAGCGGAACAACGAGTACAATAGAGAAGACAATACTAAATGGAGTAACGGGAATGGTATGCCCAGGAGAGATACTAGCAATGTTAGGCCCATCTGGCAGTGGGAAAACAACCCTGCTTACAGCCCTTGGCGGCCGCCTTACAGGTAAACTATCAGGAAAGATCACATACAATAGTCAGCCGTTTTCTGGTACCATCAAACGGCGTAGAGGATTTGTTGCACAAGATGATGTTTTATATCCTCATCTCACGGTAACGGAAACCCTCTTGTTCACTGTACTGCTTAGACTTCCCAAAACACTAACCCGTGACGAAAAAGTCCAGCATGTGGAGTGCATTATTAGAGAGTTGGGGCTCACTCGGTGCAAGAACAACATGATTGGTGGGCCGCTATTTAGAGGTATATCAGGCGGGGAGAAGAAGAGGGTGAGCATAGGTCAAGAGATGCTCATAAACCCAAGCTTATTGTTGTTAGACAAGCCAACCTCAGGTCTGGACTCAACCACAGCTCTGCAAATCCTAACCACGGTCAAAAGATTAGCTAGTGGGGGTAGAACTGTAGTCACCACAATTCACCAGCCCTCAAGCCGACTTTACCATATGTTCGACAAGGTAGTGTTGCTCTCTGAGGGATGCCCAATCTACTATGGCCCTGCATCGACTGCATTGGAGTACTTCTCATCCATTTGTTTTTCCACATCCATCTCTATTAACCCAGCTGATCTCTTACTTGATCTTGCTAATGGTAGTTTCTATTCTTTTAGTTATTTTCTCACTTATCATATTTTCAGTTGACTTTTTATATTTGAGAAATATACCTGAAAAGAGTCTATGTGAGGGGAGAGGAAGCCGTCTCTTAAAGCATCTCCAGCAGTTGATTTCTAGACTAAATGTAGTCTAGGAATCATGATTTCTCTTCAGCAGTATGACTAAACATAGTTCATAGACTATATTGACAAAGTAAGAAGACTAAATCAAGGAACCAAATTTGTGTCCTAGACTATATTGTAATTATTTTAATCATATTTAAATGGGAGGGTGGAAGATGATTGGAGCATTTTTAAATTCATTGATTATTTTAATTTTTTGATATTATAGTCCACGGAATAGTCCATCTGTTGGAAAGATTGAAGATTAAAAGACATTTGCTGATGTCATATGGACTAAATATAGTCCATCGGATAGTCTACTGCCGGAGATGCTCTTATTCCATCAGTTATTCAAGCCGTCTCTTATTCCATTAGTTATCCAAGCCGTCTCTTATTCCATCATTTAACCACCCTTCTTTTTATCTCAAATAATAGAAGTTTATCACTTTTCTTGCTGAAAATGATGGTCATAGTTGCAAATTCGTATAAATCCAGTATGTGAAAGTGTGAAATTCGGAATTCCACTATCAGACTGGCCCATATTCAGTTCAGTGTACAACAATTAACTTAAGAGTCACTTTCATCGCATTAAGCTCACTGTACGGAGCATACTGTTTTAGTGAATATCATAACTCACAGATAAGAAGAGCTATTGTACTTCTAGTGGTAACATATATCATAGGGGCCTGTCAAATTATAAACATATTGCATATTCAATTTAGGAAAATGAAAATAAAGTAGTATTTAACTACTCATGGATACTGGTGAAAACTCAAACTGCAGGAATTCGACCTGATTCGATGCAAGCCACAGAGCAAGGTGATAAAACAGAACAAGAGCAGAAGTCTGTAAGACAAATTCTCATGTCAGCCTATGAAAATAATATTTCTACGAGGTTGAGAGCTGAACTCTGCTGCGTGGACGTTAATAACTATAATTACACAGAAAATGCTTCCACGAGTAAGTTCGTCTATTCTACTCCAAGTATAACTATTTCTCAAAGCAACTTATATTATCTCAAAAATCCTGGTTGCAAGGCTATCAGTAGCGACTAGTGTCTTTTATGAGTAATCACAACTGTTGCCTGGATCAAAATGATGCAGAAAGCCATGTGAGGTCAGAGCAGTGGTGCACAAGCTGGTGGCTTCAGTTCAAGGTGTTGCTCTTGAGGGGATTGAGAGAGAGGAGGTATGAAACCTTCAATAGGCTTAGAATCTTCCAAGTCATAAGTGTTGCTGTACTTGGCGGACTACTATTGTAATATCCGGTTTGTTTTTTTTGAAAAGTCCCACATCGCCCCATTTATGAAAGTTTCTCCCTTCCTTAGGCCATAAATAGAAGTGCTTGCCTTTGTTTTCTTTCACCACAAATAAGACCTCTAATTTTGAAAGGCTTTGTGGTGGGAGGGCTTTTAATAAAAGACCTCCTTAGTTAAAAATTTTGGTGTCGAGGGCGTAGGCAATCTTCGGTACTCATATTTTCGGGTATGTTCTTATTTAAATTTTTGTATTGTTATTATTGTTTTAAGTATTGTATTCAGTTTGTTAGTTGGTATTTAGTATATTTTGTTAGTAATTAGTATTTTTGCATTGTTGTTATTTTTGTAGTTTTAATTATTGTTTTGTATTTAGATTAATAGTAAATAGTTTTGGATTAGTATTATTTTAGATTAATACCTAATAGTTTTGGATTAATATTATTGACTTTAAGTATTGTTTTAGATTATTATTTTAGTAACTTTAAAGTTTTGGAATAATGGTTTAATTGTTTGGAAAATGATTAAAGATTGAAAGAATATTTTAAGATATACTTATAGCTATTTTAAAATGAATAAGAAGAATGTTGCATAATAGAATTATTATAATAACGTTTAATTGTTCTGAATTTATATTTAGGATTTGTTCAACTATTAATTTTGTGTTCAGCGATATCGAGGTAAGTGACTCTCCGTGCTGTTTAGTATTTTCGAACTGTATAGTGTAAGTGACTTTCCGAGCTATTTAGTATTTTAAAATTATCGTTTATAATTATGTATGCTTTAGAAATTATTCGGATGCCTAAATGTATTGTTTCAAATATTGTTATTCTTTATTTAAGGCTTCCATTTGAATGAAAATGTTACACTTATATTTTGTTAAAAACCCGGATCAAGTATTAAAATAGAATTTTGATTTAGAAAATGAGATTATATGATTTTGAACTGTGAAATAAGTATAGTTTTGAATATCGAAAATATTGAGAAATTGTTTTTAGAAACCTCAGTCCGACTATGTATTGAAACCGTTAGTGTTTACGCTAGTTCCGGAACAATTTAGGACCTACTAAGGCGCACACCATTAGATACCCTTCGGGGGGCGCTCTTCGGGGCGCGTGCATGATAAGATACCTTAGTAGGGGGCGTATCATTGACATTATCGAACATAAGGGCCGTGTTACAGGGCTGCTGTAACCTTAGTCGTTCCGTGGATTAAAAGATACATCGAATATATTGAACTTATCGAAATCGTTGATCGAATATATTGAGTTTATCGAAATTTGTCTTTGAATTGTGTTTTGTAATTATTGATTTTGGTTTTGAAAATAAATATTGACTATTGTTATTAAGAAAAATGTTATTCCAAAAAGTATATTTATTACTGTTATTGAACAAAAGGTATTTCGAAAAAAAGTGTTTTGCAAATAGTACTTGATCCACCTAAATAGTGAAGATTGTTTCTTGCTGGGCTTCACCGCTCACCCTTACATTAACTTTTACAGGGTCCATTGTTAAGAGCCGAGCACTGTGGATACTTTTGTGGATGATCGAAAGATATTTTAGTTTAAGAAGTTTATGAATATTTTAGAATTATGATAAGACTTTTGTTATTGGAGCTGTGTTTCCAAAGTTATGTTTTCGGTATTTAGTTATTGAACCTTAGTGTAATTTTGGTAATTAA
Source organism: Hedera helix (assembly GCA_947179155.2). Taxonomy (NCBI): domain Eukaryota; kingdom Viridiplantae; phylum Streptophyta; class Magnoliopsida; order Apiales; family Araliaceae; genus Hedera; species Hedera helix. Next base: position 26,285,867 of record OX359264.1, read on the forward strand.
AGACTGTTCGGTTTCAAGTTAGTTTCATTATTGTTGAGTTATTTTGTTTGTGTTTGGGCTGCGCTATTGATATTGTTGCCTTGCGAGCTCTTCGGGCTTGCGGCGTGTGGCACTCCGGACAAGTGGTTGGTTCGGGGTGTTACAGAGATGGTATCAGAGCGGTGGCCCCTCACAGTGTGTGGGGTTGAAAAACCTACACATTTCCTGGGGAGTGATTTTGGGAGTGAGTTGTGGGTATAGTCTTGACCAAATTTAAGATTTTGGAGATAGAATAAGGTGAAAATCTTTGTATTGTTTGAGGTATAATTTAGAATTTGGAGATAGAATAAGGTAAAAATCTTTGTGTTGTTTTATGAGTAATTTAGAATTTGGAGATAGAATAAGGTAAAAATATTTGTGTTGTTTTATGAGTAATTTAGAATTTGGAGATAGAATAAGGTAAAAATATTTGTGTTGTTTGAGGAATATATGAGAAATTATGGAGTGAAATAGAGAATAAGGTGAGAAATCTTTGTATTGTTTGAGGTGTAATTTAAAATTTGGAGATAGAATAAGGTAAAAATATTTGTGTTGTTTGAGTGTATATGTGAAATTATGGAGTTAGATAGAGAATAAGGTGGGAGATATTTGTATTGTTTGAGGTTTGGTATTCGAGGCTAATTTTGATAAATTTGTGATCGAAGCATGATAAAAAGACTTAGTTGAGCGATTGGATATTTTGATTTGGAAATTTGGAGGACCAAATTTTTTTTAAGGGGGAGGTAATGTAATATCCGGTTTGTTTTTTTTGAAAAGTCCCACATCGCCCCATTTATGAAAGTTTCTCCCTTCCTTAGGCCATAAATAGAAGTGCTTGCCTTTGTTTTCTTTCACCACAAATAAGACCTCTAATTTTGAAAGGCTTTGTGGTGGGAGGGCTTTTAATAAAAGACCTCCTTAGTTAAAAATTTTGGTGTCGAGGGCGTAGGCAATCTTCGGTACTCATATTTTCGGGTATGTTCTTATTTAAATTTTTGTATTGTTATTATTGTTTTAAGTATTGTATTCAGTTTGTTAGTTGGTATTTAGTATATTTTGTTAGTAATTAGTATTTTTGCATTGTTGTTATTTTTGTAGTTTTAATTATTGTTTTGTATTTAGATTAATAGTAAATAGTTTTGGATTAGTATTATTTTAGATTAATACCTAATAGTTTTGGATTAATATTATTGACTTTAAGTATTGTTTTAGATTATTATTTTAGTAACTTTAAAGTTTTGGAATAATGGTTTAATTGTTTGGAAAATGATTAAAGATTGAAAGAATATTTTAAGATATACTTATAGCTATTTTAAAATGAATAAGAAGAATGTTGCATAATAGAATTATTATAATAACGTTTAATTGTTCTGAATTTATATTTAGGATTTGTTCAACTATTAATTTTGTGTTCAGCGATATCGAGGTAAGTGACTCTCCGTGCTGTTTAGTATTTTCGAACTGTATAGTGTAAGTGACTTTCCGAGCTATTTAGTATTTTAAAATTATCGTTTATAATTATGTATGCTTTAGAAATTATTCGGATGCCTAAATGTATTGTTTCAAATATTGTTATTCTTTATTTAAGGCTTCCATTTGAATGAAAATGTTACACTTATATTTTGTTAAAAACCCGGATCAAGTATTAAAATAGAATTTTGATTTAGAAAATGAGATTATATGATTTTGAACTGTGAAATAAGTATAGTTTTGAATATCGAAAATATTGAGAAATTGTTTTTAGAAACCTCAGTCCGACTATGTATTGAAACCGTTAGTGTTTACGCTAGTTCCGGAACAATTTAGGACCTACTAAGGCGCACACCATTAGATACCCTTCGGGGGGCGCTCTTCGGGGCGCGTGCATGATAAGATACCTTAGTAGGGGGCGTATCATTGACATTATCGAACATAAGGGCCGTGTTACAGGGCTGCTGTAACCTTAGTCGTTCCGTGGATTAAAAGATACATCGAATATATTGAACTTATCGAAATCGTTGATCGAATATATTGAGTTTATCGAAATTTGTCTTTGAATTGTGTTTTGTAATTATTGATTTTGGTTTTGAAAATAAATATTGACTATTGTTATTAAGAAAAATGTTATTCCAAAAAGTATATTTATTACTGTTATTGAACAAAAGGTATTTCGAAAAAAAGTGTTTTGCAAATAGTACTTGATCCACCTAAATAGTGAAGATTGTTTCTTGCTGGGCTTCACCGCTCACCCTTACATTAACTTTTACAGGGTCCATTGTTAAGAGCCGAGCACTGTGGATACTTTTGTGGATGATCGAAAGATATTTTAGTTTAAGAAGTTTATGAATATTTTAGAATTATGATAAGACTTTTGTTATTGGAGCTGTGTTTCCAAAGTTATGTTTTCGGTATTTAGTTATTGAACCTTAGTGTAATTTTGGTAATTAAAGACTGTTCGGTTTCAAGTTAGTTTCATTATTGTTGAGTTATTTTGTTTGTGTTTGGGCTGCGCTATTGATATTGTTGCCTTGCGAGCTCTTCGGGCTTGCGGCGTGTGGCACTCCGGACAAGTGGTTGGTTCGGGGTGTTACAACTATGGTGGAACACCCCGACATCCCACATTGAAGATCGTGTAAGAATTTCAAAGCAAAGTCATTATATCTATATACAGGCATTACAATACTCAAAAAAATAAAAATAAAAATTCAGCAACTTCAATACCTGGTCATTTTACAGTGCCCCAAAACTGTGACAGATGCAAAGTTCCATATTACTAGACACAATTTTGTACATGCCATTATCTCACAATCGAAAAAGGAGGGGGTGGAGTGGGGTGGGGTGGTTTGAACACAGGCCCATTGGCTTATATTTTAGAACTTCTGATTTTTATTTAAACTGGCTAGAATTCCCAAGCCATCAAATTCAAGACCTAAATTTCTTATGGCTGCTAACCAGGCTTGCTTTCTTAATGCAGATTGCTATGCTTTTCTTCTTCTCAGTATTTTGGGGATTCTACCCTCTTTACAATGCTGTTTTCACTTTCCCCCAAGAAAGAACTATTCTTATAAAGGAAAGATCATCTGGAATGTACCGTCTCTCATCATACTTCCTGGCAAGAACAATTGGAGACCTTCCACTTGAGCTTGCACTTCCAACTGCCTTTACCTTCATACTCTATTGTATGGGTGGGCTCAAACCTGATCCTATCACATTCATCCTCTCCCTTCTTGTTGTTATTTATAATGTCCTTGTTGCCCAAAGTCTTGGCTTAGCAATTGGTGCCATGCTCATGGATGTTAAACAAGCCACTACTTTAGCCTCGGTCACAACCCTTGTTTTTCTCATCGCTGGAGGATATTATATTCGACAAATTCCTCCTTTCATAGTCTGGTTAAAGTTCTTGAGTTACAGCTACTACTGTTACAAGCTTCTCCTAGGCGTCCAGTACAATGAAGATGACTTCTATGAGTGCTCAAAAGGAGCCTATTGCCGGGTTGAAGAATTTCCTGCTGTAAAATCCGTGGGTCTAGACCATTTGGCCATAGATGTGGCTATTATGGCTCTGATGTTGTTTGGTTATCGGCTGGTTGCATATCTAGCATTGCAGCGGGTCAGGTGAAGTAGATTTAGCAGAGGACCCATTTTGTCAAAGAAAGCATTTGCAGAGTTTACTATTTCGATAACTGAGAATAATGTAAGATTTAGAGGAAAACGTGTTGCCAGATTTTGAGAATTACCCTATTAAACTTAGATGCACTACCCTTCTGGTGATGGTTCACATAATACTAATTCAAAAATTTTATTTTTTGCACTAAATCACGACATCGTGATCGGACTGCATTTGCATAATCATAGGAGGAAACAAAGATATTTCCATTTGGATTACAAGAAAAGGAAAGACAACAGACCTCTATGCCTTCACAGATGAATTCCGGATCCACGTGGGACATTTCGGAGATTAAATATACTTCAATCAAATAGGTTCCAGAAAATTCATAACAAACAACTGGAACATTCATCCAAAAACTGAATAATGTAGGAGCGTGTGATAGTGATATCTGAGAAAGGGGTCAAATGACCTAGAACAAGTTTCTAGATGTCCTTTTCGTTGTAACTTCTTTTATTTTTTGGGCTTTAAAACTATATAAAGAGATAACAAGTTGGATTGCTTTCCACCTTCTCGTCAAGAGTCTAGTTTGGGGGCCTGTGGAACATCTACAAGCACCTTCAGTTGGATCTTGTAACCCCATGAACTCTAAGAACACTGAAAAAAAACATGTGCAAGATAAATCAACTTCTTCAAAAACATTAGATAGTTGAAACACACAAACAAAACAAAAAAGAAGAGAAAAGAATATCACATTTACGTAATTTTTAATGGATTGAACTGTTCTTTTCAGAATTCAATGCAAATCTTGTTTAACAGATATTAAAAACAGCTAAAAGACCGTAAAATAAGGAATAAACTAAATACAAAATAAGTTAACACAAACAGATAGGTATACGCAAGCACACCAAGAAAACAAAAACACAAACAGATAGATATACTCATGCACACAAAATAATAATAATAATAATCATATGATACTATACTACAGAAGACTTCACGCTTAACACAATATTTTACACAATTTAATTACGAGCCATCATGAAATTTTCATAACCACGAAAAAAACTGATATGAAATAGAGGCAAAACGTGTGTACACAAACTAATGGATGAAGATCCAAAATAATAGTTAAAATTAAAAAACAACCACCCCAGTTACAATTTTGTCCATCCCGTCAATTATCATTTGGCTACAAGCATAAACTGATAGGGCCTTAGGGCTTAGTCTATTGCTTAGTGCTCACTATGACGGTATGACAATATCTAAACCAAGTAAGCAAGTGAAGTTCAGATTGCCAAAAGTACCCACTATAGGCTAAACTAGTTAACCTTGAGCTTGAATTATCCGACGCTTGAGGGACATTGATCCTGCTTTGTTAAGCTTAAGATTACAGGGAAGGTCAACTACAAATGTCAGCAACTCATGAAGGGAAGAACGAAACAGTGACACTAGCTTCTGTCTCACTCACTAGAATTTTTCCTGTATTCTTTACAACTTGTCTTTCGTGTGTTCTCCACTTGAGACTACTAAGACCTATTCATAAAAGCTGGATGGAGATCCCAAACCGTACTGGAATAGTGGAATGGGAAAAAGCAATAATGGAATTCCATAAAAAACAATTTTTTAATGGATTATGAACCCAATTACAGTCATGGATTAGGAAATTCCAAAATATTAATGGACTAGAAACCCCAAATCTTTAGAATTAGGAACCCAAATCCTCCGTGGGAAAGGATTCAAGTCTTATTACAACCATTAATTATTTGGTACTATTAGTTACCATACTTTGTCTACCATGAAATTAGCATTGTTTATGTGCAGAAGAGCAAGTTCAGTGCTCATTAAGTGTAATAACCGGTTTTTACATTTTGGGGGAAGTTTCACATCACCCATTTTCTTAAACATTCCCTTATCTTTACTTTTATATATATATATATATATATATATATATATATATATATATATATATATATATGACTTCACTCATTTTAGTTTTATATACCAAACATTAAGTACCTTCTATTTTGTGAGGAACTTTTTGTGTACATTAAGTACCTCTTATTTTGTGAGGAATTTTTTGTGTGAGGACCTTTTTAGTAAGGACCTCCTTAAGTTAAAATTTTCGGTGTCAAGGACGTGAGTGGACTGCGAACCTCATAATTTCGGGTATGTTTCTTTTTCTTTCTTTGTATAATTATTTAATTTTATGTATTCGTTTTAATTTTGTAGTTTTAATTTTTGTATGCTATTTAGTTTGTTAGTATATATAGTTTTGGTTTATCTTTGTTAGTAATTATCATTTTGAGATATTAAATTATTATTTTTGTAACTTTAGAGTTTTGACATAATAATAATAATAATAATAATAATAATAATAATAATAATAATAATAATAATAATAATAATAATAATAATATTTATTTGTAACATAATTAAGAAAGGAAAGACTATTTTTTTAAATATACTTAAATTTATTTTGGAACAAGAATATAGTTAATTATTAAAATATTACATATGCTTAAAATATGTATAACTTTAGGTAGAATTTAGTTTAGAACGTAAAGATTTCGAATTCGTCAAAGAGAAAGAAAATGTGTAAAACTTAATCAATTAATTAACTATTTATATATTTATTTATTTTGTTTAATTAGTTCCGACGGAAGAAATTTAGCAAGTCATTTTTGGAATATAATTTCGGATATTACATTGCTTAATTCAAGTACGGATTCCGTACTCCTTCAACGATATTTCTTTAATTTTAATTTGTTCGTTTTGTTTCTCAATTAGAATTCAGATATTATTTCAATATATTATTCATAGTCAAATGTTTATGATAGAATTGTTTGGTTTTAGATATTCGAAAATTCATAACTTGTACTTTTTGGACATAAAGACCATGTCTAGTATTTATTCTGATTCTATAGAACATGCTAATATATTTTGAGGACTTTGTGTTGATTCGTTTCGGTTTAGCATGTGCGTATTAGAACCCCTTTTGTTTGTATTGTGTCGCATATATTGTGACATGATATTTTTGTTAGAATGTACCTTAGGGTATACCTGAGTTATAACCACATATGGGGGTACCACAAGAATGTCCTCTTGGCACCGAGGCATGACACTTCCGTGGCGGTGTGATTAGTCCACGACATCTCCATTTTGTGTGCTCCGATGGGACTTGGCCATTTGGTTTTTTGTTATGGAAGGCGTATGGGTCGACCTAGTTTTCTGTTCTGTTATGTGGTTTGGTGTTGTTTGTGCCGAACACACCTTCCGATCTTGCATACATTTGGATCTGCAGTCCAATGTGTGCCTGCATGTGTGACGGTATTTTGACTTGTTTTTGTGACAAAGTATATTTTTGTTTTGTTCTGAGCTCGGTATGAAATAACCCTAGCAATTTGATTCAGCCTATTATGTTATTCATTTTAGTTCTTATTTTCTTACACTCTATATCCGTATTGGGCTATTGGCTCATGCTGTGTTTTTCATTTTAGAGAGCTTTCTTTATGTAAATAGTTTAGATATTCTGTGTAGGATTTGATATTTTGATTTCTAGGTATTGTAGTAATACTTAGACCGTGAATTAGCCAATTGACAATTATCTATTTAGACTATTCGGTTTCACATTAAAGTTTTGGATATTAGTTTGTTAGTTTTGTTATGTTCTGTGTGTAACCGCCCTTTCCACTTCAGGAAGGGGGTGTTATAGAGTTGGTATCAGAGCTATGATTCTTTCTTGTAAAAATCCTATTTAGGTTCGTCCTGTGAGTTATAGGTAGATTTATGGGTTAAGTTTTTATTTTGTTTGATATTCTATTAAGCTATAATATTAGTTTGTATTCGAATTTGCCTCGTGTGACGACCCCAAATCCGGGTTCCTTGAACCTCGGATCTGGTTCAACACGAGTACAACCTTTTCCTTATTGTTCATGAATTACAACAATATTATGATTGCTAAACAATCAATTATTTACAATTTTACAACATATCATTCTTTTCCAGAATCGAAATCTTTATACATTCTATTACAACTTTGAGATCATATGCATAATGACTCAATCACACCATTCTATTATCCTTATACATGAAGGACAACGTCTGAAAATGATATAAAATAAAATAATCTGTAAATGTTCTCTTAACAATTTAAGTCTGCTAATCTATAACACAACATATATAAACTCTTCATATCTACTTACACAAGTGAATGAATTAATCTACCGCAATGTTTTATTATAAAAGCACCTACGCTTCAATCTTGATGACTCGTTAGTCAATCTTCATCTAGGCCTCTACTGGAGTAATCGACTTCCTCAAGCTACTCTGTAATGTTTTGTTTTAAGCAAGGGTGAGCACGACGGCTCAGCAAGTTTAACAGTTTCACAAAACACGTAAAACAGTTCAATTATGCTTCATGCATCTTATGCTTTGCAGTACATACCTTTCTCATGCATATCATGCCTCGCATTTAATCTATGCTTCATGTCTAGCCTCTATCATGACATATAGTTCAGTGCAGAACAATTGTCTTAAATCAACTACCGCATATCAATAGTTCAAATCAACTTATTTCACAAAGGCACATAAAAACATCTTTGCACATAACCACGTATGAGCACATCACAATTTAATAACAACTTATAAATCATGCACATAATGCAACACGTTCTGAAAAACTTGTCTGGTTTGCTTCTACCAGTTACGCTTATTTGCGTCTCTCGTTCAACCTACAATTTATATAGGAAATTGACATAATCATTATATGCAATGACTATTACTTAGCCTTTATATAAGACTCTAACTTTAAATCATTAACTCTTAAGATGTCCGACAAACGAACCCTTAAGTTCCGGACAAAACCTTAGCCCAACCCCAGTTGGACATGTCGGGTATGCTCATTTAACTTATATATTCACTACACGTTCATCGTACGACCTACTTTGAATAAGTTGTCTAAATTAATCACAATGGACTGTTTACATCTGTTTAATTCAATTAAACTTTTTTCTTTTACATAACTTAATTATTTGGACATTTAACAATGTACCAAATATCTCAAAATATTATCTACATTTGATAATATACAACTACATTCAAATATTATTAACCATTTAATAATATTTTAATTACTTATTGATATTATTAATCATTTAATAATATTTTAATCACTTATAAATATTATTGTCCATTTAATAATATCTTAATTACTTATTAATATTATTAACCATTTAATAATATTTACATCACTTCTTAATATTATTAACCATTTAATAATATTTTAATCATTTACTAATGTTATTTCTCATTTAATAACTTTTTAATCATATACTAATATTATTAATCATTTGATATTAATTACCCATTGTCTAATATTATTAATCTGTTAATAATATTTTAATTAATAATACATTTTCTGAAACCGGCGACTGAGCCGAGGTTCAGGGCCTGAACACACTGTCTGGGGTGGCAGCTCTACGATCGTCGAGTGAGGGTGTAACAGCCCGAGATCCCGACCTTATTTAATTATCCGATTATCTCTGGATATCATAATTATTAACTTTAAAATCATATTAACCGGGATCCCGTGCGTTAAACTTTAACCTTTAACCTTAGAAACTAATCAGTTGACCATAAATGCGGTCCATTTTTTTTTTTTTTTTTACACTTTATTTTACATTCCTCAGCCGTCTCAGGATCGTAACGTTCACTTATCTTCACTAGAACTTAGGTCAACCCTTTATTAATTGTGACTTAGTCTTTTACTTTTTACATATCATATATATTTATGAAATCATAATCTGAGATAAAAATTTTCCATGACCCATCTATACATGACCCTGATTACGTACCTGTTCTGTATCTGTTCCTGTTCATACATATATCTGCATGCATTCATTCATTATATCTATACCATCTATTGTCATATTGAAAGTAGTATGCCCTCAAGCCAATCACATTTGATGTGATCAGCATATACTTTGTAATCTTGTTCATTTATTAATAATAGTATCGAGGCATTTCTTTATTCATGATTAATTACTTGAATTAATCAAATAGATAAACCCATAGTTTTCGAGCAATGCTTTTAGAACCATGATGAGGATCATGCTAATGAGATCTAAATTCAAGATAGCTCAAAACTAAAATTGTTCCTAATCGTTGGATCACTAAAAAGGGGATTAATAGATCCGGATAGATTGGTACATACTATGCTTGCTCTTATGAAGAGGATGATTGATCTAATAATCATTTGTGTAGAGACACTAAAGCAAGTATGTAGGTGCTTATTAGAGAATAAGTTCACTGAACGTGACTCGCTCAAGGAACACCTAATGGAGTTTTACTCGTCTGTCAATAGGAGTTCTTTATGTGATAGTCGTACAAATGATCCTTAGACTTGAGATCATCTTAGTATCTTGTGTGTACTAAGTTATACTTTGACATATTCCTTAAGACCTATTGGTATATCAAAGGATGTGCTTGGGTATAATAAGGTACGCATGGAGATAGATGAATGGTCAACAAAGGATCTACCACTTCCAGTAAAGGGAGAGAATGTCCTATGCGATTCAATAAGTGACAACTCAGAAATCCCTGGCCAGGGTTGAATGGAATTAAAAAGGAGTTTCTAATTTACATTAACTAGAGTTGTGTATTTGTGAATTGAAATGCATATAATCAAATAAATAAGACTTGACAGAAATTCCGTGTCTTATATTTGATTGGGACATTGTATGGTAGAAGGATTGAATTGTACGGTAACTATTTGCTGAAAGGTTTTTTTACGATTAAATGTTGAAATCTATATTATCTGAAAAGTCGACTAATCGCTAAGGGGGCTTACCCTTATTGTGGAATAATTATGTATTCTGAATTAAAGAGTTAATTCGTAATAAATGAATTAGAATTATTCTAATTTATTTATTATACAACCGGTTTAATATGGAGAACCTAAAGGGTCACACCGCAAAAGAGTAATATTTATTTTAGAAGTGGATAGCATAATCGTAATAATAAATTAAGTATATTTAATTTATACTATGGTGATAGAATAAATTAAATAGCTTAATATTTATAATTTAGTATTTTAGAAATACTAATTATAAATTAATAAGAGGAGTCTTATTATTATTATTATTATTATTATTATTACTACTAGTATTATTATTTAGTTCCTAAATGGTTTAGGAATTAATTAATAAGTAGTAATATTATTATTAAATAATTAAGTTCCTAAATAGTTTTGGAATTATAATTATAATAATAATTAATTAAGTTACTAAATGGTTTAGTAATTAATTAATAAGAAGTACTCTCATTATTAAATAATTAAGTTCCTAAATGGTTTAGGAATTGTAATTAATTAATTTAGTTCCTAATTAAATTGGGAATTAAATTAAAACCCTAATCCTAAATAGTTTAGGAGGGTTGACTAGATCTATAAATAAGAGGAGTCTTATCATAGATCAATGTTACACATTCTTTCATTAAGAGAGAGAGAGTACTCCATAATTCTCTAGATCTAAGAGTTAGAGAGAGAGAGAGAGAATTAGGGCTAGTCACCCACGGTTTGGAGAAACCAAGATCCACTTCTTTAATTCATAGATCTCTTGGTGGATCACCTCTAGAGGCTCAACACTTGGGGAGCTAACATTGATCCGTGGAATCTAATCGGTGAATTTGAAGAAGAACGTGAAGGATCAAAGGGAGATGAACTTGTACCCGTGGAAGCTTGGTTCTACAAAGATATAAATTCTTTTATCCTTCTTCAATTAATAATAGTCGCATAAGAAAGATCCGGGTTATTGGTTTGTACAAAAATTTTAAAATCTAATTTTTATTGCTTCCGTTGCGCTTATATAATTTGATTATATGTATACCATAATTTTTGCAAACCAACACATATCTGCTTATAACTAATCTATCGATATGAGTTTATTACATGTAGAACTCAACTATCAAATAGTATCTAATTCTTACATTATTACAATATTTTTCTGAATAAAACATACATATAAATTCCATCCCTACGGACTCCCATCATTCATTGCTTGCAAATAATGACATATAGCAAATTTGCTTTCTGCTTATCCATCTATTCACAATCTTTACCTTAGCTGCACCGGAACTTCCGGCCTTCTTGTGCTTTACCTGAAACGTTAGTAATAGCAAGAATGAGCATAAAGCTCAGCAAGTAATTCAGCTAACACCTTTCATGCTCACAATCTATAATATGCGTCATGCATCATTTACCTTAATATCCATGCTTAATGTCACGTAATTCATTTAGCACTTAACCACATAATTGCACATAAGGCATATTCGACTCTTATGCTAACACGTAGCTTACGTAAAATATCTACTGTACTTAAATCTGAAAAACTTGCCTGTACGCCTTTGTTTTACTTAACCTATACTTCCTCAATCATCCTTCGTTATCCGTCTTATCGGCTTGCTCGTTTCGAACTCTATCTATTAACATATAGCTTATATGTCATTATAAGATCATAAACTTGTATAACTTATCAAATTATTTCCATAAATACATGATCATCCGTCTTTAACCATTTCACATTTGATGTATTACACCTTATGTAGGTTTATAATACACCCTAACTTGCTTGTGACCTTTTTCATAACTTATAACATGTTTTGGCTTAGCTTTAGGCATGTTATATTATGTCATTTATCATTTCATTATAACTTAACACCATTTAATTTAACCATTATTAACACTTTTAATGTTTATATAACTTATTTTTATCATTACATATCAAAATATAGCTTTTTGGAAACTTAAAAAAAATTTCAAATGAACAGTAACTTCGCCCTGGCGCTGCCAGAGCTCGCTGTCCGCGAAAAGCTCTCGGCCATGAACAGTACATGGCGCCGGGGCGCCATGTTCAAATTCTGAAATCTGATTTTTGCACTACCTTTGCCGATTTTTAATTTCTTCATCTTAACTCCAATTGAGCTGAAATTTGGACCGCATATAGACCTCACTACCTAGTATTTTACAAAAATACTACTTGCCACATTTGGATTCTTAAAAGTAGAGATACACTAGCCCCTAGGAGGGCTGTTCAACATGTTTCTATACTTAGAAAAATTTTCAGAATTTTAAAACTCAACTTTGTGATTTTCGGCCAATTGCTTCAAAACTCAATTCCAACACTTGACATAGTTCATATAAGTCATATATGACATGTCTCAACTTTCAAAACCATAAAATTTCGCACGAGGCGACTTTTGTCCGTTAAAATCCATTTCGATTTGAAACGATCGATTTCGATCGTTCGAATCGCCTTTTCGCTCAAATTAAAATCCGTCGATTACCAAATCGACTCTAACACGTGTAATAAAATGAAAAAAAGTCACGTGACTTCATTTTACCTTTAAATTATCAAAATTGCAAAAAATCACCTATGACTTGGATTTTTATCAAAATTCTTAAACTTTTCAACTTCAAAACAAAACCTCAATTGATTCCTTAAACTCAACACACCTCATAGGCAACCACATATACTTCTTACTACTTTGTATCAACATATAACTTCTACATATACATTCTAAAGCACTTTACAGATTATTATGTTATCTACACAAAAAGTATAGCCTAATATTCAACTTTCCTTTACAAAAATATAATTTTCAACCATTTAGGCATCTAACTTGCTTATAATACAATACATTACTTGAATCAAACATGATCAATCCTTCAAATTAGGTTTTTTCATCAAATCTATCAATACATAACATATGATCATCTACAATTCATAACTTAATAACACACTTCCTTTTACCAAACATGCTTATCTTTCATCTATGAATCTTTAAGGCCATCTAACATAAAATTTTTCATACTTCTCCCATAATCATCCTTTCTAACTAAGTTTTATCACCCCCATCAACTTTTGACACATGATTCTTCCATAAATCATGACTTCAAGTTTCAAAATATACATGAATAAACCATCAACTTTGCTCAACTAACTTTCAAGCCTAAGTTTTCATCAAATCAAAACATAAACACATAAACTCACATTAACTCCATAATCAATCCATGTATTTCAAAGATACATACGTGGTGAAACATATTCTTAAACTTAACAATATAAACTTCAAATGTTAAAACTAGATCATGCTTATACCTTTCTTGTGGCTCCTCTTTCCCTAGCTTTGAACTTCTAATAGGTGTATTCACCACCTTTGATAGCTTATATAACTCTCCTTGATCATCTTTGGACTTGAATCTTTCATGAATCCTTGAACCCTAGCTCTCTCTTCACTTTTTCTCTCTTAGCTCTTCCTCCTTTCTAGCATCTTCGAATGAGAAGAAGAAAAATGACCAACATGCTGAAAAATACTACACATATATGCTTTGTATAATCATCCAACACTTAACCATCTTTGGTTAAGTTAAACTTACATAGTTAGGGGCGTTTTGGTCATTTCACACTTTAATTCAAGGGTATTCTTGTTATTTCTCCACTTGGGACCTATTCGTCATTTCTCAATTTGTCAAGGGTATTTTGGTCTTTTTACCCTTTAGGATACAATGGTAATTACCTAATTTGTTGAGGGACATATTAATAAATTGCCAAATTATATAGATTTTCATCTCTTACAATTTTCCCCCCACATAACTAGACTTTCTTACATTTTCCCCCCATTAATTCATTCTTTGCTCATTTCTTATCCAAATCAAATCCTTTTTTATCCAAATTCATTTCATTAAACTTGACTTCCATTCTAGCATCAAATATACCAAACTTATCTTGTCCCCAAAATACTTGTCGCACTTTGAAATATCAATTTCATTAATCACATATTAATTACTATAATTTTTGCCAAAATTCCATATTATTCATTTAATTCCAATTTCCATAAACCTTTTGATTCCTCAACAATTCAATTCCAATCTTCGATATCTCAAATAGTTGAATTACTCACTTTTCCATAAACCGCTTCCTCGAGAGGCGAACCTCGATCAATTACCAAAATCCATCTTCATTTATCATTAAACTCATGATATCATTATTACAACTTTCATGTCTGTTCGCTTATTGACTTAACACGCACCATATCAATTCTCAACATACTTGAAATCTACATTCTTTCTACTCACTTTTAAGCATATTACCTTATGTATTTACATATCGTATAATGATTATCTTATTTCAATCATTGAATAGTCATTCCTCAATAACCTCCAAATATTCATATATCAAATCCTTAATATTCCTAAAAAAACCCGATTAGATCATACGGCTTCTTATTCTTTGCACATACATACATATTTTGCCTTGCTATTTATGTCACCCAACAATCTCAGGGCTTATTCATTAAACTAGTCTATAATATTTATAGATAAATATCAATTCATATTCGCTTCCTTCCATTTTCGACTTTTCTTTCCTTATCATATCAATATACATAAACACATATTCAGTCAACCACATAGGTCCTATATAACATATCGATTAAATAACAATTCTTATTTAATTTTCCTTATAAATTTCTGTCATTCAATAGTAGGTTTTAACTGTTAATCTCTACTTAATTACCATAATCCTTAATTAAAATTCTGTAAAATCCTGGGGTGTCACAGAGGCTCACTCAACGATTTCCCAAGACTGGCCCAGACTGCTCTACTACCAGCAGCACTCTACTACCAAGAACACTCTACTACCAACAACACTCTACTATCAGCAGCACTCTACTATCAGTAGCACTCTACTACCAGCAGTCTACTACCAGTAGCACTCTACTACCAACACTCTCTACTACTAACACTCTACTACCAGCAACACTCTACTATTCTATCTACAGACTTGGTTAAGTCATTCATTGGCTGAATAGTGAGCTCTACGATCAGAGTGCAACCACTCTACGATCTCAATAACGAAGTCGCTCTACGATTTTCACTGCAACTAAGGAAAATTCCTATATTTACACTAACTTCATACAACATACCAACTCATTTTAACCTTTATGGTTTACTCTTTAGACTAACAAAACGTCTAACACATTACCTAAAGATGTTCTAATTTTGAAAACAGATCCTTGGACAGAAGGTTTAACCACTTTGGTTTTCTTAGACTTTTAGTCAAACACTCGGTGAACATACGAGAATATCTTCATAAACTGATTATTTACAGTAAACAAATACTCTTCCACCCCTACTCCAACCTTGTATCACCTGAACCCTTCATGGTCCTTAACACAGGTTTCACCCAACAGAAAACAACATCTAAACCAAATAATAAGCCAAATACACCAGTCCATTCTAAAGTTTTATGAACATGAACATTGAGTACAGACCAACTGTGGTTCAGACTCATAATGTTGACTGGGTAAAATAACTGAAACCATGATTCTAGTTCTGATTCAATCATTAACTAGTTTCACCAATATTTTTGACTATCGAGTTTACATTACTCTTATTTAAACATCTCATATGCAACTCTAGCATATTCTGTTTCCTTAATCCAACCTAAGATAAAAACCAGTTAAATGAATAAGGATAATATCGAAATAACCAGATAATACCTTCAATCTTTGACAGATGATTTACATTCAAATTATGCCTTCTCCGAACAGCAAGAACTTCTCTGAAGTTTGCATTTACTTCTCAAGCTCAATATCTCTCTTAACCTAAATGAACGGAAAGGAGAAATGAGAGAATGACTAGTTGATAGACATTTTGATTGACCATATGAATAACTAGGGTTGGTGGGGAGTTGTTAAACCACATTACACGCTAAAATCAACCAACAAACAAGTTTTATGACCATGTGGGCCCCAAAATTCGGGATTGCTACATTATTTCACCAATTTAACTTTATTTTTATATCCTATATTATTATATAAGTATCCATATATATATATACACCAATATATATATACATTGACCACAACTTTGACTTAGTTTGGGCTCCACATTGGACTTAGGAATTAAATCTATTGGGCTCATCATTTAATTTATTTGGGCTCAATTTAATTATTCTATTAGGCTAACATTAAATACCCTATGTTACATTTAATTAAAACAAGCATTGGGCTTGATTAATTATTACATGAATCAAGGTTCATTTAACTACAAAGACTACTAGGTTAATTAATTTGACCTAGCTTAATACCTCAATTGGAATTAAAATATAATCCAATTAGACTTGCATTAGATTATTCTACTACCTTGGGTTACTATACATTTCCATTGGGCTTGCCACACCATTTCATTGAGCTAGTCAATTAAATCAATATTGGGCTCTATACCACAACTTAATAATTAAGTAAATTACTTAATTAATTAACTTCTTAATATTGTCATTCTAGACAATCATCCTAAATTTTCCACAACTTCAATTCATGAACTATATAATTAACTCAATTAATTATATTACAGGACTTTCCTTTCTAATCCACACTTAAACTAATTAACTTTATTAGTTTTATTGAGTATCAATTATTCATCTTCTTATTTGGCTAATAAGCACACTTTAGGTAGATATATTAATATAACCCCTTTCACTTTTCAATTGAATTTATTTTCTTAATAAATTCTCTACATGCATCATTAAAATATTCTTACATTTAATTTTTAACAAATCAATTATATTAAAAAAAATGTTTACCCATTTTCTACACATCTTACTTCTCAAATTCTAGGTTTTAAACCTTAACCTTTAATTAAATCAATTAAGATCTTATATAAAATCTATAAAATATCTGGGATATTACACCTCGAATCTATTTTCTTCCTTTCGTTATCCTTAGATGGCTCGTAGATCCGTTAAATGTGCTGCGAGGCGAGGTAATGGTAGAGGAAGAGGTGAGGCCCAACCCAATGCACAACCAGTTTTGCAACCTAATAATCTAGATATGGCAGCCATAGTCAATCAAGAAATTAATCAGGCTTTACCGTAGTTAGTGGCACACGTAGTTCAGGCGATACAAATGCAATAGCAACTGCCCGAAAATTTCGATCAAGGAAACTTGGGAAATGGTGGTCTACAAGCAAATGAAGAGGAAAGAAATGTAAATGGTATTGACCAGCTTGTGGGGCCAACGTATGTATGGTTAGAAAGGTTTCAGAAGCAGAAACCACATTCATTCAGTTCAGCTCTAACTCCAATCGAAGCAGCGAATTGAATTGCCCATTTAGAGAAGATATTTGATGCGTTGGGGTGCTCAGATAACCAGAGAGTGTTATTGGCTACTTACAAATTAGATGGGGATGCGCAGAGATGGTGGCAAGCTATAAAAGAAACAAAGGGTGATAGATTCGTCGAGACACTTACATGGGTAGAATTTTGTGATGTCTTTTATCAGCAGTATTTCTCAGCTACTGGTAAAGAGGCATATGGTAGAGAGTTTCTGTCTATTCAGTAGAAGGATGATGAGTCCATCACAAACTTCATGACAAGGTTCACCAAGTTAGCAGGTTTTGCAGGAACTTTAGCAGGGATTGCAGCAGAACAATCTGAGAAATTTAAGTGGAGAATTCATTACAAGTATCATCAACATCTCATAAACACTAAGTTTGAAGATGTATCGGCAGTGGCTAATGCAGCCAAGAATATTGAGATGGAGCGACAAGACTTTCAGTCTTCTAAATCTGAGGGAAGCCGAAAGAGGGACAGAGATGATTAGCAGGGTCAATTTTTGGGTCAACATGGGAGGAATCAGGGTGGTCAGTGGAATAGAAACCGTGGTGGTCAGCAGGGACAATGGCGTGGCCAGAATCAGAATAGGGGTTATCAACCGTTGCCTCAGCAAGGTCAGAATTACCAACAGTGGCAGAATCGTCAGCAGGGGCAGAATCAATGTCGTTACCCAGGGCCAGTTGGTGGGGGGTAACCCTAATCTTATTCCTATTGCTCCTTGCACTATCTGTGGGACAAATCATCCGAGGAGGCAATGCCATAGAGTTACTGGTGCATGCTTCTTGTGTGGACAGATGAGTCATATTGCTAGAGATTGTACCGGGCCATATGGTAATGGTGGAGGCAGTGTTAATTGTGGTAATGGAGGTCAGTGTCAGAGTGGTTGTGTGCTTGCGTTGACACATAACCAGGCGGCAGGTGCGTCAGGTACTGTTTCTGGCACTCTTTTAGTTGGTAGTAGTGAGACTTTTGTTTCATTTGATACTGGTTCTACTCATTCTATTGTTTCTCAGTCTTTTATTCGACATCTTAGCATGCTATCTCAGTCCTTAGATTATGTTATGTCTATTGCTACCCCGATGGGGACTTCTGTTGTCATTTTTGATTTGTATCGAGAGTGTCCAATTAGTTTTGGAGATAAGATTCGTAGGGCTAATCTTCTTTTGATGAGTATGCATGATTTCGATATTATTCTTGGGATGGACTGGTTGGATAAGCACCAGGCCATTATCGATTGTTAGGCGATGAAGGTCATATTTGGAGATGTGAAGTCTCCAGAGTTCGTGTTTCAGGGTTCACGACCGAGTAAGGTGGTGAAGTTGATTTCATCTTTGAAGGATGGGAAGTTGATGGCAAAGGGTTGTGAGGGGTATTTGGCATTTATGAAGGATACCTATATAGGTGAGTCTCGTATTGAAGATGTTCCAGTTGTTCGTGATTTTTTTGATATGTTTTCTGATGGATTGTCTTGGTTACCAATATAGCGAGAAGTTGAGTTCACTAGTGAGCTTATTCCTGGTGCGGAGCCTATCTCTTAGGCACCGTATAGAATGGCACCGTGGAAGTTATAAGAGTTAAAGGAACAATTGCAAGAATTGTTAGATCGTGGTCTGATTCGGCCAAGTGTTTCGCCATGGGGTCCTCCAGTTTTGTTTGTAAAAAAGAAAGATGGCTCTATAAGGTTATGCATAGATTATAGGGAGTTGAACAAGATTATCATCAGGAATTAGTATCCATTACCGAGAATTGATGACTTGTTTGACCAACTTCAAGAGGCGAAGTATTTTTCAAAAATAGACCTGAGGTCGGGTTATCATCAACTGAGGGTGAGGGATGAGGATATCTCTAAGACAGCTTTTCGCATTCGCTATAGGCATTATGAGTTTCTGGTGATGCCATTCGGGTTGACTAATGCTCCGGCAGTGTTTATGGATTTAATGAATCGAGTATTCGGGGAGTATTTGGACCAATTTGTTATTGTCTTTATTGATGACATTTTGGTTTACTCCATGTCTAGGGAAAAGTATAAGGAGCATCTGCGCACAGTTTTGAGGATTTTATATAAAGAGAAGTTATATGTTAAATTCTCTAAATGTGAGTTTTGGTTGGAGCAGGTAGCATTTTTGGGTCACGTTGTGTCTGCTGAAGGAATTAAGGTGGATCCTGCGAAGGTTGAGGCTATCACTAAATGGCCGAGACCTACTATGGTGACTGAGGTTAGGAGTTTCTTGGGTTTGGCAAGGTACTATAGGCGATTTGTGGAAGGATTTTCTTTGCTTACATTGCCATTAACTCAATTAATGAGGAAGGGCACGAAGTTTGTGTGAAATGAGGAGCGCGAGAAAAGCTTTAAAGAATTGAAGAAACGGCTTATGACAGCTCCAATACTTACATTACCATTGGGCACAGGAGGTTACCAAATTTTTAGTGATGTTTCTAAAAAGAGCTTGGGGTGTGTGTTGATGCAGCGTGGTAAAGTGATTGCTTATGCTTCTAGGCAGCTTAAACCTTACGAGGTGAACTACCCCACTCATGATTTAGAGTTGGCAGCAGTAATATTTGCCTTAAAATTTTGGAGGCACTATTTGTATGTAGAGACTTATGATATCTTCACTGATCATAAAAGTCTTAAATACATTTTCACTCAGAATGACCTCAACATGAGGCAGAGGCATTGGTTTGAGCTTCTAAAAGATTATGATGCGAGAATTCAGTATCACCCAGGAAAAGCGAATGTGGTTGCAGATGCTCTTAGCCGAAAGAGTTCAGGGAGTGTAGCAGTCCTTATTACACAACATCGGCTTATTGCGGATATGGAACGACTAGAGTTGGAGTTGTATGCTCAAGGTTCAGATGGGCATTTCACAGGTATGAGAGTGGAGCCCTCTCTTATCTTACGGGTTAAAGAAGCTCAGAAAGAAGATGGAGAGATGTGGCAAATGGCGCATAATTTGGAGGAGGGCAAACAACCCGAGTTCTGTATTAACGACCATGGTGTGATTTGGTTGGGAAAACGGTTATGTGTGCCATTAGATTCAACTATTCGGGAAGCAGTATTAGTTGAAGCTCATAGTTCACCATTTTCTATTCATCCGGGTTCTACGAAGATGTACAAGGATTTAAAGGAAAAATTTTGGTGGAATGGGATGAAGCGAGATGTGGCTGAATATGTTGGGATGTGCCTCATTTGCCAACAAGTGAAGATAGAACATCAACGAGCTAGCGGACTACTGCAACAATTAGACATTCAAGTTTGGAAGTGGGAGAATATCACAATGGATTTTGTGACTAGTTTGCCAAAGACTTTCAGGAAGAATGATGCCATTTGGGTTGTGGTGGATCGGTTGACAACATCGGCACACTTCTTAGCTATCCATGAAGGTTACTCGGTGGACAAGTTAGCACAAATCTTTCACTAGGAAATTATTAGACTTCGTGGTACTCCGGTGTCTATTATTTCAAATCGAGACCCACGGTTCACTTCACGGTTCTGGAAAGGGTTTCAGCGAGCTTAGGGCACTCGGCTCAACTTTAGTACTTCTTTCTATATGCAAACTGATGGGCAACCTGAATAGACTATTCAAACATTAGAGGACATGTTAAGGTCTTGTGCACTTGAGTGGCTGGGTAATTGGGATGATTACTTGAGCCTAGTTGAGTTTGCTTATAACAACAGTTGGCATATAAGTATTGTAATGGCTCCGTTTGAGGTGTTGTATGGTAGGAAGTGTCGGGCACTAACTTGTTAGGATGAGGTTGGTGAGAAGGCCATAGAAGGGTCTGAGTTAGTTCAAATTACTACAGAGAAGGTAGTGGTGGCTAAGGAGAAATTGCGGTCAGCTTGATCACGACAGAAGAGTTATGCTGATAAGCATAGGAGGACGTTAGAGTTTGAACTTGGTGAGCATGTATTTTTAAAGGTTTCTCTTTAGAAGGGCATTCGGCGATTCGGGTTGAAAGGGAAACTTAGTCCGCGTTATATTGGCCTTTTCGAGATTTTGGAGAGAGTTGGTGAGGTTGCATATCGGTTAGCTTTGCGTTTGCAGCTAGCCCATGTGCATAATGTGTTGCATGTGTCGATGTTGAGAAGTTATCATTATCATCCGTTGCATGTGGTGCAATATTCGTTCGATAAAATTAGGGGTGATCTTACTTGTGAGGAGCAAGCCAAGGCAATTTTGGATCATCAAGAGCGGATTATGAGGAGAAAGACAATTCCGTTTGTTAAGGTTTTATAGAGGAATCATTCAGAGCGGGAAGCTACTTGGGAGATGGAGGAGTCTATTCGAGTGAAGTATCCGCATCTTTTTGATAATTAGGTACATTTTTTTCTTTTGATTCCGAGAACGTAATCCTTTTTAAGAGGGAAGTAATGTAATAACCGGTTTTTACATTTTGGGAGAAGTCCCACATCACCCATTTTCTTAAAACATTCCCTTACCTTTACCTATATATATATATATGACTTCACCCCTTTTAGTTTTATATACCACTTTTTGTGTGAGGACCTTTTTAGTAAGGACCTCCTTAAGTTAAAATTTTCGATGTCGAGGACGTGGGCGAACTACGAACCTCATAATTTTGGGTATGTTTCTTTTTCTTTCTTTATATAATTATTTAATTTTATGTATTCGTTTTAATTTTATAGTTTAGTTTTTGTATGCTATTTAGTTTGTCAGTATATACAGTTTTGGTATATCTTTGTTAGCAATTAGCATTTTGAGATATTAAATTATTATTTTTGTAACTTTAGAATTTTAACATAATAATAATAATAATAATAATAATAATAATAATAATAATAATATTTATTTGTAACATAATTAAAATGGAAAGAATATGTTTGTAAATATACTTAAATTAGATGTGTACTATAGATGATCAGCTTATCGTTCCTTTATATTGTGCACAACATAAATATCTAGCGACGCAACCACGCTATAAACATTGTGTTTCCTTTATCCTTTATTCCCCTTTTTATCAAGGTTGTTCTGTTACAACATTTCATAGAGTCCGCACCACAACAATGTGGATTGGAGCACATAACAATAGCAACTGAATTCACATGAATCATTATATATGTCTAGCCGGAATCAAGATTGGCGTCGACCTTTTTTAGTAACAGTTCAATGATGGATGAACTATAAAATGGCTTATCAATAATGCATAACATGTATCAATGTTCAAGAACTACAAAAGAGAGTTTGAAAAGAACACTTGCCTTCGTCCTCGTTTACCTCAACTGATAAATTTTTATCCCGTTTAACATAGAGTCAAATCTTATCATTTTATGCATTTAGATGTTATAGAAACATAATTTAACCGCCCAAATCACTTAATAACATTATATAAGTTATATATAAACAACAAAATATATTTTTTACCAAAAGATTAAAGATCTACGAGCACAAATAAATTTTGTACCTCTAAAGCAATCTTTGCATTTTTGCCATTGATTTTGATCTTTGATTGCTATAACTGATATATTAACTTAATTTGGGAGTGCATTTGCTCTCAAATTCGTGGGTTTCAACTATAGGAGTACTTGCTATTTATAGGAGAGATAGGGATAGGGTTTTATGGTCATTATTCAAAACTTCGAATCTAAGCTTTGATCATTGCAATCCCCAACTGTTATGGATAACCCATGTGCTTCATTAATGCTCCATTAATGTTAATTATCATCATGTTTGGTGAAGCATCATCTCCCAAAAATGTATGGACAAGATTTGGCCTACTTTTGATTAAAGTAAAAGAAAATCAATTTGATTTTCTCAAGCTTTATGTGGCTGAGATTTAAGGGATGTTTTGGTCATTTCACATGATTCCTAGGGCTGACATCATCCATACATCATGCTTATATCATCACCTTGATGATGTCACGCTTACATCATCCGTATTTTCTTCCGTATAATTTTTGTATTATTTTTGTATGATTTCCATATAATTCTCGTATAATTTTTGTATAATCCTCGTATAATTATCGTACAATTATTGTATAATCCTCGTATAATTATCGTATTTATACAGACTAACAATTTAAATAGTATTTAGTTCATTTATAACTGAATTGATTCGTTTCAAATTCATTTAATTCAGTCTTAATTAATCAATTATACTAATTTAGTATTAATATATGTATGTATGAAGATTTAGCATTAATAGAAGATTTTTGGAATACATTTAATCTTCTATCATTTCCATTATTCTCTAACCATAACACAAGTTTTGCAAATATATAGTAATATAATAAACTAGTTGGTTGTTTTAACCACAAGAACAAATATATCGGTTCCCCTTCTTATCAACACGGGGGCTAAAAAAGTCCCAGTGCATATTTGTAAATCCCCTAAAATCCCCGTACTCGCTATGGCGGACCTTGTGCGTTAAACTTCATACATTTACCAACTTAACTAATTATCCCATAATCATATTGGTTGAAATAGTCTTATTTTAGACTATACATTAAAAATTTCTCTTACTTTGTTCCTGGATCTTAACTTGATCTTGGTCTCGTTATTTATACAAGTATCAACTTGTAGTTCATCCGTATAAATGGATAACACCATATATAACAGACCAATTTTAACCTTAGGATTTAAATATTCTATAACTTTACATATCTAAGATTTACAACGTTAAATCATTAAGACTGTTCTTAGGAACAGAGAATCCCGCGAATGTTTGTATCTTCATTCGTGATAAATGTTTACATCTTTATCCGTGACAAATGTTTGTATCTTTATCCGGTGCAAAATTCTTTTTATCTGTACAGAACATATCCAACTAGTTAAAATCCTCACTCGAAACACATTTGGTTATAGTTCATCCTACTTATCTGACATTCAGAATAGTAATAACAAGTTTGTACTTGGGTTCCGAGGAACCTAATGATGAATTTGACCAGTTAACATCGATTAGTTTTGTCTCGGATGCTTACAGTACTCACAAGTAATTTACCAATCCTCATCCAGATAAATAGATCATTATCAATACTATGTTAAGTTTTAACAATTCTAAGTTGTATCAAAATAAAGACATAACAACATTCTAATGATAACAATTTATATCATTCATTTAATATTCAGTTACATGGTTTGCTTGTTCGTATTACAATAGCCATTATGACTTTATACAAATACAAGTAATAAAGCATGAAAACCTAATCTACGAAATGTTTATGATCTTCTTAACGTTCATCTGCAAATAAGGTTTTATTTGCAAGAATAAGCATGACGACTGAACAAGTCTAACATGTAACATATACACAGTTTATACTTTCATAAAATACCTTAACATACATTTAACATATCATAAATATCAATTTAATATCACACATAACTTTCATGTTGATAATTCATATCACGTTGTCACATAATGCTTACAATTTATATTTATAACTTCTAAACATATTATAAATTAGTTAGAAGACTTATATGTTTGGCGTACGATTTAGTTCACGTTGATTTGAACTCAATTTGTACTCTAAATATGTTTAACATAGCAATAATATTCATTAGTAAACATAAGAATATGTATTTAATTTAATTAATAATGTACATTTGAGGTTTAATGTTAATTCGTAATTTTAATCGTCGATTCAATAATTAACTAAGTTAATTATTCATGTTCGTTGCTTAAATCACTTCATTATATAATTAATTATATTTGTAGCTTAATCCTTCATTAAATATAGTTTAATATGTTAATTGAATTAATTCATAACTCAATCCGTCGCCAAAGACTAAATTAGAAGCTATACATCGACGAATTTTTAATTAAATTTGTCGCTAAAGATAGTTTAAATTAGTTTTATTAAAGTAAAATTTAATTTAGTCATGTATGTCTATTGTCACAGATCAAATTCGTCACTAAAAGTGTTTTTAAAGTGAAATTAAACTTAATTTAAAATTTTGTCAATAAGTCTGTCGCTAAAAGTTGTTTTAAATTAAGTTTTAATTAATTTATCCCAATCTGTCGCTAAAAGCTACTGCGACAGATAAGTCTGTTGCTAAAGGCAGTGTATAACAAAGGTTTAACAAGTCTGTTGCTATAACTGTCACTATAGACCGTTCTTACGATTTTCTGGGCAAGTATGTCGCTGAAAGCTATAGCGACAGACAAAATTGTTGCTTAAACTGACGCTGTAGGTGTTCTTGGTCTTATCGGAACTAGACTGTCGCTAAAGGATTTAACGATAGACTGTTTATCACTAAAGCTTGGGGCTATTGATGAACACCGGAAGGAGACTGTCGCTAAAAGTCTATAGCGACAGACTGTTCTTCATCTGCCCAGCAATAGATGGTCATGGTCGAGATGGCACTTTTGGCTTGAATCATCTTTCTGATGAATCACTGTTTAGACATAAAATTTGTTTCTAGGTGTACTATACATGGCATACTACAATGACATACCAAAGTTTGACATTAAAAACATCAAACTTGGAAGATACAAGCCAGTCAAAAAGCCATGTCAAGTTGTTCTTCCGATTTCTGGGTTACCTAGAATTCTGGGAATTCCATAATTCGTGGTCGACCAACCACTTTCTAGCTAGCATATCTCCCAACACAGTGATCCGATGAGTGTGTGGTTTGTTACTGTGTATACCCTACATGACAAGGTACAACGACAAACTTTAAAACACATCAAAAGACCAACATACTAAGATTAAATCATCTAACAAGGAACCTTGTCAAACTGTTCTTGACTGCCAAGAACAAAGAGCTAAATCTTATGTATCTAGATGTTATATAAACATAATTTAACCGCCCAGATCACTTATTAACATTATATCAGTCATTAATAAACAACAAAACATAATTTTTACCGAAAGATTAAAGATCAACAAGCACAAATAAATTTTATATCTCTTGAGCAATTTTTACATTTCTTCCATTTAATTCTGATCTAGGCATGATATGACTGATACTTGGAGCAACTTATGACTGATTTTGGGTGTTGTACTCATGGGTTTCAAACCTTGGGAGACTTTACTATTTATAGGAGAGCTAGGGTTAGGGTTTTAAGGTCATTTGAACCTAAAATATCCAAACCATGATTATCACTCAACCCCAGCTATTATGGTCGAACCATGTGCTTCATTAATGCTCCATTAATGTTAGTTACCATCATGTTTGGTGAATCATCATCTCCCAAAAATGGATGAACAAGATTTGGCCTACTATTTTGCTTAAAGGAAGAGAAATTCAATTTGATTTCTCTTGTTCAAAGTGGCTGAGATTTGAAGGGCATTTTGGTCATTAATTAAGCTTAATTGATGCTTAGATTAATCATTCCTAATGCTAGTAACTTGATTGGTTGATAACTAATTAATTAACTAAGTAATTTAATTAGTTTAAATCTACTAATTAAATAGTTGACTTTCACTATTTATGGTTAACTTTTTCATATTTATACCATATAATTTTTTTATTATTTTGGTATAATTTTCTTATTCTATCCATATAATTTTTGTATTATACGCGTATTTATGAATAATAACATTTTCTAGGGTTTTAGGGTTTAAGCCTTAGGTTTTAATTCCTAGATTAAGTTTGACCCTAGATTAGCGTTTAAGTTTTAGGGTTTAATCTTTTTTAGGTTTTAACCTAACCCTAGTTTAGGTTTTTACCCTTTAAATTAAGGTTTAGATTTTAATGATTGTAATATAATACAATTATTATTTATCATTAACTAAATAATTCTTTTTATTTAATTAAAGTCAACATATTCATCTACTAATAACAATTTAGTAATTTAATTCCCCTCATTTCTATTTAATTTATATCTGTTTGGCATAATATATTAAGCCGTTACATAAATATATTTCATTCATATGTAATATATTTTAAAATAATAATTTTAATTAACTCCAACATTTTTATTTAAATAAAAATACCTACCTTAATTCACTATTTTATTTAAGCGAATTAATTATCTAGTTTATGAAATTTAATTCATAATAAATGCATTGTTGTTCGAGGCATATTATTCAAATTATATTATTTCATAATATAATTTCAATTTTAAGCTCAATTAATTAATATTAATAAATAAACTTTCTCTGCTTCCACAATTCAATTCGTAGTGAATTTAAATCTTTTAATTAAATAGTTAACTACCTATTAAATTTCATGAATGTATATATTTCCACATTTAAATATATACCTATGTAATCCTCCACATAAATCACATACTTAAATCTTTATTGTTCTCATAACAAATAGATTAGGTTAAAGATTTTTAACCTTTTAGTCGTGTACGATTATAATTTCAAGTCGTATTTTGCCTTTAAAATAGTTCAATGTTTACTTGAGCAATCGCTCTTTAGGTTTTTGAATTGACAACCTTAATTAGATCTTGTTAGATTATATTTGAAATGTTTGGGATATTACAATATTAATCATTTTGTAATATACCGCTTTAAGATAATTTTGTAGCCACATCTCATAAGTCGGTTTGACTGACATATCATAGCCCAAGCCCATAACAAAGATTCGTTCACTCATTAACTAACATACAAATAACTTTAAAAATCATAGTTTTGATGTAACAACTAATAACTAATCAATATACATATGAGAAAAGAATCAACTTCTCAGAATATATATAAAAAAATTGTTTGACACAAGATTTTAATTTATTTATCAATATAGTGAACTAAGTGTTTCATCTACCCAAGAATTAATGAATCAGTTCCCCGTCTCATCGACATTATCCTCAAATGATTTCATTCAGTGTGTAACCCGCTTTGAGAACATTGAGCAAGAGTCATTTATACCAAAATTGTAGTTAGATCGGTTCTCTAAAGCATATTAAACTCTTTCCCATACAAGAGAGTCGTTTTACTCAATTTCGCTAACATGAGTTTTCAATTGAAATCTCTACTCGCTCTCTAACTATCTTATGAATTTTCTTAATTCATTCCTTTATCATTTACATTTCCTTATGAGTTTACTTATCTCTTTCTTAGGTATAATTACACATAATATTATACACACCATTTTATTTTGATAAAATAGTTTCACATAAAAACAAATAAGATCATTTTATCTTATTACTTACTTGAGAACTCTTTATAAGTTCATTTATGTTTAGATATTCTCGTAAGGAGATTATCTTTATTCATTATATTCCTTTCACATAATATTTTATAAGATTTATGCACATCTTTTAATTATCTATAGACTCTTCACAAGTCCATTTAATTTTAATCCATTAGATCATACTCCAAGGTACTTGTTACCTCGAAACTATAACCTACTAGTCTGATACCAACTGTAATGCCACCAAAATCCCCGCACTAGCTACGATGGACTTTGTTCGTTAAACTCCATACATTACCAACTTAACCAATGATCCCATAATCATATTGGTTGAATTAGTCTATTTTAGACTATACATTAAAAAAAATTGTAACTTTGTCCCAAGATCTTAACTTGATCTCGATCTCATTATTTATACAAGTATCAACTTGTAGTTTATTCGTTTAAATAGATAACAACATATATAACGGTCCAATTTTAACCTTAATATTTAAATATTCTATAACTTTACATATTCCAAGATTCACGACATTAAATCATTGGGACAGTTCTTGGGAACAGAGAATCTCGCGATAACTATTTGTATCTTCATTTGTGATAAATGTTTGCATCTTTGTCCGGTACAAAATTCTCTTTCCGTACAGAACATACCCAACTAATTAAAACCCTCACTCGAAACACATTTGGTTATAGTGATGTCTCTTCATATCAATAATCTTACTTATTTGACATGCAAAATAGTAATAACAAGTTTGTACTTGGGTTCAAGGAACCTAACGATGAATTTGACCAGTTAATATCGATTAGTCTTGTTTCGGATGCTTACAGTACTCACAAGTCATTTACTAATCCTCATCTAGATAAATAGTGTTGGTTTGAATAATTCATAGACGCAATCAAATTGCACAAAATAGCGGAAACATGATAAAATCATATTTAAAAATTTACAAACCATAATCCAGGATCGACCTTTATGCATAATTATTAATTAATAAATAAGAAGTTAAAGATATACCCTTGTAGAACTCAAAGCTTCAATGAGTACAAGTTCACTTCTAAATCCTTCACGTTCTCCTTGAATTTCACCGATTGGATTCCAATGATCAACTTTAGCCACCTAAGTGTTTGGCCTCTAGAAGTGATCCATCAAGGAATAATAATAATTCAAGAAGTGGGTGATGGCAAACCCTAATTTTCTCTCTCTAGAAAATATGTGAGTACTCTCCCAAAACTTATGGAAGTGTATATGTGTATCCTTTAATCCATAATAAGACTTCTCTTATTTATAGATTTAGTAAACCCTCCTAACACCTTTAGGAATAAGGTTTTTAATTAAACTCCTAATCTAATTAGGAACTTAATTAATTTAATATAATAATTATAATTCCTAAACCATTTAGGAACTTAATTATTAATTATGAGAGTACTCTTATTAATTAAGTCATAAACCATTTAGGAACTAAATAATAATGATAATAGTAATAATAATAATAATAATAAGAACCCTCTTATTAATTTATAATTAGTATTTCTAAAATACTAAATAATAAATATTAAGCTATTTAATTTATTCTATGCCCATAGTATAAATTAAATATACTTAATTCATTATTACAATTATGTCATTTACTTCTTAAATAATTATTTTTCTTTTGCGGTGTGACCCTTTAGGTTCTCCATATTAAACCGGTTATAGAATAAATTAATTAGAGCTATTCTAATCTTATTTATATACATAAATTAAACTATTTAATTCATTTAAATAAATAATATTTATTCCATAATAAGAGTAAGCCCCCTTAGCGATCAACGACTTTCCAGATAATATAGATTTTAACATTTAATCACAAAAGAACCTATTCAACGAATAGTTACCGTACAATTCAATCCTTCTACCTCACAGTGTCCCAATCAAATATAAGATATGATATTACTTTCAAGTCTTATTTTATTTGATTATATGCAATTCAATCCCCAAATGAATAACTCTAATTAATATAAATTAGAAACTACTTTCTAATTTCCATTCTGCCTTGGCCAAGGACTACTGAGTTGTCATTTATCGAATTGCATAGGACATTCCCTTCTTTTACTAGAAGTGGTAGATTCTTTGTTGATCACTTATCTATCTGCATGTATGACTTATTATATCTGATCATACCATTTGATACACCCTAAAGGTTTTAAGGAATATGTCAAAATATAATTCATCATACACAAGATACTATGATGATCTCAAGTCCAATGATCACTTGTATTACTATCACAAAAGGAACTCCTATTGACAAGCAAGTAAGACTCTATTAGGTGTTCCTTGAGCGAGTCACATTCAGTGAACTTCTTCTCTAATAAGCACTTACATACTTACTTTAGTATTTCTACACAAATGATTATGAGATCAATCATCCTCTTCATAAGAGCAAACATAGTATGTATCAATCTATCCAGATCTACTAATCCCCTTTTAGTGATCCAACGATTAGAAACAATTTTAGTTTTGAGTTATCTTGAATTTACATCTCATTAGCATGATCCTCATCATGGTTCTAAAAGTATTACTCGAAAACTATGGGTTTATCCATTTGATTAATTCAAGTAATTAATCATGAATAAAGAAATGCCTTGATTCTTTTTATTAATAAACGAATAAGATTACAAAGTATATACTTATCACATCAAATGTGAATGGCTTGAGGGCATACTACTTTCAAATAGATCATTATCAATACTATGTTAAGTTTTAACAATTCTAAGTTACATTAAAATAAAGACATAACAACATTCTAATAAAATTAATTTATATCATTCATTTAATATTCAGTTACATGATTTGCTTATTCGTATTACAATAGTCATTAAGACTTAATACAAATACAGTCAATTAAAATATTAAACCTAATCTAGTCATTTTCTTTATGTTCATGATCCTCTTAACGTTCTTCATTAACTGCAAATAAAGTTTTATTCGCAAGAATGAGCACGACGACTCAGCATGTCTAACATATAGCATATACACAATTTATGCTTTCATAAATACCTTAACATGCTTTTAACATATCATAATTATCGATTTAATATCACACATAACTTTCATGTTGATAATTCATATCACGTTGTCACATAATGCTTATAATTTATATTTATAACTTCTAAACATATCATAAATTAGTTAGAAGACTTGCTTGTACGGTGTATGATTTAGGTCATGTTGATTTGAACTCGATTTGTAGTGCAAATATGTTTAACATAGCAATGATATTCATTAGTATACATGAGAATATGTATCTAATTTAATTTAAAAATATACATTTGAGGTTTAATGTCAATTCATAATTTTAATCGTCGATTTAATAATTAACTAAGTTAATTAGTCACGTTTGTCACTTAAATCACTTCACTTTATAATTAATTATGTTAAGTAATTAAATTCATAGCTTAATCCTTCTTTAATTATAATTTAATATGTTAATTTAACTAATTTCTACTCAATCTGTCACTAAAACCTAATTTAGAAGCTACCTCGACGAATTTTTAATTAAATTCGTCGCTAAAGATAGTTCCTTCTGAGTGACTGAAAGTCCCACCACGAAGTGCATCGTAATATACTCCCATGTCCATTCTGGTATCTCTAACGGTTGAAGTAGACCACTCGGCCTCTAATGCTCTGCCTTTACTATTTGACAGGTTAGACATTTGGCAACATACTCTGTGACTTCCCGCTTTATATTAGGCCACCAAAAATGTTGGCAAAGATCTCGGTACATTTTCATACTTCCTGGGTGAATTAAGTACGATGAATTGTTTGCCTCTTGCAAAATCTCCTCTTTTACTACGGGTTCTACTAGCACCCACACTCTTCCTTCAAACCATAAAATTCCATCTCTATCCAGTTGAAATTTTTGTTCCTCCTTTTTCGTAATTCTTCTCCTTATTCGTTCATATTCCTCATTTCCCTTTTAGGCTTCCTTTATTTTCTCCAACAGCATTGGACGAGCTTTTATTACAAATACTTTTCCTTTTGACGCTTTCGAATCTCTAACCTATATTTCCAACTTCGCCATTTCCTCTATAAGCTCCTCTTGAGCTGTCAACATTAACAATTTCTCCATTCCTTTCCGACTTAACGCATCTGCTACTACATTAGCCTTTTTCGGATGATAAACGATCTCACAGTCATAGTCCTTTATTAACTCCAACCATTTTCTTTGGCTCATGTTCAACTCATTTTGTGTGAAGATATACTTTAGACTTTTATGGTTCGTATATATCTTACATTTTTTCCCATAAAGATAGTGTCTCCAAATTTTTAATGCAAACACTACCGCCGCTAGTCCAAATCGTGAGTAGGGTATCTCTTCACATAATCTTTCAACTGATGTGACGTGTACGCACTGACTTTGCCATGTTGCATTAGCACATAATCCATACCCTTATGTGACACATCATTGTACACTACAAAACCTCCCGTACTATTCGACAATGGTAGTATAGGCGCTTCACTCAACCTTTTCTTCAACTCCCTAAAACTTTCTTGATATATTTCCATCCAAATAAACTTTACCGTCTTTCTTGTTAAATTGGTCAATGGTGTCGCAATCATCGAGAAATCTTGGATGAATCTTCGATAGTACCCAACTAATCTTAAGAAATTATGCACTTCTATCGGCGTCTTCGGTTGCTCCTAGTTAATCATCACCTTAACCTTCGCAGGATCCACCGAAACTCCATCCTTATCAATTACATGTCCCAAAAATTATACCCTCTCCAACCAAAACTCACATTTTAACAATTTTGCATATAATTTATCTCTCTTTAATATTTCTAACACCACCCTCAGATGTTCTGTGTGCTCCTCATTGGTCTTTGAATAAATCAAAATATTGTTAATGAAAACTACCACATATTTATCCAAATACGTATTGAAAGCTTGGTTCATCAAATCCATAAATGTTGCTGGCACATTTATCAATCCCAATGACATTACCAAAAATTTGTAATGTCCATATCGGGTCCTAAATGCCGTCTTCGGTATGTCTTCTTTTCGTACTTTCAACTGATGATATCCCGTTCTCAAGTCAATCTTTGAAAAATACATCGTTCCCTTCAACTTATCAAAAATATTGTCGATTCTTGGAAATGGATATTTATTCTTGATCGTCACTTTGTTTAACTCTTGGTAGTCAACACAAAGTCGTAACAATCTGTCCTTCATTTTAACAAACAAAACTGATGCTCTCCATGGAGACACACTCGACTGAATATATCCCTTATCTAGCAACTCTTGTAGTTGTATCATCAATTCCTTCATCTCAACTGGCCCCATACGATACAGAGCTTTCAAAATCGGTGCCATTATTGGCACTAAATCTATTACGAACTTGATTTTCCTGTTTGGAGGTGGGCTAGACATATCTCTGGAAACACATCCAGAAATTCATTTACTACTGGTATACTATTCGTCTCTACTCCCACTTTTTGAGTATCTACAATATGGGCTAAATACCCCCACGCATCCCTTCCTGAATAATTTATTAGCATGCATTATTGTCAGACAGTAAGATTGCCCAAGCGATGTGCTACCATAAAATACTACCTTAGACTAATCCGGGGTCTGAAGGTTCACACTCTTCTTTTGACAATCGATCACTACCCCATGATTATATAACCAGTCCATTCCTAATATCACATTAAACTCTCCCAATCTTATAGGGATTAAATCTATTGGCAGTTTATGTCCCCTAATTTCTACGCAATAATTTTATGTATAAATTCTACGGGGATCATTTCTTTGTTTGTAAAATCTATATTCAAAGGATTCTCTCATCGTTCTTGGGGGTAAATTTAAACGTCGAGCAAATTCATCAGACACAAAAGAACAGGTAGCACCCAAATTAAACAACTTATAGGCATTTATGTTATTAATTAGAATAATACCTACCACAAAGTCTTTTGAAGCTACCCCGCCCTGGACCGTTATATTGAAAGTTCTGATAGTTGGTCGATTTTGTTGAGTAGGTCCTCCAATCATCAACTTGTTGTTTCCTCCAGAGTTTGCACTCTCTCTAGTCATTCCCTTTTTCAGACAGTCCTTAATTTGGTGCTCAATTGATCCACAAGCAAAACATTCTTGGATCTTTTTTGGGTTTGGGCAATTTCGTGAAATATGCCCCTCCTGGCCGCAGTTATAACAAACATTTCATCCCTTCCAGCGTTCACCTCGGTGACTTTTTTCGCACTTTGGATATGCATCTGCTCTTTTCTTGAATCCTCCTTGCTTCTCTCCTGATTGGTTATTGTTGTTGTTGGTGTTATTGTTGTTACGTTACCATCCCACTTTCTCTTTCCCAAATTACATCAACCACTACTACCCCCCATCCGCAATTATCTCCTCCACTTTTCTTCTTCTTATTATTGTACTGACTTAAGGCCTCACTTTCTCCCTAAGCTATGATGGCCTTTTTCAATGAACTTCCAAAAGAATTAATCTAAAAAATAGATACCTTACTGTACAACCATGGTTCTAAACCCTGTTCAAAACAACGTGCCTTCCTCTATTCTAAATCGACTTGGTGTGGTGCAAAACGCGCGAGTTCATTGAACTTGGCAGCGTACTATGCTACCGACATCTCTCCTTGTTTTAATTCCAGAAACTTAATCTCCATCTCTATCTGGTTCTTCATGCTTTTTGGAAAATAATTCTCAAAGAATAATTATTTAAACTGGTCCCACTGTATAACTCCTTTTCTAGCCCTTTGTTGATTCGCGTCCCATTAGAAATTCGTTTCTCCTTTCATCATGTACGTAGCGAACACAGTCTTTTGATCATCTCCTACCATTGGTATTTCAAACGTGTTCTCTATCTTTTTGACCTAGAACTGGGTCTCGATCGAATCAGCCATCCACTTAAATTCCGGGGGTCCTACATTTTTAAAATATTTAAAATTTGCTACCAGAATTGTTGGGGAATTGGGATTTACTGGTTCTAGGTTTGTCCCCTGAAAGGCACTTTCTAATAATTCTACCAATCTTTGTACTGGGTCTCACAAACCTCTTTCATTTTTTACAGACTCTTCTTGTGTAGGTTGTACTTGTTGTCTACGTCGTGGCGGCATTTTCTGTTTAAATGAAAGCTTAATATTATTACCTCATTTTATTCTTTAAATATTAATTTTTTAATGCAAGAATGTAAATAACACATTTTAATAAAGACATTTATATTTATATGCCAATGAGTAATACATTATACATGAATATCCTATAGCATACTGCCATAAACGTCAACATTTATCCCCTAATATAACAAAAGGTGGGGCTCTAAAGACATACTATCTCGCTATTAAATATAAAAGGTGGGGTTTACACATACTATCCCATATAAGAGTTCGGGATTTACAATACATAATACATAAAAGTAGAGACCATCGTACAACAAATACATATAAACACATAATACCAAATACATCAACAATCTATTAGCGCAGACCGCACTCCAAGGCACTCTCATACTCTAGCTGACTCATATGGATCACCAAGTCTTTGCTCATCGTGTGGTGAGTCTGCCCCACCTCTATAGGATAATGATGTATCTCGTCCATCCACCTCCTAAATCCTGTGTTGAAAGTGTATCTCATCCTATTAATCCTCCTCGTCTTAACTCTCACCTCCTCGTCGAGATTATCTACCCTATCATGAGAATCCTCCCACATCTCATAAAGCTGAATACCATCAGTTACCTCCCTCTCTAATTGCCCTCTAGTGGCCTCCTTATCGGCCTGAAGACTTTGCTCCAGAAGTTTTGACTGCTCTAATTTACCTACTAACTCCACGTTAAGTCGAAAATATGATATACCATAGCCCCCAACTGGATAGATGTCCATGCACCTCTGTCTCTAGCTCCTTGATCCTCTCCTGGTGCTCCTAGGCCTCATGCTCCAACTCCTCAATCATATGCCCCTGCTTTATGATACGATCAACATAATCCCCCATCAAGTTATCCTCAAATGTGTGGAATATAGGAGACCCTCCATCAGACTCCTCAGTTGGCATAAGCTCCTCAACAGGATCCTTTTCTAGATCTGACTCCACCTCAGGCTTTGACTATACAGTGGTAATGGGCTCCACTCTGGGAAGTGACTCTGGATCTACATAGATGTCCCTCGACTCATCCTCCATTAATCTACTGGGCTTGCCTAACTCTGGCATCCTACCACCACTAACACAACACAAATGAACTTTATAAGTATCTCGAAATAAAATATAAGTTCATTATATAGAATGAAAATATATTTCATGACACTGTCAACTCTCTCTATGACAAGTCTACTAACATTTAAAACTCTACATGAGTTTTATCTCATTATATTCTAACTCTCTTTTATGGGGTTATAGCCTAAGGATTCTCTTTCCTAAGGTTTGTAACCCACGTCTTTGATACTAACCTATGACGCCCCCAAATTCAAATACCCGTACCTCAAATCTGGTGCTTCACGATTCAACTCATACATCAAACCAATGACAACTAAATACAGAATGATAGAAATATTTATATTGAGTTAACATAAATATTTGCTTCTCAAGTCTCACAACCATTACTAATACATGACATCACTTAAAATAATAAGTAATAACATAAGTCTTAATACAACACTAAATAAAATTAACTACTACATCTCAAAAGGGCTACTCAACAACTTTGACTTTTCCTTTATCTTTTTTCGAATTGGTGCCTTGCTTAGTCTTAACTGTAATATTTAAGAAAAACAAGAATGAGCAATAAGTTTGCTCAACAAGTATAAAGCAATAAAAGTAAATGCTCACGTGTAAGGTTTTATAATCTCAGTGGATGTAATAGTAATTAATAGCTCTGGAATTAAGAAATTGAGTTCTGAACAAAGTAGTGTCATGAGTTCCAAAACTGATCATTTCAAGTACTAAAGAGTCATACTGAATCAAAGGATTTTTATTTATTTATTAGAATAAAAAATTCAATATTTTCAAGTTAACGAGTATTTTGTACTGAGTGATCACTATGGGTCGTGAACAGATTCTTGAATTTAACAGTATTCGTAATATTCCAAATATTTCAAAAGTGATCTAACAAGATCTAAGCAAGGTTGTCAATTCAAAACCTAAGATCGATTGCTCAAGCATACCTTGAGCTATCTTAAAGAATATATATAACTCGAAACTACGATCGTATACAACTAAGAGGTTTAAATCTTTAACCTAAACTATGTGTTATGTGATTAGTAAAGCTTGAATTGAGTTTTTAAATGTGCTATGTGAATTATTTATGTGTAGGATTTTGTGTTTTGGTTTGAGTAGTTAACGTGTAACGTCTTTTGGACTTTTCACTTTACAAAACAGTGTTTATACATAACAAAACTCTGTAATATCAAACTTTTAAATCAGTTGAGGTCAATTTAACCGGAAGACTTAGAAACGAACTAGAATTAGTTAAGCATGAACTAATTTCGGTTGAGATGTAACTGAGTTAGATGTAACTGGGTTAGGAACCTAACTAGGAACTAAACCTAGTTACAAACTAACTAAGCTTATGAAATAGTTAACCTAATCTAGTTGATATAAAACTAGGTTATATGACATTTAGTTGAAATGAAACTAGGTTGTGTTAAACCTAGTTGGAATCGAACTAGGTTAGGGTAATTAGATTACCATTTAACCTAATTATCAATTAATTAAACTAAACCTAAATAGGATTAAGTTTAATTAAACTAAAGATTAACCTAAATTACAAGTTAATCTAATCGGTGAATTAATAACCTAATCGAATAATCAAATTCCTAGGTTTATTGCTAATTAACCTAATCCTAACTAAGCTAGATTATCATAAGGACTAATCTAACATTGATCAAGCTTGGTAAATGACCATGAATACCCCTCAATTAAATGGTTAATTCACCAACCAAACAAGCCCTAGAACTATTCCTTTGGTGGGCTAAGTTGTGGACCAATTGGAAGCTAACATGTGGATTATTATGGTGTCACCAAAATGTGATAATTGCAACATTAAATGGCATTAAATGGGCTGGTTTGGTCGTTCATAACAAGTGGTAAAGGGTGGTGCACTTGAAGATAGCTTATCAAGGAAGTTTTATACTAATGACCTTTATACCCTAGCTTTGCATGGCCTATAAATAGCAAGCAATCCTTACTTGTTTCATCATTCATTTTCAAAGCAAAAATGCCAGTATCAAAGCTATACACAATATGAGAGAGAGTTCTAGTGAGTTATGATCAAAGGAAGGGCAAAGAAATAGTTAAAGCTTGCACTTCGAGAGGTAAATTGTTAGTCGTTTTATATTCGATTAAATTTCGTAGTTTAAAAGCTTAAGAACGCGAGTCGTAGCCATGTACGATTATCGTTCTCCGTGTCCTTCACGTGTTCTTGAGCCTTTCTTCATTTTATAGTAGTTATAATGTCGAATTTCAATTCATAGTTTAAAGCTCAATGAACACGCGAGTCGTAGCCATGTCCGATTATCGTTCTCCGTGTTCTTCGTATGTTCTTGAGCATTTCTATAAATTGTTTTAATCAATTATGCAAGCCGTTATAATGACCAATTTTTGTCAATTATAAAGTGTAATAATCACTTATGTAACCAGTTATAATGCTCAAATTATTTCAAGTACGAAAACCAAAAGCTCAAGAACATAGTCGTCACCATGTACGATTTATCCGTTCTTCGTGTTCTTCGTGTGTTCTTGAGCCAAAGTCATGAATCTTTATATGAGAAGGTTTGTGATTTGTTATTTTTATGTTATAAAATGATATTGAGTCTTACCACATGATTTCTTAAAGAGTTAAAGCAAGCGTTTCCATGTTTCACATGGTTAACCCTAAAAATATTGATCAAAGCAAGCGCACTGACCTTTCTGCCAAAATTTCAAAAATTTAAAGTCTGAATCTGCCTTAGCAATACAAATGAAAGTTGTATATCAAGAAATTCTAAGCAATTTGGACTCAATAATCACTTCAAAATGTTTTCATATGTCAAAGTTATGGCAGTTATCGAAAAGGACGTCAAAGTTGAAAGTTTTTAAGAGGCTCTCGGGTGGAAACACTAAAAGCACTAAATTTTATGATTTTGAGTTAGCCACTTAACGAAATGATTCCGCCAATGGGAATAGTCTACTTTAGTGAAAAAACACATGTTTAAAGAAGGAAAATTTGATGAACTAACATTCGGGTACACGTAACCCTTTATATAGACACTTTAAACGATTACCGGGAAACCCTAATTGTGCAAAAAGGCAAGTCTTCTAACTCTTGCTATGTGCTACTTGTGTAGTATTGTTAAAATGATAAATGAGATGTGTAATGTCATGTTATTATGCAAGAGATGATATATGAAGTCTCTAACTGATGTTTACAAGCCTTCTAACCGTTATGCGTTATGTTTACGATGTATGAACATGATTTATACACTTTGTGTGTCAATGTGATATAAACTATTGGAACGTGAGTTATATGTGATATTAAATGGAGAATTATGTTCAGTCAATGCATGTTAAAGTTTATATGAAAGCATAAACTGCGTATGTGTTGTATGTTAGACTTGCTGAGCCATCGTGCTCTTTCTTGCGAATAAAACCTTATTTGCAAATTAAAGATGAACGTTAAGAAGATCATGAACGTAAAGATGAAGCGTAGATTAGGTTTTCATGCTTATTACTTGTATTTGTATAAGTCATAACGATTGTTGTAATACGAACAAACAAACATGTAACCGAATATTGAATGAATGATATAAATTATTATCATCAGAATGTTGTTATGTCTTTATTTTTATATAACCTAGAATTGTTTAAACTTAACATAGTATTGATAATGATCTACTTATCTGAATGAGAATCGATAAATAACTTATGAGTGTTGTACATCCGAGATAGGACTAAGCGATGTTGACTGGTCAAATCCATCGTTAAGGTTCCTCGGACCCAGGTATAACTCGTTATTACTATTCTGAATACCATATAAGTAGAATTATTGATATGAAGAGATATCACATAAACAAATATGTTTCGAATGAGGGTTTTAAGTAGTTCTGTAATGTTCTATATGGAAAGAGGATTTTGTA
Source organism: Hedera helix (assembly GCA_947179155.2). Classification (NCBI taxonomy): domain Eukaryota; kingdom Viridiplantae; phylum Streptophyta; class Magnoliopsida; order Apiales; family Araliaceae; genus Hedera; species Hedera helix. Next base: position 26,326,791 of record OX359264.1, read on the forward strand.
CCGGACAAAGATACAACCATTTGTCATGGATAAAGATGCAAACATTTATCACGAGTGAAGATATAAACATTCACCGCGGGATTCTCTATTCCCAATAGTCGTCCTAATGATTTAATACCGTGGATGTTGGAACATGTAAAGGTATAGAATATTTAAATCTTAAGGTTAAAATTAGACTGTTATATATGGTTTTATCCCGTTATACGGATGAAAGACAAATTGATACTTGTATACTTATGAGACTGAGATCATGTTAAGATCCAGGGACATAGTTAAGAGAAAATTTTAATGTATAGTCTAAAATAAGACTATTTCAACCAATATGATTACGAGATCATTGGTTAAGTCGATAGATGTATGAAATTAACGCACAAGGTCCGCCACATTTAAAGCGCGGGGATTTTGGGGGCGTTACAGTATTTCACTAACAATTCGCAATATAAACAAGTACAATATGTGATCAACCTAAGGTACACTATGTTATGCATAACACTCAAACATGCTGTTTGCGCACATATCGGTTTCTCGATGTAAAATAGTTGTAGTTGTTCATCTCAGCATACTATAAGAGTTTGCACCAAAGCAATTGGTTTGAATAGCTTTCTGAAAAAAAATATGATTGATTAACAATCAATCTTATCATTGGTCTAGCCGATACAAATGGCATAGACGTACTTCTCAATGCAATTAGGAGTAATTTATACATTCAATGTCTGCAAATAGGGTTTGAATAACTATTCAAGAGTATAACCATGATTTAAGTCAAATTTCATAATTAATAATTTAACCTTCATGAATTTAGATAAAAAAAAAATATTATTCCATCGATTAATTCTACTTGTACGAGAATTAAAAGTACAAGTTAAAGTACTTGTTTGGATCGTCGACTCTATCCGACTTTGATCCCTTATCCTTTGAGCAACCTAGGTTTAATATATTAATTTAACACTTAATCTCTATTACTTTCACATAATGATATAATCAATCTGACTCACTAGTTCTATACAACTTTGCCTCACGAATTATTTTTATTATTCAATTAACAAACATATAATCTCGAATAAAATTATTTGTTTAAATATTATTGTCTTGCATTATCTTTATTTAATTCATTCCTTAAACATCACAAATAAAATAATCTTTAGCGTTATTCTATTTGTTTCATTATTCTTCATCATCCTTTAATTATTTATAAATAAAGTGTTCTCACTTTATTTGTTTACAACTTATTATTATTTTCTTTAATCACACCTTATTAGTCCATAAATAAAATAATTTAAGTTATTATTTCATTTTCTTAATTCTCAATTAGAGTAACATTTACTCTTATTTTAATTTAATTATGATTCATTAGCACACAATTAAAATAATTATTAGTATTGTTTTAATTGTTAATCTTTTTTTAATTCACAATTAAAATAATTGTTAATATTATTTTAATTACGTATTCTTTATTGATTCACAATTAAAATAATCTTTAATATTATTTTAATTCTTTAAGTCTCACTAATTTATAATTAAAATAATCTATAATATTATTTTAATTGCTTATGTATTATTAATTTATAATTAAAATATTTCTTTAATATTATTCTAATTTTTTAAAGAGATATTTAATGTTAATTAAATAATATTTATTATTAACTCACAAATAAAATAATTTTAAATTATTATTTTATTTATTTAACATTGTTTTAATTAAATCATAAATAAAATAATTTTACATTATGTTTTTATCTGTTTAATATTATTTTAATCAACTTACAAATTAGATAATTTTTAATTATTTTATTTATTTATTTATTATTATTATTATAATTATTTTTTCCCCTAGGTCGGGTAGAATAAACCTAACAGGGTTGACCACCCCGATCAACCGGACTTTTTGACTGGCGCTGTACCACCCCAGTTAATACTAGGGGACGGCGCCGTAGCGCCCACTAGCAGAATGTTCTTTAACTTTTATTTTTCTACCATTTTTTATTCAATCATTCATAACTTACTCCTTTTACATCTAAATGAGTTCAAATCAACTTTGTTATTTCATAAACTCATAATTCTACAATATTTCAACTTTTGCATTATTTTTTAAAAATATTTCTTTAACCCAATTTGTTGGTTTTTCAAGCTAGGGTTTCATCTTTTCCTACTTTACAAGAAAATTTACCATAAATTTATTTTTGCTCCGTTTTTGTTCGTTCCACTTGGAATATTTTCGTATTTCATAGATTTACAACATACAATTTTTAGATCATGGAAATGGGTTACATATTTTATTTTGTTTTTCACCAAATCACATGCTTTTAACTAGTACACTTAGGATTTTAAATTCATAAGTATACTAATAACAGGTTTTTAAACCTATTTATTAGATATTTTTAGGCTTAAGTATTTGTTAGTTTTTAAGTATTTTAATTGATTTTAGGTAATTTATTTAATTTTATGCATTATTATTATTTTTAGTATTTTTATATTATTTTTATTTATTTTTAATTAATGTATATTTTATTTTGTAGGTTAATTAAAGTGGAATGGCAAAATTGTAAATTCTGCAGCTGTGATGGCATAATGGTAAATAACTAGCTTAATGGCAGTTCCCTAATTAACCAAAAAGGCTGCAGCTGTGTTCGCGCATGGCGCACAAAGAGACTGAAGCTACTTTGACGACCCCAAATCCGGGTTCCAGGACATCGGGTTTGGTTCTCACTGATCAATACATTTCTAGTAATTAAATACATAAATTACATTTAAACTTAACGGAATAATACATATTGGTTCCTTACAAAAAGGTTACAATACCAGGGTCTATTAACCATAACATAAACAGTTCCTATCATAAGGAATTACAAAAGATTTGCCAACAGTAAATACATTTCTAAACGTTAATTAACAAGCATAAATTAACTTAATTTCTGGCTTTTCCTTTTCCCTTGTCCTTCTTGGAGCAATAAGGTCTATCTGAAATATGGTTCATGATATAGCAAGGATGAGCAACTAGTTTGTTCAGCAAGTTAAGAACAATCATAGAGATTTAATATATCATGAATGAATGAGAAATAACATCAATGGTTTCAACAATGGATAAAACAATTGTGAAGTGAACAAAACTCAAATTTCATTGAATAGAAATATTCGAATCTTAAATGCTGAGTGGTCACAAGGACCCTGAACTAACGAGGGTATAATAGAGTTTCCTCTGACCCTTTTAGTAGTTTTGGTTTTCAAGGGGATCAGCCTATTTAACCCGCTGTATATGCATTACATTTAGTCAACTGGTGCCAAAGTCGGTTTCCCGATATAAAATCCCCTAATTTAGGGTTGTTCAATTCTCAGACTTAACATAAGAAATCCGCACCCAACAATGGTTTGGATATGCCTTTAAAAGTATTCAAGTTATTGAATTTATAAACGCAATGTTTAGCAGAACTATTAGCTTAAGACATCTTTAATACAGTTCATGAATCAAGGATTATTAAGCTCAAATGCACTATGTGCGATTTCATAAACAATATAGATGTGGAATAATTTAAAATAATTAAACCACTTCAAGCTTTGACAATAAATATAAGTATAGAAACTTGTTCAACAATAATTGAATAGGGTTAGAGAACTTACATTGTGCGTGGTATACTGCTAACCAATTCAATTTAAATTCTCTTTAGATAGACCTAACAATTAATCAAGTTGATTTTTAAATTATTTAAATAGAATTAATTTGATATTAAATTAGTGTTTGGAAATTATTATTATTTAATTCCCTGCGGGTTCGACACTCTACTTTATCAGTATATTACTTGTTGATCGTGCTTACTTGCACGCATATATTCATATAGAAAATACCCAACAAGTTTTTGGCGTCATTGCCGGGGAATTATTTTAATAATTTTTACTAATATTAATTTTAGTCAAATTAGTTTTAATTTAAACTTGTATATTTTTATTTATTCGATTTTTATTTGATTTTATTTTTCTTTTCAGATATAATGGCTGGAATTAATTATCAATGGTATTTTGATAGGATGGATCCATCAAGTGCGACAATACTTGAGCCTTTGGTTAATCAAATTTCGATGCTTGAAAGAAAAATTAACGCTCTTGGGAATCAATCCGTTCAGAATACTTATAATCAGCAGCCTAGTTACACCCCAGACTACTATCATCCGAGTTGGCAGGATCATCCGAGCAATTCATGGAATAACAATCAAGATCAATACTTTGTCTCAAGTTATTATCATCAGGATTCTCAATACCTACCTCTACAACAAAAAGAGCAGAAATTTAATTTGGAGGAAATTCTTGATAGAATTTTAGAGCGAACTGAGGCAATAATGAATAATCAAGAAGTTTGTTCTCCTAATTCATTATACCCGTCCGAATTTTCTTATCAACCTCAATCTTACGAATTCTCGTATCAACAACCTCCACCGCAGCAAGATCACTTATCAACTTCTGAGGAAATTCTTGCGAGGATTACAGAGTATAACGAGATGAGTAGTAAACGCAATGAAGAATTAATAAGTGATTGGAAAATTCATAGGGAAGATGATGAGATTCGAATGGAACAACTTGCCAATCAAGTCAATAATTGCATTCACGAAACTTTACCTAGCAATACAGAGATAACTCTTGAGGAGGAAGGTAAAAAGCAGTGTGAGGCAGTTATATTAGAAAATGACAAGGAGTTTCAAGAGGCTAAAAAAGTAAATCTTAAGAGGTCTCGTTCGGATGAAGAAGATGATGATGAGGTTGAAAAGAAAAATAGCAAGGTTTGGAAAGAGGAAGAGAATGATGAGGATGATCAAGTCTTGAATTCGAATGATATTAAGAGAAATCCGATTGTGTCTTTCGTGCAACAAATTCAGAATTTTGAGAAGTACTATCGGATTGACTTTGTTAAAGACTTTGATAACTTGGATGAATTCAAGTTTGGGGGTGGTTCGCAATATTTCAAGGATGCCGTGAAGATCAAAGAAAAGACAAAAAAGAGACATGAAAAGACAATTTTTGCGATTGAGCCTGATTGAAGAAAAGGGAGTAGTCAGGCTGAGACTTAAAAACAAGCGCTTATTGGGAGGCAACCCAAGTTTTAGTTTTTATTTTATTTTATTTTTAGTAGATTTTATTTTAGTAGCAAATTTTAGTTATTTAATTATTTATTTTAATATTTTATTTTATTTTTGTTTTGTTTCAGGTTTATTCATTGCAGCTCAGACTTAGCAGATGAGGAGAAAAAATGATACCTATTCAGGGGAGTCCTTTGTTCTTAATTTTCTTTATTTTATACATTGAGGACAATGTATGTTTTAAGTTTGGGGTTGTGGGTAATTTTGAAAGAATATTTTAAAGAATTTTTCAAATTTTTAGGTTTTATTTTAGTTTAAAATTTGGAATTTTGTGGGTAAATTAACTGTAAACCCTCACGAGACACAACTCGTCCACTTGGGGTAACCATGGGGTTTAAAGGCTTGTTGCACATGCTAAGTGCAATTGTGTTTTCTACGAAAATGGGGTAAGTTAGTTTTTAGGTAGAGTCTCTTGGGCAATGAAAATTTTTTGAATTAAATTTGGTCGATGATAAAAATTAGTTTTTATTTAATAACTTTTGAAAAAATGGAAAAATTTTGGTTGGTTTGAATTTTGGCTATTTGTTAGTATTTATTTTATTTGAGATCCTTCAAATTTTTATGCACATATCCAATTGTTTGAGCTAGTTTTAATTTAAGGGGAGTTTATTGGGTTAAATGCTCATGATAGATATTTTTGAATTCTATATTTTTATTTGATCGTAACTTGAAGCGAAATTGTAGTAAAATATGATTTAGGAGAGATGATTTAAGTGAATTTTCTAAGATTAGTAAAATTAATTTATCTTGTAAAAAAAAATAGTTAAGAGAATTATGTGATGAGTTGAGATAGAGCGTAAAACGCACTCGCTCATAAATATATGAAGAGAAGTGAGATGTAGCGTAAAACGCACTCGCTTGTGAGATGAAGCATAAAATGCACTCACTGAGGTTGAAGAAGAAAAAAACGAGCAAAGAAAAGAGAAAAAAAATGGGATGGAGCATAAAATGCACTCATTTAATTGAAGAAAAAAAGCTTAAAGAAATTAATAATCCTAGTGGTGCTTAAAAGATTACAAAACTTTTTGATCTCCAAAGTTATATTTGCATGTATTAGCTTTGAGTAATGTGAAAAATAAGAATATAGAGTTTTATTGTATATATTTTGATATCTTTTATGAGGAATTTAATTATGGGAGCGGATCTAAGTTTTTTTCACTAGTTTGATACATTTGGATTTCACACACACACGAAGGGTCTTGATTAAAGTAATACTAATAAATATGTTGAAATTTTATGACTTTGCATAATTTTAAAATTTTCTTTAAGTTATTATTTAAAAATCTTTGAGGCTAAAGTTAAAAATTTATATTGATTCATTGTTTGAGTGGTTTAGTTAGTAGAGTCTTAATTTTAGTATTATTATGGTTTTGCTTGAGGGTAAGCAAAAAGTTAAGTTTGGGGGTATTTGATAATAGGGTTTTGAACCTATTTATTAGATATTTTTAGGCTTAAGTATTTGTTAGTTTTTAAGTATTTTAACTGATTTTAGGTAATTTATTTAATTTTATGCATTATTATTATTTTTAGTATTCTTATATTATTTTTAATTAATGTATATTTTATTTTGTAGGTTAATTAAAGTAGAATGGCAAAATTGCAAATTCTGCAGCTGTGATGGCATAATGGTAAATAACTAGCTTAATGGCAGTTCCGTAATTAACCAAAAAGGCTGCAGTAGTGTTCGCGCATGAGCGCAAGGAGACTGAAGCTACACGGAATGAAACGACGTCGTATTAGCAGGAAAGAACAGCCCACGCAATGCGCGGGCGGAAGTTATTAATTCAGAATTTCGCATGAAACGACGGCGTATGGAAAGAAGGAAGCAGCAGGGAGCGCGCAATACGCGCGATGCAGGCTTGCATGTGGCCAGCTGTCAAGCCGCGTCAGGGCTCTATTTGGCTAGTGCATTAATTTAGAAACAACATTATTCGCGGGATTGTGCATTAATTTGATTCCAAATTGGATTTCTTTTCCACATTAGCTTAGGATTAGTATTGTACTCTTATAAATACACTATGTAGCTATTATATTCAGCACTTTTAACATAGATTAGAATATATTAACATAAAATAACATATTATTAGAGTATGTGCAACTGTTGGATTCTTCACCAAAGTACACTAAGTTTCAACAACAATTTGAAGCACTTGACTACTCGGGGAAGTCCAATGTTCGAGCTAAAACTTCATTAGAGGAACTGCCACCTTTGGAGCTTAAACAACTACCTAAACATCTTAGGTATGCATATTTGGATCTAAAGGGAATTAGTCCGACTGTTTGCATGCACAAGATTCTACTCGAAGAAGGGGCTAAACCAGATATTGAGCATAACGCGTATTGGGCTTTCCGAAAGCTTAATTTTGATGCAACATCAACGGGTGCAAAGCGATTATTGCAATTAAATGAGCTTGATGAATTTCGTCTCCAGGCCTACGAAAGCTCTAAAGTATATAAGGATAAGGTAAAGAAATGGCATGACAAGAAAATCATCCCGATGAATTTTGAGCCAGGGCAACAAGTTCTTCTCTTCAACTCTCGCTTAAAACTCTTCCCAGGAAAATTGAAGTCAAGGTGGTTAGGTCCGTTCTCCATCATTCAAGTATTTCCACATGGAGTGGTAGAACTAGAGGATTTAGCTACGAAGCAAACTTTCAAAGTGAATGGCCAAAGGTTGAAACATTATTGGGGTGGCGATTTTGATCGTCAGAAAACCTCAATCATCTTCACCAACGTTGATTGAAAAGGACAAAGTCGGGCTGATGACTTAAAACCAAGCGCTGTTTGGGAGGCAACCCAAAGTGTTAATTTTATAGTTTTGAGATTTTGTGGAGTTAAATTATGTTAAGAGTTCATAATTTATAGTTAGATTATTTCTAGAAATCATGTGTTGTTAATACTAACTATTTGTCTCATGGTAGGTACAAGTAGTATACACAAGGAGGGAATTAATGCAACAAAAGAGGCTAAGAACAGGAGCTAAGAGTGCCTAAGCGCTTGGTAAGCACCGGTAGAGCACCGACCAAGCGCCTAGGCGCTTGACTTGGCTGGTTCAGGATCGGGTGTGGCACGTGCAGGTCGAGAATTAAGAGGAGGCAGCTGGGGTTGATTTTCTTTTGCACTTCATCATCTATTCAACTGCTAGAACACACGCACAACCCTTCATCTTACAATCTCAATACACCAAGGAGATTTCAAACCAGCCTCATTCCAAACTCACCATACAGATTACCGACAACAAAGGGGACTCACGGGAACCAACAAGGACTTGCCGAAACCAAAGAAGACTCACCAAAAATTTTGCCCACTTGTTCAATCGGCTGACTCAACTACTTCAATTCAAGGTTTGGGTACTGCATTAAAGTTAAGAACACATCTTTAACCCCCAGGTAGTTGAATTATCACACGTTATTCTACATTTTGGTCATTAACTCAAGGATTTCTAAGTTTTTATGTGGAAAACCTTTGTAACTCAAGTGGGTAGAGGAAATATTCTTCTTGTATTTGAAATTCTTCTTCAATTGGGTGTGAATCTGCTATTGGGTTGCTTGTATAGATAAACCCACAAAGGGTGGAAAAATCCAAGTTTGGGGGAGCATCTTTGGTTCATGATTTTAAAGGTGCACACCAAGTGTTTGCTGAAAGTCCTGAAAGAATAAAGTGTGCTTATTTGGCTGCAATTTTCTGGAGTAAGGTTGGGTAATCACCTTGCAATTTGTTAGTGAGCCATGGAATCAAAAAGACAACGTGGTGAGAGTTCCCGATCCTCGTACGACACAAAGAGATTTATCAGCTCCAGGACATAGCTCGATAAAATACACCAATAGCTCAGCGACAAGATGTGATGCACGAATTTAATGTGAATATCGCTCAGGCCTTAGCTCATGCACTCTCCAACATTCAGCTTCCCGATATTCCTCAGATCCCAACATTCCCACGGCCTGACACTGTTGATGAGGAGCACAATGATGATAACTGAGTAATTACAGGGAAGTCTTCTGTATTACATTTCTTTCTTATTGCAAATTGAGGACATTTCGCTGTTTAAGTTTGGGGGCGGGATAACTTGCTGGGATAAGTGTCATGGCGTGCATAGTGACGTGTCTTACATAAATGCATATAGTTATTTGCATGTAGTTTAAATGAAGTCATCATGTAGTTATTTGCATGTAGTCATTTCCTTTTTATTTAAAAAATAAATAAATAAATTAAAACTTAAAAATTTAAATTTAAATTGCATTTTAGGTCAGTTGCATTTAATTTTTGAATTTTGTGGGTACATTCACTGCAAACCCTCACGAGACACAACTCGTCCATTTGGGATAACCTAGTGGTTCAAAGGCTTGTTACACGTGCTAAGTGTAATCGTGGTCCCTATGAAAGTGGGTTAGTCTAGGTATTATGTATATTTAGGTGCGTTAGAGTAGTGAATCGAGCAATGAAGTGGTATAATCTTATGTTTGCCGATGATGATAATTTGATGAATTAGTCAACGATTTGGGTGAATTGGATAATGAGTGTTATTCTAATTTCTAACTGTTACTAGTGATTGCATTGCTTCAGAACCTTGACATTTATATGCTCGTACTCGGTGTGTTCAAATAGTTGAAATTTATGAGAGGTTGATTGAATTAAGTGTCTGTTTCGATAAGAACAACTTCTATATGCTTACTTGCTTGAAAAAGAAGAAAAAAAAAAAAGAAAAAAAATATGGATAAGTATGATAGTTAAAAGTAACTTGGCTAGTTTACTTTTGTGGCCTTAATTACTCTAACAAGTAAGCCCGTAGGAGTGTCTCTACACTTAATGCCCTAATACCAACTGGTTTGGGAGTCATTGGTGGAAAGTTCGTTACATGGGTAGTTTTGAAAAGCCTAATAAAAGTAAACATTGCTTATGCCAAGATTAGATGCGAGATGGAGCGTAAAACGCACTCGTGATAAATAAATAAATAAAAATTTATGTGCAAGTAAGCATATGGAGGACTTATGCATATCCTTATATTAATTATCGTCTATGGGCATTGAAGTTAATTAACTTATCTGAAGTTTGGTGAATTTGACGCATTGAGTTCACACACATACGATATGGGTTGAAAGTAATGCGATACTAGTAATGTGTTGGGAATGGATGAAACATGATTTTGAAATTTTGTCTAAATTGTAACTAAGGAATCTCTGAGGCATATGTTTGGATAACCGTTGGTTCATTGTTTGGTTTATAGGTTGTTAGTTAGTTCAAGTTTCATTTCGTTTTGTTTTATTTTGTTTTTGATTTGCTTGAAGACAAGCAAAAAGCTAAGTTTGGGGGTATTTGATGCGTAGGTTTTATACTTGCAAATTGAATGCTTAAGGCTTATTGATTTGTGTTGTTTTCATTCATTTTTATGCTCTATGTTTTATTTTACTTACTTTTGGTAATTTTCCTTTGATGTGTAGGAAAAAGAGCTCAAAATGGCAAAATGGTAATTATCTCTGTCAGACAAGAGCCTAGGCGCTTGGTAAGCGCTCAGTAGGCGCTTGGCTAAAACCTCTGACCAGACCAGGTGAGCGCCTAGGCGCTCAGTAAGCGCTTGGTAGGCGCTTGGCTAATACATTCGACCAGATCAAGTGAGCGCCTAAGCGCTTGGTTGGCGCTTGGTGGGCGCTCGTCGAGAAATGTCACAAGCGAAGTATTCTTTTGTGGGACCCAGGCACGAAATAAGATGATGGACATCCTCCAATACGTGGGTAACAGTTAGATTGAGTGGGAGGTTGACGCAAAGAGGGAGCTGGGTAACAAAGGAAGTTTTTGGAGAGGGAGACAGACCTGGAACATCAGAGGAGAGAGACCAGAACAGAGGATTCAAGGATTCAGCAGAGGAGGAATCAACGTTGGAGTTTGAAGGACAGTTCAGAGTGACAACTGAGTTTCTACCTTCTTTTATCTCTTTTACTTTGGTTATTCTGAATGTTGTTAGACTTGTATCTGTAATATCCCAAATATTTTTCAAAGTGATCTAACAAGATCTAAGCAAAGGTTGTCAATTCAAAACCTAAGATCGATTGCTCAACATACCTTGAGCTATCTGAAAGAATATATATACGACTCGAATCTACGATTGTATACAACTAAGAGGTTAAAATCTTTAACCTAAACTATATGTTATGTGATTAGTAAAGCTTGAATTGAGCTTTTAAATGAGTTATGTGAATTATCTATGTGTAGGAATTTGTGTTTTGGTTTGAGTGGTTAACCTTAACACTTATTAAAAGTCAGAAGTCAATTTAAGGCAAAAACCTAAATTGGAAAAAGAGTTAAAACCTAAACCCTAACCCCTAGGGTCTAAACCCTAGAAAATAACCTAGGCCCTCGAGCAAAATGTGAAGGTCAAATTGACATTCCGTTTCAAGATTCAACCTTCCCACGATTTGAAAACACGTAACAGTCAATAAAAGTTTTTCTCGAAAAACGTGTAAAAGTACTATTCATGAAGAAACGTTTTTCATTCGTTTGATCGTTTCTTTCATCTTTAGGACTTCTTGTATTTCACGATATAGTGTTAATATGAGGTTTAGATGTCAGGGAACCAATAAAGTTTTCTGGAGAAAAAGACGAAAAAGACACGATTTACGAGAAAACGTTTGTCATCTTTTTGAATGTTCTTTTCAACGTTTGGACTTTTTCCATTTCACGATATAGTATTTATACGGGGAATAGATACCAGGGAGCCACTGATATTTTTCCAAAGATAAAACGTAAATCGCTCTTCAAACGAAAACGCTTTTCGTTTTTGATCAAACCGTTGATGGATACAGTGTTTGTATGCAACACCGGTGCGTAATAAGCAATAAAATATTTTCTCGAAAAGTGTGTCGGGAATAAGACAAAATAGGAAAAAGACAAAAATAAATATTATTTTTGACTTTTTGATCGTTTAAGCATATTCTGAGAAATGGTAGTCAAAAACACTATTCACCGAAAAACGTGCCAAGTTTGTTAGACTTTCGACTTTACAAAATAGTGTTTATTCGGAACAAAACTCTGGAATATCAAACTTTTAAATCAGTCGAGGTCAATTTAATCGGAAGACTTAGAAATGAACTATAATTAGTTAAGGATGAACTAATTTCTGTTGAGATGTAACTGAGTTAGATGTAACTGGGTTAGGAACCTAATTAGGAACTAAACCTAGTTACAAACTAACTAAGCTTATGAAATAGTTAACCTAATCTAGTTGATATAAAACTAGGTTAGATGACATTTAGTTGAAATGAAACTAGGTTATGTTAAACCTAGTTTGAATCGAACTAGGTTAGGGTAATTAGATTACCATTTAACCTAATTATCAACTAATTAAACTAAACCTAAATAGGATTAAGTTTAATTAAACTAAAGATTAACCTAAATTACAAGTTAATCTAATCGGTGAATTAATAACCTAATCGAATAATCAAATTCCAAGGTTTATTGCTAATTAACCTAATCCTAACTAAGCTAGATTATCAAAAGGACTAATATAACCTTGATCAAGCCTGGTAAATGACCATGACTACCCCTCAATTAAATGATTAAATGACCAACCAAACAAGCCCTAGAACTATTCCTTTGGTAGGCTAAGTTGTGGACCAATTGGAAACTAACATGTGGATTATTGTGGTGTCACTAAAATGTGATGATTTCAAGCATTAATGGCATTAAATTGGCTGATTTGGTCGTTCATATCAAGTGGAAAAGGGAGGTGCACTTCATGTTAGCTTAGCTTGGAAGTTTGGTAATAATGACCTTTTTACCCTAGCTTTGCATGGCCTATAAATAGCAAGCATTCCTCACTTGTTTGATCATTCATTTTCAAAGCAAAAATGCTTGTATCAAAGCTATATACAATATGATAGAGAGTTCTAGTGAGTTATAATCAAAGGAAGTGCAAAGAAATAGTTAAAGCTTGCACTTCGAGAGGTAAATCATTAGTCGTTTTTATGTTCGATTAATTTTTGTAGTTTAAAAGCTCAAGAACGCGAGTCGTAGCCATGTACGATTGTCGTTCTCCGTGTTCTTCACATGTTCTTGAGCCTTTCTTCATTTTATAGTAGTTATAATGTCGAATTTCAATTCGTAGTTTAAAGCTCAATGAACATACGTAGTGGTCATGTACGGTTTATCCGTTCTCCGCGTTTGCGTATGTTCTTGAGCATTTTTATAAATTGTTATAATTCAATTTACAAGCCGTTATAATGACCAAATTTTGTCAACTATAAAGTGTTATAATCACTTATATAAGCAGTTATAATGCTCAAATTATTTCAAGTACGAAAACCAAAAGCTCAAGAACATAGTCGTTACCATGTACGGTTTATCCGTTCTTCGTGTGTTCTTGAGCAAACGTCATGAATCTTTCTATGAGAAGGTTTTTGATTTATTATTTTTTATGTTATAAAGTGATATTGAGTCTTAAAACATGATTTCTTAAAGAGTTAAAGCAAGCGGTACCATGTTTCACATGGTTAACCCTAAAAATATTGATCAAAGTAAGCATACTGACCTTTCTGCTAAAATTACGAAATTTTAAAGTCCGAATCTGCCTTAGTAACCTAAATGAAAGTTGTAGATAATGCAATTCTAAGCAATTTAGACTCAAGAATCACTTTAAAATGTTTCCGGATGACAAAGTTATGGCAGTTACCGGAAAGGACGTCAAAGCTTAAAATTTTAAGGGGCATTCCGGTAGAAGCACTAAATTTTGAGATTTTGAGTTCTCCACTTAACGAAATGATTCCACCAATGAAAATAGTCTAGTTAAGTTATTCTAATACTTATTCAAAAGGAAAATTTGATAAACTAACATTCGGGGTCGCGTAACCCTTTTTGTAGGCGTTTAACGATTTCCCGGGAAACCCTAAAACATGGTTTCAAGGCAAGTCTTCTAAGAATTGCTATGTGCTACTTGTTTAGTATTGTTAAAATGATAAATGAGATGTATAATATCATGTTATTATGCAATAGATGATATGTAAAGTCTTTAACTGATGTTTACAAGCCTTCTAACTGTTATGCGTTATGTTTACGATTTATGAACAGGATTTATACACTTTGTGTGTCAATGTGATATAAATTGTTGGAATGCGAGTTATATGTGATATTAAATGGAGAATTATATTCAGTCAATGCATGTTAAAGTTTATATGAAAGCATAAATTGCGTATGTGCTGTATGTTAGACTTGCTGAGCCGTCGTGCTCATCCTTACGAATAAAACCTTATTTGCAGATTAAAGATGAACGTTAAGAAGATCATGAACTTAAGGATGCAGCATAGATTAGGTTTTCATGTTTATTACTTGTATTTGTATAAGTCATAATTACTGTTGTAATACGAACAAACAAACATGTAACCGAATATTGAATAAATGATATAAATTATTATCATCAGAATGTTGTTATGTCTGTATTTTGATATAACCTAGAATTGTTAATACTTAATATAGTATTGATAATGATTTATTTATCTATATGAGGATCGGTAAATAACTTGTGAGTGTTGTACATCCGAGACAGGACTAAATGATGTTGACTGGCCAAATCCATCGTTAAGGTTCCTCGGACCCAGGTATAACTCGTTATTACTATTCTGAATACCATATAAGTAGGATTATTGATATGAAGAGATATCACTATAAACAAATATATTTCGAATGAGGGTTTTAACTAGTTGGGTAATGTTCTGTACGGAAAGAGAATTTTGCAGCGGACAAAGATACAACCATTTGTCACGGATAAAGATGCAAACATTTATCACGGGTGAAGATACAAACATTCACCGCGAGATTCTCTGTTCCCAAGAGCCGTCCTAATGATTTAATTCCGTGGATGTTGGAACATGTAAAGTTATAGAATATTTAAATCTTAAGGTTAAAATTAGATCGTTATATATGATTTTATCCATTTATACGGATGAAATACAAGTTGATACTTGTATACTTATGAGACTGAGATCAAGTTAAGATCCAGGGACAACGTTAAGAGAAAATTTTAATGTATAGTCTAGAATAAGACTAATTCAACCAATATGATTATGGGATCATTGGTTAAGTCGATAGATGTACGAAATTAACGCACAAAGTCCGTCGCAGGTATAAGTGCGGGGATTTTGGGGGCATTACAGTATCATGGTTATTGAATTAGTGATGAACTAAACTTCAGAATTAAGGTTGTAATGGAACCTAGCATGTAAATTGAAGACAATTTATTTCCTTGTTATGTTAATTGATTGTGTTGGAGTGAATTGACATATCTTATGCTTGAATTATAATTACTTGGCCAGTAATTAGCTTGACAGTTTATATGAAGTTGACAAATGGAATATAAACCTAGGCCTGGGTATGTTGACATATGTTCTTGCCATTCTACATGTGGTAGACTGCATGATGTGTTTATAGGATAGACATATACCTATAAACCATATGTAACCTACAATGAAATCTGATTTTAATTACTCCTATTTAATGTTAAATCTCATGGACACATAGTGATTTATTTAAATAGGTGATATTCATTTGACCATCGACAGAGGCTAGTGAGTACACATGATTTTCTGGTTATTAACTCCACATGTTTGATGACATACATAGGGAATGGAAATGTTCAATTGAAGTGTTAGGGGAAATTATAACCTTAATGTTTTACAACTAGATAACAAATCTTGGTAATTTATGTGAGGACCCGAATTTCCAAGATGTTCTTTAATAATATTAAATGAGAATTTAATTAATAAAATTATCAAGATGGTTTAATTATTATGATATTTTATGTGATTTAAGGTATGAAATGAGATTTAATTAGTAAATTAAATCTATGTAGACATTATGATAAATGGTATTGAATTAAAATAATTGAAAAGTACATAAATTGTTTAAAAATAATTTATGAGGAATAAAAGAATTTCAGGTAAAGGTATAATAAATTGTACAATTAAAATATTGTGAAAATACAAAAATTATGTTTTTAAATGAGGTTATGTGATAATGTGAAATGCATGAATTAAATATGTATATATTTATATATGTAATGACCACGAATTTCATTAGTCATTGTAAATATACTTAATAAATATTTAGCAATGAATTTAAACTTTTTGTACTAATTAATTGTACTTTAGATAATTAAATAAATGTACTTGTGTATGCGTATATTTATTTAAAGAATTAAAGCAATGTGTATAATTAATTAAAGCAAATCTAATTGGATTATATTTTAAATCCAAATGAGTTGTTAAACTAGGTCAAAGGTATTAACCTAGTAGCCCATGTAATTAATTTAATTACTAGCCCATGTAATTAATTTAACAAGCCCAATGCTTATTTTAATTAAAGGTAGCATAGTTATTTAAATGCTAGCCCAATGTGTTATATAAATTGAGCCCAAACAATTTAATTGAATGAGCCCAATAGAAGTTATTCCCAAGCCCAATGTGGAGCCCAATAGGAGGTCAAACTTTGGTCAATATATATATATATATATATATATATAGATGTATATATGCACATTTTAGTATAAAAATTAAAGGAAAAATGGCTTGAAAAAGGTCATTTTGCTGAGATTTTAAAGAGGGACCCACATGGGTTGCTTGATTTCCTTGTTGCTTCATTTTCACACAAGTCCAAAGTGGTTCAACAACCCTAGTCATTCCATATGTCCATCATGTAGTCATTCCATCTATAGTAAGCTCACTTAAGCCTTAATTTCACCAACATTGGTGAATTAGGAAACTTAAAGAAGTGTTAGTAGAGTGCTATAAATAAAACACTCCACACTTGAGCCAAGTTTGCTAGCTCATTTCCTAGAGAATACAAGAGAGAAAATATAGAGCATTTGAGAGAAAACACTTGTAAGTGTGAGAAATAGCAAGAGGAAGGTCTTGGTGGATGTCCAATAATCTCATATCATACTTTGGTATAAGGAGAAGGAGAGCCAACAAATCACAAAGGTTTAAAAGTTCTCTAAACTCCATCTTATTTCATTTTTGTAGTCTAGAAAGCTTTTGATCGGTTAAAATCTGTTTTTAACCGATCAAAACTCGTTTTGATGATCTAGATGTATTTATCTATGTAATATATGTATATTCATAGATCTATGTGTTTATAACATGATTTGGTATGTGAAAAATGCATAGAAGTTGTAGAAAAGTTCATAACATGTTTTACCGGTAAAACCCTAACCATGCATGCTATGTTTAACGTTGTATTTTGAAATGTACAAATCGTAAATTGGATTTTTATGGCTATAAAGCTATATCTACAAGTTTTAAAGAAAAACTCTTTTTGAACTTTTCAAAAATAATGAATAACAAAGAAGTTATAGCTTTTACCAAAAAGGATGTCGTTTTTAAACCCTAAGTGGTTCGATCCGTAAATTTCGTGTAAAACGTTTTCAAAAAGACGATCGAACCATGGAATATTGTAAAACAAGAAGTTATGAAGACAACAACACTAAGTTGGTGTCATTTGAATGTGTATAGTTCATTTATTTCAAGTTTGAACCATTAAAACCAAGGATTTATGAAACTAGTTTTCATTCTGTCCTTGTGAGCCATTTTACGGATACTTCCGTTCGGAATTTGGATTTATGATCTAAAGAGAAATTGTATATCATGAAATTCTGATAAAAATGGACTCAAAAATTACCCCAAAATGTTTTAAAATGAAGAAGTTATGACTGTCGGAGCGTCGGGGGGTCGGGCAGTCCAAAAATTGATTTTTCAAAAGTAGGTCAAGCGCCTAGGCGCTTGAACCCGCTGTTCCTGAGAGCAGATTCGGTCCGGGTTGGGTCGGGTCGGTCCGGGTCGGGTCGGGTCGGTCCGGGTCGGGTCGGGTCGGTCCGGGTCGGGTTTTCTATGGAAATTTAAGTTGAAATAAGTGTAAAATGAATGTGTTTGAATATTAAACCAATACATGGAGTTTATTAGTAACTAATTGGTAACTAAATGTTTAAAATTAAGACTAATGTTAACACAATTAAAGAGTTAACTATTGGTATTGTTTATAATAAAATATTATTAAGAGGTTAATAATATTAATATGTGATTAGAATGTTATTAAATGATTATAACATTTGTAAATGATTAAATTATTATTAAATGGATAATAATATTAATAAGTCAAGAAAATATTATTAAATAAATAATAATATTAGTAAATGAATAAAATATTATTAAAAAGATTAATAATACTAGATAATGAATAAAATATTATTAAATAATTAATAATATTAGATAGTGAATAAAATATTATTAAATGATTAGTAATATTAGATAATGATTAAAATATTATTAAATGATTAATAATATTAGATAATGAATAAAATATTATTAAATAATTAATAATATTAATAATGTGGTTAATGTATTATTAAATGGTTAATAATATTAAAAGATTAATACAATATTATTAAGGGATTAATAATATTAGAAGGATAATAGAATATTATTAAATGATTAATAATATTATAAGACTAATGGAATATTATTAATTGTTAATAATGTTAGATAAGAATGTGAACTATATTAAGTAATTAATATAGGTTTTATGTGATGGAAATATTATCAAGTAATGATAATATGTTCTAAGTGTTTAATATACCCTTAATTATTTAATTATGTGGTCAGGTATAACATGTATAGATGTTATCATACGAATGCGTATATGATACTAATTCGAATATCAACATGATTAATTGTTAGGTCTATCTAAAGAGAATTAAATTGAATTGATTAGCAGTAGACCACGCACAAGGCAAGTTTTCTACCCTTAACTTGTACTTATTGTTGCAATTATTATTCAACCATATTTACATTTCAATTATTGTTGAGCAAGTATTCTACACTCGTAGTTACTTGACAGACCTTTGAGTGGATTAATTATCAAAAATTACTTCACATCGTTATTGATTATTGTATTCGCACATAGTGCTTTTGCAACTGTTTAAGAATGTCTAAGCTAATTGTTTCGGCTAGACAAATGCATGTTAAATTCATTTAATTGAATATTATAAGAGCTTATCCAAACCATTGGCTGGTGCGGATTCTTACAGTAAGACTGAGAAAGAACAACCCTAGTTAAAGGGGATTTTTATTTGTCGGAGAACCGACAGCGCACAAGAAAACTAAATGTGATGCATATACATAGGACATGAGAGGACTGATCCCCTCAAGTGTCCCGTTATTTTTAACAAGGAGTCAGACATTGATGTCTGTTTTACCTTAGTAGCAGTTCATGGTCATTAAGGACCACTCAGCAGTAAAGAGTCAATTCCTTCTTTTATGGAACATTGATTCTTGTTATCTTTCACAATTGTTATTGTTGAAACCTTGAAGTTATTTCCCTTCATCATGATATATCGTATGATTGTTGTTTATAAACTTGCTGAGCCATTTAGTTGCTCATTCTTGCTATATCATGACTTTATTTCAGCCAATCCCGAAAGCTCTAAATCGGATAAAGGCAAGGGGAAAGCGAATGTTTAATTTTAGTAGTTGCATGCTAGTTTAGTTTACTGTTATGTAATTACTGTTGTAAATCTTTTTTTATTTCCCTTAAGATATGTAATGTTTAAGATTAAGGTAATAGACCTTGGGAAGTGTAGCCTTTTGATTAAGGAACCTTTTGTATTATTCCGCGAAGTTTGAATACAATTTATGTATTTCATTATTGTTTAGAAACGTAACCCGAGGTTAAAGAACCCGGATTTGGGGTCGTCACAGGTTGGTATCAGAGCTGTAGGTTAGAAACGCTAGGATTGCGAAACCTAGGTTATAACCTTAGTACTAAACTCTTATCGAGTACGTTAGGAGATGAATCGGGGAGATTCATCATGATGTGTATTTTTGGAGGTGGATTGAGAAAATCCATCGAGCCGAGATGTACATGATAAAATATCATTTCATTTCATCAATGAATATATTTTATTGTTGTACTAACATGTGTTATTTATGTTATTGTAGGATGACGGAGATAGGCCAGTCGAGCACTGCTGTAGAGGAGGTGATTTTTACGGATATCCACATGGATACAGTACAGCCACGGGTGGCTGCACCTGTTGAGGAGCCAGAGACGGATCCCGAAGAGGGAGATAGAGAGGACGCTGTCTGGGGAGGAGTTATGGGGCAGTATAGTGAGGAGGAGGCTGATACTGATGATGATGAGGATGAGGAGCCAGCGGAGTATATTGATGGCATGGGCACTGTCGCCAGTGACATCATCGATACTCTCACTACGGCTAACGATGAGCTAGAGGAGAGGGTTCAGCACCTTGAGGAGCAGAACCAGATCCACCAGCAGACAGAGCAGCAGTACAGAGATACAGCTTATATGTTCTCTGGCGAGAACATAGAGCTGAAGGCGAGGATGGCCGAGATGGGGGCCAAGTTAGTAGCCGCTGAGCTGAAGATTCAGCAGACACAGGCAGAGAGGGAGGCCATGAGGGGCCAGATGCAGCAGGCCATTGAGGTGAGGATAGATATGGAGTTTCAGCGTGATGCAGCTCATGGGCAGATGATGGAGCTGGAGGAGGAGGTTAGGGAGAAGAAGGTGAGGATAGATAGACTCAGTTACGTCTATCGCTCATCAGTTGGTAGGATCCAGAGTAGGGTGCACTACTACCCTGCTGAGGAAGGCCAGACCTTGCACACCATTAGTAGGGGCGTGGTCAGGGCCATTGGAGATGAGGAGTACGATGATGCGGTTCGTCGAGGGATGCGCCGTTAGTTGTATTTTCTTTCGTTATGATGTATGTACATAGATGCAGTAGAAACCCAACTTTTGTTTTGATAGAGGGTTAGTATGTTGTAAATCCCAACTCTATGAAGTTGTGGGATATGGTAGATCCCGTCTTTTGTTTTAACTATCGGGATTAGCAGCGTTTATAGCAGTATGCTTATGATGTAAAAGTGCTACGCACTGTGTTTTAGCATATGAATATAAATGCATTTCCGTTTATGTTTATATGTGTCTAGATGATTATTTGTGCTTTAGTTTAAATTACTTAAGCTACAAAACGAAGGTAAAAAGATTGAAACAACTTTAATAAATTAAATTTTCTTTATACAGAAAATGCCGCCACAGAGAAGAAATCAACGACTACCCCCACCACCAGTCGAAGAGTCAGTCAATGCCGGAGGGGTACCACCCAACCCTGTCCAAGAGTTCGTAGAAATGCTAATGGGAGCATTTCGCGGACGCAATGCAGAGGCTACTGGAGCAACAAACCCTGCCGCTCCACTAGCAACCTTTAAGGATTTCAAATTAATAGGACCACCCGAGTTCAAAGGGACCACGGATCCTATAGAAGCACAAACCTGGATAGAGGAGATGGAAAAAGTCTTCGAGGTTGCACGAGTTAGGGAGGAGCAAATGACCTCATTTGCTACCTTCATGATGAAAGGGGAGGCCAGCCACTGGTGGAAGGCCAATAAAAGTAGAGCGGGGGAGGGAACAATCGCCTGGGCGCGATTCAAGGAAGTATTCCTGGAAAACTACTTTCCAGAGAGTACAAAGGCTAGGATGGAAATTAAATTCCTAGAGCTGAAGCAAGGTAGCATGTCGGTATCCGAATATGCCGCCAAGTTCAATGAATTGGCGAGATTTGCCACACATCAGGTGGACACTGAGGCGAGACGCGCCAGACGATTCGAACAGGGGCTGAAACCGTGGGTTTACAGTCGGGTAGCTGTTCTCCAGATCACAAATTTTGCAACACTGCTGGAGAAAGCTATCATAGCTGAGGGTGGGAATGAAGCTTTGAATAAGCATAACCAAGAACGAAACAAAAAGAAAAACGAAGGAGGAAACCGAGAGGGTAGCAGCGGAGGCAGTAACTCGAACAAACGCAAATGGAATAACAACAGCAGTTCGGGGACGCCCCAGGGAAGTGAATCAAGAAAAGCCAGTAAATGCAGTCAGTGCGGGAAGAACCACTCTGGGGAGTGCATGAAAGGAAAGAATGTCTGCTATAACTGTGGGCAAGAGGGGCACATCGCTCCTAATTGTCCCACACCAAAAAGGAAGGGAGGTTGTTTCGCCTGCGGGGCCATGGACCATCAGTTTAAAGATTGTCCGAAGAAGAAGAACACCGGAGGGAGTTCGGGCTTTAGGGGAAGCAACAACAACAACAACAACAACGCCAAACTGACCATTGGAGGGCCGGTGCCACAGAACAAACCAACGGCACGGACTTTCAACATGACGGTGCAGGACGCCATTGAATCAAAAGACGTGGTGTCAGGTATTATTCCGATCAATGATATAAATGCTTATGTATTATTTGATTCGGGTGCTACCTGTTCATTTGTGTCTGATGAATTCGCTAGACGGTTAGAATTGCCTAGACAAAAACTAGAGAACCCAATGAACATAGAAGTTGCTAATAAAGAAGTGATTCATGTAGAGTATGTACATAGAAACTGTTATGCTGAAATCAGGGGTCAGAAGTTGAGTGTAGATTTAATTCCAATACGTTTGGGGGAGTTTGACGTTATACTTGGAATGGATTGGTTGTTTAACCATGGAGCTATAATCGATTGTCAAAAGAAGTGTATACACCTTAAGACACCGAATAGGTCTAAGGTCGTATTTTATGGCAGCAAGTCGTCTAGACAATCTGCATGTCTGACGATGATGCAGGCCAAGAAACTGTTGAAGAAAGGTTGTGAAGGGTATTTAGCTCACATAGTGGACACACAGATGGTGAATCCCGAGATGGAGCAAATACCAGTAGTGAGGGAGTTCATGGACGTGTTTCCAGATGTACTGCCAGGTTTACCGCCAGATAGGGAGATAGAGTTTGTAATTGATTTGGTACCGGGGACAGCACCAATATCAAAGGCACCATATAGAATGGCACCGGTAGAAATGAAGGAGTTAATGATCCAACTACAAGAATTGTTGGATAATAAGTACATTCAGCCCAGTGTTTCCCCATGGGGAGCACCGGTGTTGTTTGTCAAGAAGAAAGATGGATCAATGAGACTGTGTATGGATTATAGAGAGCTGAATAAAGTGACAATTAAGAACAAGTACCCGTTGCCACGAATTGACGATCTTTTCGATCAATTGAAAGGGGCGAAGTACTTTTCAAAGATTGACTTGAGGACTGGTTATCATCAGTTGAAAGTCAGGAAGGAGGATATACCCAAGACGGCATTCAGAACTCGTTATGGGCATTATGAGTTTCTGGTGATGTCGTTTGGACTGACGAATGCGCCAGCCGCATTTATGGACATGATGAACAGAATATTCAAGCAGTACTTGGATAAATTTGTTGTTGTGTTCATTGACGATATTCTGGTGTATTCTAAAACGGAGGAGGAGCATGCTGAACACCTAAGATTGGTGTTGGAGATTTTACGAAAGGAGCAATTGTACGCTAAGTTTTCGAAGTGTGAATTCTGGTTGGAGAGAGTTCAATTTTTAGGTCATGTTATTGACAAGGAAGGAGTTTCAGTAGATCCAGCGAAGGTTGAAGCGGTGATGAATTGGGAACAACCAAGGACGCCGACGGAGGTAAGAAGTTTCTTGGGGTTAGCGGGTTACTATCGGAGATTCATTCAAGATTTTTCAAAGATAGCAACACCGCTGACAAATTTAACGAGGAAGACGGTGAAATACGTATGGACGGAGAAGTGTGAGGAGAGTTTTCAGGAGCTAAAGAAGAGACTTAGTGAAGCACCTGTATTGACTTTACCGGACGATACGGGAGGTTTTACGGTCTACAGTGATGCATCGCACAAGGGACTTGGCTGTGTGCTTATGCAAAACGGCAAGGTCGTTGCGTATGCGTCCAGACAGTTGAAGGATTACGAGAAGGGATACCCTACCCACGACTTGGAGCTGGCTGCGGTAGTGTTTGCCCTTAAAATCTGGAGACATTATTTATATGGAGAGAAATGTGAGATATTCACGGACCACAAGAGTCTGAAGTATATCTTCACACAGAAGGAGTTAAATATGAGGCAACGGAGATGGTTAGAATTGATCAAGGACTATGATTGTGAAATTCTATATCATCCCGGCAAGGCCAACGTAGTAGCAGATGCTCTAAGCAGAAAGAGCAGGGAGAAATTGTTCATCTTGACAGATCAGGAACAATTGGTTCAAGAGATGGCTCGAATGGAGTTGGAGGTAAGAAATCCAAATGAGTCAATGGAAGTGGAAGCGAGCCCAAACATGTTAGATCGGGTAAAAGAGGCTCAAGACAAAGATGAAGAATGTGTCAGAATAAGGATGAGAATGACCGAAGGGGAAGAGGTCAAGTTCAAGGAAGATAGCATGGGATTGCTAAGATTTGAAAATCGTGTTTGGGTGCCGCTAGTGCCCGAACTACGAGAAGAGATCTTGCAAGAGGCCCACAGTACGAGATACTCGATACATCCGGGAAGTACGAAGATGTATCAAGATCTGCGTCAGCATTTTTTGTGGCCGAATTTAAAAAGGGAGGTCGCAGAATGTGTCAGCCGATGTCTAACTTGTCAAAGGGTAAAGGCTGAACATCAGAGACCAAGTGGATTACTACAGCCGTTAGAGATTCCTGAGTGGAAATGGGAGCATATCACAATGGATTTTGTGGTAGGACTTCCAGCAACACAGAAGGGATTTGACGCAATATGGGTGATTGTAGATCGACTAACAAAGTCAGCGCACTTTTTGCCGATCAAGATTAAGTTCAGTTTGGATCAGTTGGCTAAACTGTACATCAAGGAGATAGTTTCGAGACATGGGGTGCCGGTATCGATTGTGTCAGACAGAGATCCGCGCTTCACGTCAAAATTTTGGAGAAGTCTTCAGGAGAGATTGGGGACACAGTTGAGAATGAGTACAGCATATCATCCACAGACCGAGGGGCAAAGTGAAAGAACAATACAGACATTGGAAGATATGCTCAGGGCCTGTGTGATGGATTTCAAGGGCAGTTGGGAGAACCATCTACCATTAGTTGAGTTTGCATACAACAATAGTTATCATGCAAGCATAGGCATGCCGCCTTACGAAGCATTGTACGGAAGGAAGTGCAGAACACCTCTATGTTGGGATGAGGTAGGAGAACGCCGATTGTTGGGGCCGGAATTGGTTCAACAAACGGTAGAGATTATCAAGGTAATAAGAGCTCGGCTAGTAGCAGCTCAGGACCGTCAGAAGAAATATGCCGATTTACATCGACAGAAGCGAGACTTCGAAGTTGGAAGTTTTGTGTTCATGAAGGTATCTCCCTGGAAGGGGAAGATCCGATTTGGAAAGATAGGGAAGCTGAGTCCGAGGTTCATAGGACCGTTCGAGATATTAAAGAGAGTGGGCGAAGTGGCGTACGAGGTAGCTTTACCTCCTGAACTTGAGCATATTCACAATGTGTTTCATGTGTCAGTGTTGCGACCATACAAGCCAGACCACAAACATGTCATATCCTATGAGCCAATACAAGTCGAGAAAAGACTTATCGTACGAGGAAATTCCTGTCCAGATACTAGATAGGAAAGAGCAGAGTTTACGGAATAAGGTTATACATTCTGTCAAAGTCCTTTGGAGGAACCACAACGCTGAGGAAGCTACGTGGGAGCTTGAAGAAAAGATGAGAGCTAACTATCCGCATCTGTTTGAGTAGTTTAAATTTATAATTCCGGGGACAGAATTCTTATAAGGGGGGGAGAATGTAATGACCACGAATTTCATTAGTCATTGTAAATATACTTAATAAATATTTAGCAATGAATTTAAACTTTTTGTACTAATTAATTGTACTTTAGATAATTAAATAAATGTACTTGTGTATGCGTATATTTATTTAAAGAATTAAAGCAATGTGTATAATTAATTAAAGCAAATCTAATTGGATTATATTTTAAATCCAAATGAGTTGTTAAACTAGGTCAAAGGTATTAACCTAGTAGCCCATGTAATTAATTTAATTACTAGCCCATGTAATTAATTTAACAAGCCCAATGCTTATTTTAATTAAAGGTAGCATAGTTATTTAAATGCTAGCCCAATGTGTTATATAAATTGAGCCCAAACAATTTAATTGAATGAGCCCAATAGAAGTTATTCCCAAGCCCAATGTGGAGCCCAATAGGAGGTCAAACTTTGGTCAATATATATATATATATATATATATATATATATATATATATATATATATATATATATATATATATATATGCACATTTTAGTATAAAAATTAAAGGAAAAATGGCTTGAAAAATGTCATTTTGCTGAGATTTTAAAGAGGGACCCACATGGGTTGCTTGATTTCCTTGTTGCTTCATTTTCACACAAGTCCAAAGTGGTTCAACAACCCTAGTCATTCCATATGTCCATCATGTAGTCATTCCATCTATAGTAAGCTCACTTAAGCCTTAATTTCACCAACATTGGTGAATTAGGAAACTTAAAGAAGTGTTAGTAGAGTGCTATAAATAAAACACTCCACACTTGAGCCAAGTTTGCTAGCTCATTTCCTAGAGAATACAAGAGAGAAAATATAGAGCATTTGAGAGAAAACACTTGTAAGTGTGAGAAATAGCAAGAGGAAGGTCTTGGTGGATGTCCAATAATCTCATATCATACTTTGGTATAAGGAGAAGGAGAGCCAACAAATCACAAAGGTTTAAAAGTTCTCTAAACTCCATCTTATTTCATTTTTGTAGTCTAGAAAGCTTTTGATCGGTTAAAATCTATTTTTAACCGATCAAAACTCGTTTTGATGATCTAGATGTATTTATCTATGTAATATATGTATATTCATAGATCTATGTGTTTATAACATGATTTGGTATGTGAAAAATGCATAGAAGTTGTAGAAAAGTTCATAACATGTTTTACCGGTAAAACCCTAACCATGCATGCTATGTTTAACGTTGTATTTTGAAATGTACAAATCGAAAATTGGATTTTTATGGCTAGAAAGCTAGATCTACAAGTTTTAAAGAAAAACTCTTTTTGAACTTTTCAAAAATAATGAATAACAAAGAAGTTATAGCTTTTACCAAAAAGGATGTCGTTTTTAAACCCTAAGTGGTTCGATCCGTAAATTTCGTGTAAAACGTTTTCAAAAAGACGATCGAACCATGGAATATTGTAAAACAAGAAGTTATGAAGACAACAACACTAAGTTGGTGTCATTTGAATGTGTATAGTTCATTTATTTCAAGTTTGAACCATTAAAACCAAGGATTTATGAAACTAGTTTTCATTCTGTCCTTGTGAGCCATTTTACGGATACTTCCGTTCGGAATTTGGATTTATGATCTAAAGAGAAATTGTAGATCATGAAATTCTGATGAAAATGGACTTAAAAATTACCCCAAAATGTTTTAAAATGAAGAAGTTATGACTGTCGGAGCGTCGGGGGGTCGGGCAGTCCAAAAATTGATTTTTCAAAAGTAGGTCAAGCGCCTACCAAGCGCCTAGGCGCTTGAACCCGCTGTTCCTGAGAGCAGATTCGGTCCGGGTTGGGTCGGGTCGGTCCGGGTCGGGTCGGGTCGGTCCGGGTCGGGTTTTCTATGGAAATTTAAGTTGAAATAAGTGTAAAATGAATGTGTTTGAATATTAAACCAATACATGGAGTTTATTAGTAACTAATTGGTAACTAAATGTTTAAAATTAAGACTAATGTTAACACAATTAAAGAGTTAACTATTGGTATTGTTTATAATAAAATATTATTAAGAGGTTAATAATATTAATATGTGATTAGAATGTTATTAAATGATTATAACATTTGTAAATGATTAAATTATTATTAAATGGATAATAATATTAATAAGTCAAGAAAATATTATTAAATAAATAATAATATTAGTAAATGAATAAAATATTATTAAAAAGATTAATAATACTAGATAATGAATAAAATATTATTAAATAATTAATAATATTAGATAGTGAATAAAATATTATTAAATGATTAGTAATATTAGATAATGATTAAAATATTATTAAATGATTAATAATATTAGATAATGAATAAAATATTATTAAATAATTAATAATATTAATAATGTGGTTAATGTATTATTAAATGGTTAATAATATTAAAAGATTAATACAATATTATTAAGGGATTAATAATATTAGAAGGATAATAGAATATTATTAAATGATTAATAATATTATAAGACTAATGGAATATTATTAATTGTTAATAATGTTAGATAAGAATGTGAACTATATTAAGTAATTAATATAGGTTTTATGTGATGGAAATATTATCAAGTAATGATAATATGTTCTAAGTGTTTAATATACCCTTAATTATTTAATTATGTGGTCAGGTATAACATGTATAGATGTTATCATACGAATGCGTATATGATACTAATTCGAATATCAACGTGATTAATTGTTAGGTCTATCTAAAGAGAATTAAATTGAATTGATTAGCAGTAGACCACGCACAAGGCAAGTTTTCTACCCTTAACTTGTACTTATTGTTGCAATTATTATTCAACCATATTTACATTTCAATTATTGTTGAGCAAGTATTCTACACTCGTAGTTACTTGACAGACCTTTGAGTTGATTAATTATCAAAAATTACTTCACATCGTTATTGATTATTGTATTCGCACATAGTGCTTTTGCAACTGTTTAAGAATGTCTAAGCTAATTGTTTCGGCTAGACAAATGCATGTTAAATTCATTTAATTGAATATTATAAGAGCTTATCCAAACCATTGGCTGGTGCGGATTCTTACAGTAAGACTGAGAAAGAACAACCCTAGTTAAAGGGGATTTTTATTTGTCGGAGAACCGACAGCGCACAAGAAAACTAAATGTGATGCATATACATAGGACATGAGAGGACTGATCCCCTCAAGTGTCCCGTTATTTTTAACAAGGAGTCAGACATTGATGTCTGTTTTACCTTAGTAGCAGTTCATGGTCATTAAGGACCACTCAGCAGTAAAGAGTCAATTCCTTCTTTTATGGAACATTGATTCTTGTTATCTTTCACAATTGTTATTGTTGAAACCTTGAAGTTATTTCCCTTCATCATGATATATCGTATGATTGTTGTTTATAAACTTGCTGAGCCATTTAGTTGCTCATTCTTGCTATATCATGACTTTATTTCAGCCAATCCCGAAAGCTCTAAATCGGATAAAGGCAAGGGGAAAGCGAATGTTTAATTTTAGTAGTTGCATGCTAGTTTAGTTTACTGTTATGTAATTACTGTTGTAAATCTTTTTTTATTTCCCTTAAGATATGTAATGTTTAAGATTAAGGTAATAGACCTTGGGAAGTGTAGCCTTTTGATTAAGGAACCTTTTGTATTATTCCGCGAAGTTTGAATACAATTTATGTATTTCATTATTGTTTAGTATTGTACAGTGAGAACCAAACCCGAGGTTAAAGAACCCGGATTTGGGGTCGTCACAATATATATATACATTTTTATATATAAATATATATGTTTAAGTGATAAATATAAATGTTATTAATTATGGAAATTAAGGGATTAATAATTAAATTAATCCAATTTTAAATGAAAACGAATGAGGAAGTTAATAAAATTGTATAAGAATTATGGAGGAAATTTAGAAATTGATTGAGAAGAAATGTAATTATATAAATTATATAATAATAAATTATATAATTTATATAAGAAAATTAAAGTGATGTTTAAAGAAAATTATAATTATATAAATTATATAAGGATAAATTATATAATTTATATAAGAGAAGTAAAATAATGAGAGAATTAATAAATGTGAAATTATTGATTAATTGATAATTATGGAGGAATTTAAGAAATTATTTAAGAAAGGAGAATGTAAATATATAAATTATATAATTTATATATAAAGAAATTATTGTAAATATTAAAGAAATTGAATAATAAATAAGAAAAATGAATGTTTTAAGTTATTAAAAATTATATTTATGTATAATGTAATTATTATGACTTTTATGAAAGATAATATTTCAGAAACGTGAACATGTTAGTGTAACATGATGTCCAAGTAACGAAGTGAAAAATTACGAAAAATAATTTTTATAAGTTATATGATTTATTTTATGATTTTTGGAGGTATAAATTATCTCATATAATTACATGCATGTCATTATGCGTGTACAAAATTTGTCAAATAAAGTACCCGAAAAGGTTATAAATATTAATAATAAATCATGTTATGAATTTTGATGAATTAAAATAAATATTTTATATACATTATATAAAATATTTATTACACGATATAATTACGTAATGCATTAAAATAATTAATTTTGCATGATTTTTGGTAATTATCCGAATTGGCTAGGTCGGTTGGCGTGCGTTAAGTCGGTGGAATTTTTTATATTTCAAATGGCTAAGTTGGTGGGTTATATAAAGGGAAAACAAAGAAAAGAAAAAGAAGAAGAAGAAGAAGAAGAAGAAGAAGAAGAAGAAGTAGAAAATCAAACACAACATGAACAAACTCTCTCTTTTTCTCTTCTTCTCTCCACCCGTAACCACCACCATGACCACCATAAAACCTCCATAGCCACTAAGAGAAAGGAGATGTTGGAGGCTTTTTAGAGGAAGAATTACAAGTTTTGAAAGGTATAAATTAGTTTATTGAAATTATTTTATGTATTTATTATGATAAATTATTTTTGTGGAAAAATAGAAAATAATTAGAATAATTATTCCAAATAATTTTATAATGTATATCTATGAATTTCATGATTTATGGAGTACTTTTGTTGGGAAAATTGTGAAGAAAATGGATTATTTTTGGGTCAAGTTGGCTACTGTTCCGGTAGGAACTGAAGAAAAAATTTTGGGCTGTCCGCGCATTGCGCGGCAGCCTAAAATTTTTTCGGACGCAGGCGTAAAACGACGCCGTTTTGGGTATGCAGAAGAGAGGGCCGCGCAATGCGCGGTGACCAAAGAAACGGACTGTCAAACGACGTCGTTCGACTTGGGCTGAAGGAAGCCGCGCGCCATGCGCGGCGGCCGGCACGCTGGAAATTACCAGCGTGCCCTTGGCCTTTTAAGAAAATACCGAGCGTGTCCCTTGGCCACCGAAATTATGACCGTGCCCCTGAACTTTTCTAAAA
Organism: Hedera helix; assembly: GCA_947179155.2. Taxonomy (NCBI): domain Eukaryota; kingdom Viridiplantae; phylum Streptophyta; class Magnoliopsida; order Apiales; family Araliaceae; genus Hedera; species Hedera helix. The sequence goes on from OX359264.1 coordinate 26,357,975, forward strand.
ATTCCGGTTATGTCCCTAAGGGCGCGGAAATTACGAAAATGCCCCCAGAAAATAATTTTTAATTAAATAAATGTTTAAAAATCATAGAAAATTATAGAAAAATACTAAAAATATAGAAATGATATTTGAGCATTAAATTTAATATTTTTGTAAAAATATTAAATATTGTAGATTAATATTTAAATGTTTGAATATTAATCTAATAAGGTTATAATTTAGAAAATGGTTAAATAAAATTTTCGGGCAACCAAATAGGTTAAATTTTATCCGATGAGCCCGGTTGTCCGTAGTGAAGGCATTAAATATTAAGTTATGTTAATATTTTAAAGGACGAGGTTAATATAATTAACCGTATTAGGTAATAATTGGCCCATAGATGATATTAATTTAGTAAATTAATATCATAAGAGGATAAATAATTATTATTTAACTATTTTATGATCATAGGTTGTACGAGGAGCAATATAAAAAGGGTATTTATTATTAATGCCACAATTCAGGCAAGTTCTTCAGTCCTTTCATGTTAATTGTTGTCTGTTATATGTAAATACTTGTTTAAATGCATATAAACTACGTGTTATGCGATCTGTGGATAATATGACAACTATGTGTATTTTGTGAAATGATGTGAGATATATTGCTATAGTAGGAGCACAAGCACATGATATATGACACACATTAAGCATGCTAAGGTATGTGCTACGTGAAGCATGAACTGTCGAACTTGCTGAGCCGTTGTGCTCATTACTTGTTTAATAAACATTTTTGCAGGAAAGAAATGAAATTCAAGAATATTGGATTAAGTTTGAGATGAGTTGCCTAGAAGGTAGAAAACATGATTGTTATATTGTTAATAATATAATTCAATGTGAGAAATTTGTTTATTTACTGTGATGAATTATATGTATATATAAGTTGAATCTGGATATGATAAAAGTTCAATTATGAACTGTGATTATACTAGATAGATGTTACGATAAAGGTATTATACGTTTGATTATGAATGACGCAGCAAGGAATATTTGTATGAAAATAAATAATAGTAAATTTTAAATGATGAGCTTTATAATACGTGTAAAATAAAGAAAAATAAAGGTTGTGATCCAGGGACTAGGATCCAGATGTAAGGATTTTAAATATCCAAATGTTTTAATACAATGATTGAGAAAAAGAAAAATTTATACCAAAAATTCGGTAATTGATAATTTAAAATCAATTATTGGATTAAAGCAGGAGATTAAAGATTTATTAACGGACCGAAATTTGGACGTAAGGAAAATAATGTTTCATAAATATGAAAATTAAGGTAATAAAGTGGGTCGAATTTCGGGGTCGTTACAATTTAGGTTTTGTAATTCAATTAATTTAACTCATTCACTTAATCTATAATCATCATCTTTGAGTGATCGTTTAACTAGGATTGGAGTGTTTTATGATTAGTCTTTTGGCGAATTAATAATAGAAAGTCCTTGTGGGATACGATACCTTGCTTGCTATTTTACTACAGTTAGACCATGTATACTTGCGTGTTTTACTAGGTCAGATTCAGGCAAACATTGTTGATCGTGTATACTTGCATGCATATATTCATATAGAAAATACCCAACATATACATCTTGTATTTCTAAGCTACTAGGCACAAATTAACCACATAAACTCCTTCAAATAATCATTCTTATGTCTTCGGATCCTTCATGATCCCACAACACATAGTCCACCCGCAACCAAGCATAAATATTCATGTAACCTAATAACATGCTAAATAACTATTCTAGTTTGACTTAAAATAAACTAAGGTTAGGGAATATACCACCTTGTGGCACTTTTTCTCTTAAAAATAAACTTGTAGAAATGTTCCACCTTTTTCCTCTTTGCTAGACCTTTCCAGAATCACCCACTTACAAGAGTATCACTGGTATTTTCTATTTTCCCTCACTTTCTCTCTTGCTCTCACTATGTTAGCACTTAGCTATTTTTTAAGTAAGCTTTGTAAATTGATTTGGAAACCTCTATTTATAGGCAAATTCCTTAAACACATACAATCCATATACATGTATTAATAAACGTATTTATCCAATACAAATTAGCTCTATCCATTGGTTAATAAAGATTAGGTAAAAAGAGTTTACCTAAACTCACTTTTTAGGACATTTGTCATGCTTCTTCACATAATAACCTCTATGGCTACCTTTTTAAAAAAAGATCTAGCAATTCTAGACCATCATTGGGTTTCGGTCAACCCCTATAAAGTATAATATATATATATATATATATATATATAAAGTATATTTATTTCTTAATGCATGCATACACACACACACACACATCACAAACACTATCCCTAATAAATTGGGCTAACCCATTTAGAATATCATTGAGCCACTAATTTAATTACTTTTGGGCCATGACCAATTATTTCTATTGGGCTCATTTAATTATTCTAGCAACATCAATCATTTGAACCCTAATTCTTTATCTTGTTGAACCATGTCACATTAATTATTTGACATTCATATTGGACTCAAATAATAATTCTTTTATTAGTCCATTTAATTAATTAATGATCTCACAATTAATTCAATTAACTAATTAATTAATCCATCTTACTCATTATGCCACACAAGGCATATTACATAGACTTAAATTAATTATAATTTAAGTTCACCATCATCATTACATAATTTCTTATTTATCACAAATTTAATTTAATTTAAATTGAATTATTAATATGCATACCATAATACACAAATATGTGTGCACATAAATAATTTTTAAAATATTCTTATTTTCATTAATAAAAATATTACATTTTTCTTGGTTATTACAACTAGCCCTAACTCTCTCTCTCTCTCTCTCTAACTTTTTACATATAGAGAATTATGATGTAAGTTGTTAAACTAATCAATAATAAGACTTCTCTTATTTATAGATATGGTTAGCCTTCCTAAACTATTTAGGATTAAGTTTTTAATTTAATTCTCTAATCTAATTAGGAACTAAATTATGAATCCTAAATCATTTCGGAACTTAATTATTTATAATAATACTACTACTTATTAATTACTTCATAAACCATTTAAGAACTAACAACAACAACAACAACAACAACAACAATAATAATAACAATAATAACAATAATAATAATAATAATAATAATAATAATAATAATAATAATAATAATAATAATAATAATAATAATAATTGTAACGCCCCTAAATCCGGGTTCCTTTAACCCTAAACTTGGTACGTCACGATACATCATCTTCATACATGTTCTATAACTAATGCGGAATATATAAACATAAATTGTTTATTCTACAACATTTCCCAAGGTTTCTAACCTTAACTTACATATATATCTTTAGATTCATAAAAAGGTTTACAAAATTACTTATATTATATAACAATTTAGTTATCATGCATAACACTATAATCTTGTCTTTTGCTTCTGTCTCCGTCTCTCCTCGGACATTCATATTATTCTGAAATTTGTTATCATGATATAGCAAGAGTGAGAAACGACTTTGCTCAGCAAGTTTAAATACAATAACGATATATCATGATTGAAAGAAAGAACAAACTTTTGGATTTTCAACAATATAATAATTGTGAAAGAGTACGAATCATAATTTCGATAATTGAATGACTGAATCAATTAATGTTGAGTGTCAATAATGACCATGAACAAATTTAACTGAACCTTATGGTAATGAAGGTGATCAGCCTTTCATACCTGATGAACACATGCAACAAGCACTATGTGCGAATCAACAATTTAAAGAGGTGGAATAATTATACAGAATTAAACCATAGCATGCTTGAAACATAATAACTTGAGTTTGAGTTAGGAACTTGAACAATGAAATAATATATCCTGCTCGAATATAAATTGAGTAAGGTTTAGGAAACTTGTCTGTCTGCTCAGCTATAATTAATGTCTAACTTTAACTAACTGGCTTTGAAAGACCTAACATTAGTAAAGTTGGTCTAATAATTAGTACAACGTATTTGTACAACTATACGCTCATCCTCCATATCCATAACTCATATGGAGTCTTAGGGAAGGATATTGAAGGTATCTTGTTAAGTAGACGCGCGACCGTTTCTAGGACATAACCCTAGAAGGATACTGGAAGATTGGTAAAATTTATCATGGATCATCACAATGTTTATTGTGAGATAATACCATTTCGCTTGACATGATCTAGAAACTTACTGCTTAAGTATTCCCTATTCGATCTAATCAAAGAACTTTAATACTTTTGGCCTTTTGTTTCTATACTTCACCTATGAATTCTTTGAACCTTTCATATGATTTAGATTTTTTTTCATCAAATACATATATCAAAATCTAGAATCATCAGTGAAAGTAATGAATGAATACCCTCATCTTGCATTTGTTGTCATAGGTACCACATACAACTGTGTGTACCATCTCTAACAATTTTGCAACTCCACCTTTATAGCTTCTAAATAGAGATTTAGTCATTTTACCCTTGATACAAGATTCACAAGTTATATTTGATTCATAATCAAAAGGCTCTAAAAGCCTATCTTTATACAACTCGTTACTTCTTGTTTCATTAATATGACTGAGTTTACAGTGTCATAAGAATGCATGATTCATATCATCTTATTGCCTTCAGTTTGTTCAATTTAAATATTTTTCATGTAAGTGAAGTGTGCGAAGTCTATTAAGTAATCAACTAGTTCTAAATAAAATATTATCATTATAAATAGAACAACGATTATTTTTTATTAGAATGCCAAAACTTTCCTTGTCTACACATGGAACTGAAGTAATATTTCTAAGAATTGAACGTAGTAACTACTTACTAACTTAATAGACTTACACGCGGGCAACGCTAAACTTTAAGTTCCTATAGCTAATGTAGCAACCTTGCTCCATTCCCCACGCACATGATTTCTTGTCCTTTGTTTAGCCTTATACTCCTACTTAGTCTCTACAATGACTTGCATTCATGAGACCACCAGCCAGTATTTAATACCTAAGTAGAATTTGACTTATAGAAAGTTCTATTTCATTATTAACAAATCTATATCTGTAGTAGAAACTTCACCAAGTTTCTTCTACTTAAGCACTACAAGATACTTCTTGCAATTCCTTTTCCAGCATCCCATCTTATCGTAATGAAAGAAAACTTTTGCGCTCGAGATCACTTTTATTTATGTCATTTGTTTAGCCTTTCTTTTTCCTTCTACATTTTTTGACTCCTCAGAAACACATTTTGCCATCTTCCCTGCTTAGAAGATTCATCTACCAGTAAGACATGGTCTTTCTTGGAAGAAAAGTTACCCTCCACAATTTTCAACATGTTAAGTGTCGACGCCGGGATTTTCGCTCGTCTCGTTTTTTATTATTAAAATATCCCTTTTCCAATTTTAGCCTTTAGATTAAGATGTGACTTTTGAAAAGGGTCGGCTTAATGTCGACGGGTTTTGAAAGATCGATTTTTTATGAGCCAATTGACCAGAGTCGCCAGTTGGTATATTTGAAATGGATGTACCAACTCATCCGAGTTTGTTTTCGTAATCGCTGGCTCATATGTGACTCCGAGTTAATTGGTCCGCAAACCGAGATTCATAGAGTTCGGGGGCTTGCTTAAGCGAGGGGAAGGTGTTAGGCACCCCCCGACTTCCGTGAAACACGGTTACCGCAATCTCGATGTTTTCCTATCCTTTTAAATCCTAAAATATGTGTGTGTGTGTGTGTGTGTGTATGTGCCTAAATGAATGTCGTTGAAAGGCTTTACTTTGAAAGTGCTTCAGAATCTCGTTAACCCTATGCACGAAGGATTTGACTTAATCGAAAAGTTCATTTTTTATTGCTTTTTGTTTTGATAATAAAACCGATGATATTTGTAAAACATATTTTTCAAACCCTTCGTCAAATAGGAATAGAGCTCATCCGACACTTACAATTTTATTTAGCCTACGAGTGATCTAATATCCTACTTTGATTGATTTTATGAAAATCTTTATCTTTTCATTCAAAATTCGTTTTCTCATGTCGAAAGGGAAAACCAAGCATCAAAATAACGTTGGAGCTATTTGTGGGCATGTAAGCCGTCTAAATAGCCCCAAACGCCCACAATCACATATTTCATTATCACGGGGCCTTAAACCCGATTTTCGACTCGATGTCGTTTTAAGGCCCAAAAATTTACATATTTACATAAAGGTGCATCGCGATCGTTACATACGTAAAAGCTAGAAAATAAACTAAAGGGATATCATCGGGAGGTTAGGAGGAGATTCTATCCGCAATAAATCCTCTCTAACCGTCCCTAATCCATAGATCCCAAAACAAATATCCACTACATTGGATCTAACTTTCAAATACACTAAAACAAACTATTTAAATAGCAATGCACCAAATATTTTCGGATCCACAGAAGATCCACCCAACAAACACAATAAGAACAAAATAAAAACTAGATCTACAAGATTTGATATATCAAACACAACGACGCTATGAAACTCGGATTTTTTACATTCCAAATGATGAAATAGATGATTCAACACTTGGAAACCAAAATAGGATACAAAGATTGTACAAAGGATGAAGAAATCTCACTCTTTGGAACAAACCCGTGGGTTTCTCTCTCTAAAATCTCGTTTCTCTCTCTACATTTCCGCCATTTTCTTCTTCTCCCGCGAGCTCTCTCTCTCTAAAAATCTATTTTTCCTCCTCTCTCTCGAGCTCTCGGGTGGAAATGGCGATCTATAGCCATTTCCAGGCAGCCGCAGATGCATCTGCGGCTGGCCGCAGATCCATCTGCGGCTGGGCGGCTGGCCGCCTGCGCCGTTTCCTCGGCTGCCGTGTGCCGTCTCCTCGAGCCGTGCGAACCTCGAAACTCGTTTTGGCCGCAGATGCATCCGCGGCTGTCTGGCTGGCTTTTCTCGGTTTTCGTGCCACGCGGTCCTAATTCGCCAATTTCTGCGGTATTATTTTGGGAGGCTGTATTTTTGCAGTCCGGAACTCCCTGGGAAACGTGTCATATTGTTCTGGGAGGCTAGTTCGGAGGGTTGCGACTTGATGTAGCTTTTGACAATTGTGCCTGTCTTTCAGGGGGCGCTGCCCCCTACCCCCCCGCCAGCTCACCGGCGAGCTGGGCAGCCGCTCGCTCACCGGGGAGCGAGACCCCCGAACATTGTAAGCGGAGTGGCCATCAGTCGTCTTTTGTGGTCGGCTCAGGCTTTTCTGGGTCAACTGTTCGCCTTGCCTCAAGTGACCGGATGCTCGTTGTCCGTGGTGGCGGCTTTGACCGTAAATCGCTGGGGTGGCATGGTGTTGGGGTCCACCTTCTTTTCCGCGTGTCGGGTCAAATGACGATTTTACCCTCCTGCCAGGGTTAGTCCAAAAGTGCAAAATTTGGGTGTCTACATTAAGCAAATTAGGCAACCTGACGTCTAGCTTAAACATGTGAAATTCACAACATATTGTGAAAGGGAGTCAATGGGGGACTGTAAGATCAAATCTTGACTCAACTCTCTGAAAGTAGTATGCCCTCAAGCCAATTATATTTGATGTGACATGGATATACTTTGTAATCTTATTAGTTTATTAATAAAAGTGTTAAGACATTTCATTAATCATAATTAATTGTCTGAATTAATTAAATGGATAAACTCATAATTTTTTAGCAATGCTTTTAGAACGATGATGAGGATCATGCTAATGAGATCTAAATTCATGATAACTCAAAACTAAAATTGTTCCTAATCGTTGTATCACTAAAAAGGGGATTAATAGATCCGGATAGATTGGTACATACTATGCTTGCTCTTATGAAGATGATGATTGGTCTCATAATCATTTGTGTAGAGACAATAAAACAAGTATGTAGGTGCTTATTAGAGAATAAGTTCATTAAACATGACTCACTAAAGGAACACCTAATGGAGTTTTACTAGTCTGTTAATAGGAGTTCCTTATGTGATAGTCATACAAATGATCATTGGACTTGAGATCATCAAAGTATCTTGTGTGTACTGAGTTATACTTTGACATATTCCTGAAGACTTGTTGGTATATCAAATGATATGCTTAGGTATAATAAGGTACACATGGAGATAGATAAATAATTAACAAATGATCTACCACTTCCAGTAAAGGAAGAGAATGTCCTACGCGATTCAATAAGTGACAACTCGAAAATTCCTGGCCAGGATTGAATAGAATTAGAAAGGAGTTTCTAATTTATATTAACTAGAGTTGTGCATTTGTGAATTGAAATGCATGTGATTAATTAAATAAGACTTGACAGAAATTTCATGTCTTCTATTTTATTGAGACATTGTATGGTAGAAAGATTGAATTAGGGCTAGCCACCCATGGTTTGTATAAACCAAAATTCACTTCTTTAATTCATAGATCTCTTGGTGAATCACCTCTAGAGCTTTCACACTTGGGGAGCTAACATTAATCCGTGGAATCTAATCGGTGAATTTGAAAAAGAATGCAAAGGATTAAAGGGAGTTGAACTTGTACTCATAGAAGCTTGGTTCTGTAAAGGTATAAATCTTTTATCATTCCTCAATTAATAATAGTCACATAAGAAAGATCCTGATTATTGGTTTGTAGAAAAAATTTAAAATCTGATTTTGTTTGTTTCTGTTGTGCTTATATAATTTGATATATATGTATGCCATGTTTTTGCACAATCGCGATTTTTTGATTTCTTTTCCTAAAAATATAATTTTATATAACAAATTATGTCCAATAAATTATTCTAAACATATACCCATACATATAAGGAATCAAACAATTAGTAATTAGCATAAGTTTAACTCTTGATGTCACTGTTGGTTTGTAAAAATATGACATATATATAATAAAATTAAACAAGCGCAGTGGAAGCAAAGCAAAATCGTATTTTAAAATTTTCACAAACCAATAACCAGGATATTTCTCATGCAACTATTATTAATTGAGGAAAGATAAAATATTTATACCTTTGTAGAACCAAGTTTCCACAGGTACAAGTTCAACTCAATTTAATCATTCGCGTTCTTCTTCAAATTAACCGATTCGATTCCACGAATCAATGTCAGCTCCCCAAGTGTGAAGCCTCTGGAGGTGATCAACTTAATAATCTATGAATTAAATAAGTAAATTTTAATTTCCCCAAACTATAGATGACTAGTCCTAATTCTCCCTCCCCCACTCTCTCTAACTCCTTAGATGTAGAGAATTATGAAGTGAGTCATTAATCTAATTCATAATAAGACTTCTCTTATTTATAGATATGGTCAACCCTCCTAAGTTATTTTGGATTAGAGTTTTAATTTAATTCTCTAATCTAGTTAGGAAAAAAAAATTAGTTATTATAATAATTACAATTCCTAAACCATTTAGGAACTTAATTATTTATAATAATACTATTACTTATTAATTAATTCTTAAACTATTTAGGAACTAAATAATAATACTAGTAATAATAATAATAATAATAATAAAACTTCTATTATTAATTTATAATTAGTATTTTCAAAATATTAATTATAAATATTAAGTTATTTAATTTATTCTATCACCATAATATAAATTAAATATACTTAATTTATTATTATTGTAATGACCACGAATTCCATTAAACGTTGTAATTATAATATAGCAATGAATTTAAAAATTTTGTACTAATGAATTGTACTTTAGATAATTAAATAAATGTACTTGTGTATGTGTATATTTATTTAAAGAATTAAAGCAATGTGTATAATTAATTAAAGTAAATCTAATTGGATTATTTTTTTTCCAAATGAGTTGATAAACTAGGTCAAAGATAATAACCTAGTAGCCCATGTAATTAATTTAATTACTAGCCCATATAATTAATTAAACAAGCCCAATGCTTATTTTAATTAAAGGTAATATAGTTATTTAAATCCTAGCCCAATGTGTTAATTAAATTGAGCCCAAACCAATTCAATGGATAAGCCCAATATAATTAATTTCTAAGTCTAACATGGAGCCTAATAGGAAGTCAAAATTGGTCAACAATTGAACACATGTATGTGTATATGTATATATATATATATATACATATATATATATATATATATATATATATATATATATATATATATATATGTATAAATGCACATTAATGCTTGAAAAATAAATCAAAAACATAGAAAAAATAGGCCATGTTGGCCGGCCATTAGGGGCCCCACATGGGGGTGACTTGTGTTGCCTTGTTGCTTCAAAGTTACTCCTTGTCATAGTTGGTGAACCACCCTAGTCAATCAACAAGTCTTTCACCTAGTCAATCCAAGAAATAGTAAACCCAATTAGCTCGTAATTTCACCAACATGGGTTGATTAAGAAGGCTTGATGGTGATTAAAGAGACTCTATAAATAGAGTGCTCCACATACTTGACATGTTTGTTGATTCATTTGCTAGACATTTTTAAAGAGAAAAGAGAGAGCATTTGAGAGTATTTAAGAGAAAACACCTAAGTGTTGAGAGAAAGAGCTAGAGCTAGTGCTTGGTGAATGTCCAACAATCTCATCACATATTTTGGTAGGAGAAGAAGGAGAGCACACAAAACATTAAGGTTTAAAAGTGCTCCAACAATTTATTATTTCATTTTTATAGCTTATATGTTTTAATCGGTTAAAAATCTATTTTTAACCGATCAAAACTCGTTTTGATGGTCTAGATGTATTTAACTATGTAATATATGTATATTCATAGCTCTATGTGTTTATAACATGATTTGGTATGTGAAAAATGCATAAAAGTTGTAGAAATGTTCATAACACCTTTTATCGGTAAACCCTAACGATACGTGTTGTGTTTAACGTTGTATTTTGAAATGTACAAATTGGAAATTTGATTTTTATGGCTAGAAAGCTAGATCTATGAGTTTTAAAGAAAAAACCCTTTTTTGAACCTTTCAAAAATATTGAATAACAAAGAAGTTATAGCTTTTACCACAAAGGATGTCGTTTTTAAACCCTAAGTGGTTCGATCCGCAAATTTCGTGTAAAACGTTTTCAAAAAGACGATCGAACCATGAAATATTGTAAAACAAGAGGTTATGAACACATCAATACTGATTTGGTGTTATTTGGATATGTAGATTTCATTTTATCAATGTTTGATAAAAAAATATCAAAACTGCCAAAAAAATAAAAAGTTAAGAGGTTTCTACAAGTCGGCGCCGAGGCGCAGTGTGCAGAACAAAACACTGCGCCGGGGCGCCATCTACTGTTTCTGGTTTGGGTCGGGTCTGGGTCAGCCGGTTCGAGTCGGGTCTGGTTCGGGTCAGAAAATGAAAAATGTTTCAAAAATCATTTTTAGTATTTTCGGACTTAATAAATATATATATATATATATATATATATATATATATATATATATATATATATATATATATATATATATATATATATAATTGATTTAATGATTTAAAAGTGTATAAATATTATTATTGAAATATTAATATATCAAAGATAATAAAATATTATTATTTAATATAATAATATTAAAAAATTATTAAAATATTATAAAGGTATAATAATATTATGGAATCAATAAAATATTTTTTAATAAGTAATTGTATTAATAAAAAGATAAAATATTATTATTTGAATAATAATATTATAATATAAAATGTTATTAAATAGTTAATAATATTAGATAATGATTAAAATATTATTAAGTGAATAATAATATTATAAAGTCAATAAAATATTATTAGATGATTAATAGTATTATAAGATGAATAAAATATTATTAAAGGATTAATAATATTATAAGGTTAATAAATATTATTAAATGAATAATAATATTATAAAGTGAATAAAATATTATTAAATGATTAATAATATTATAAGATAAATAAAATATTATTAAAGGATTAATAATATTATAAGATAAATAAAATATTATTAAAGGATTAATAATATTAGATACTTAATATAATATTATTAAATGATTAATAATATTAGTTTATAAGGTATTATTAAATGATGAATAATACTACAATGTTAATAAAATATTATTAAATTGTTAATAATATTAGATAAATCATTTGAGCTATATTAAATAGATAATATAGGTTCTTTGTGTATGAAATATTACCAAGAAGCAATAATATTTCCTAAGTGTTTAAATACTCATAATTATTAAATTATGTGGTTCATAAGAGTTATGAAGGTCATCATACCTATGTGTATATGATACTAATTTGAAGATCAACGTGATTAAATTGTTAGGTCTATTCAAAGGGAATTAGTTGAATTTGTTAGATGTACGTCGCAAACAAGGCAAGTTCTCTAACCCTACTCATTTGTTGTTGAACAAGTTTCTATAGTTGTATTTATTGTCAAAGCTTGAAGTGGTTTAATTATTTAAAATTATCCCACATCCAAATTGTTTATAAAATCGCACTTAGTACATTTGAAGCTTATTAGTTCTTGATTCATGAACTGTATTAAAAATGTCTAAAGCTAATAGTTTAGCTAGACATTGCATTTCTAAATTCAATAACTTGAATACTTTTAAAAGCTTATCCACACCATTGTTGGGTGCGGATTTCTTATATTAAGTCTGAGAATTGAACAACCCTAAATTAGGGGATTTTGTGTCGGGAAACCGACTTTGGCACCAGTTGACTAAATGTAATGCATATATAGCGAGTTGAATAGGCTGATCCCCTTGAAAACCAAACTACTCAAAGGGTCAGAGGAAACTCTATTATACCCTCGTTAGTTCAGGGTCCTTAGTGGCCACTCAACATTTTAAGATTCAAATACTCTGTTAATAAAATTTGAGTCTTGTTTCATTCACAATTGTTATATCTATTGTTGAAACCATTGAGGACATTTCCTATTCATTCATGATATAATAAATCTCTATGATTGTTCTTAACTTGCTGAGCAAACTAGTTGCTCATTCCTGTTATATCATGAACCATTTTTCAGATAAACCTGACTGCTCAAAGAAGGATAAGGGAAAAGAAAAGGCAGAGCTTAAGTTAGCTGATGCATGCTAATTAGATGTTTAAATATATATTTACTGTTGATAAATCTTTTGTAATTCCTTATAATAGGAACTGTTTATGTTAAGGTTAATAGACCCTGGTATTGTAACCTTTTTGTAAGGAACCAATATGTATTATTCCGCTAAGCTTAAATGCAATGTATGTATTTAATTACTAGTAATGTATTGATCAGTGAGGACCAAACCCGAGGTTATGGAACCCGGATTTGAGGTCGTCACAGGTTGGTACCAGAGCTATAGGTTAGAAACGTTAGGATTTGCGAAACCTAAGTTATAACCTTAGTATTAAACTCTTATCGAGTAGGTTAGGAGATGAATCGAGGAGATTCATCTTATTGTGTATTTTTGGAGGTGGATTGAGAAAATCCATCGAGCCGAGATGTATATGTTAAAATATCATTTCATTTCATCAATGAATATGTTTTATTGCTGTACTGACATGTGTTATTTTCTTGATATAGGATGGCAGAGATCGGACAGTCGAGTCACACTGCTGAGGAGGATTACATTGATATCCATATGGATACTGCACAACCGCTGGTGGCTGCACCTGTTGAGGAGCCGGAGTCAGATCCCGAGGAGGGAGATCGCGTGGAGCCCGTCTGGGGTAGTGTGATGAGGCCTTACAGTGAGGAGGAGGCAGAGTCTGATGAGTCTGAGGAGGATGAGTCAGCTGATGGCATGGGCACTACTGCCGCTGACATCATAGAGGGCTTGACTACTAGGAACGAGGAGCTGGAGGCGATAGTCCAGCATTTAGAGGAGCAGAATCTAACCCACCAGCATATGGAGGATCAATACAAGGATGCAGCTTACCAGTTCTCTGGCGAGAACACGGAGCTGAAAGAGAGGATAGTAGGACTGGTGGATCAGGTACAAGGGTACGAGGATTCGGTGGAGCACTTTGCAGTGCTAACTCATTAGCTCGTAGATCAGGATGTGGAGCTGCAGGCTAAGTTGGCAGCGATTGAGACTAGGTTAGCCGAGGTTGAGCTGAAGGTTCAGCAGGTTCAGGCAGAGAAAGCCGCCATCTGTGCACACTGGCAGGAGGCAATAAAGGACATAATGGAGATGGAAACACAGTGGGATGCTGCTCATGGTCAGATGATAGAGTTGGAGGAGGAGATCCGTGAGAAGCGAGTTAGGACGGATAAACTTAGCTATGTCTATCGATCGTCATATGGTAGACTTCAGAGCAGGGTGCACTACTACCCAGCTGAGGAGGGCCAGTCTATGCATACCATCAGCAGGAATGTGGTGATGGCCATCGGGGATGAGGAGTATGATGATGCGATCCGTAGGGGGATGCGCAACCAGTAGTATTAGTTGATTTCTAATTATGTATGTAAATAGATGCAGTAGAACCCAACTATTGTTTTATTAGAGGGTTAATATGTCACTAAATCCCAACTCTAGGAAGTTGTAGGTTATGTCAGATCCCATCTTTTGTAGCTTCTCAGGGATAAAAGCATTTATAGTAGTATGCTTTCGATGTAAAGTGACATGCACTACTATTTTAGCATATGAATATAAATGCAGTCAAATTTATGTTATACGTGTGTTGAGATAATTACTTGTATTTTAACTAAACATTGTCTAAGATACAAAACAATGAGATGAAAAAGATGAAACAAGTATAATAATATAAAATTTTGTTTATAACAGAAAATGCCGCCACGTAGACAACCACCAAGGAACCAGGGGGTAGAAGAGTCAGTTAACAACGACGAGGGGGGACACAACATAGACCCAATGCAGAACTTCGTCGATATGCTAGCTGAGACAATGCAAAACTGCCATCCAGTAGTAGCAAATCCGCTACCACCACCAAATCAGTTGGCAAATTTCAAAGACTTTAAAGCGGTGGGACCGCCAGAGTTTAGGGGAACGTCAGACCCGATAGAAGCCCAGTCATGGATAAAGGAAATAGAGAAAGCGTTCGTTATCGCGAGAGTAGCTGAGGAGCAAAAGACAATCTTTGCTACCTATATGATGAAAGGAGAAGCCAATTTTTGGTGGGAAGCCAATCAGAATAGGGCTGTCGATGGGGTGATGCCATGGACAAGATTTAAGGAAATATTCGATGAGAATTATTTCCCGAAGGGTATGAAAAGTAGGATGGACGTAAAGTTTCTAGAGCTCAAGCAAGAGAACATGTCGGTACCGGAGTATGCGGCAAAATTTAATGAGCTGGCCAGGTTCGCTCAACATCAGGTAGACACGGAGGAGCGCAAGGCCAGAAGATTTAAAAATGGACTGAGACCTTGGATATTCAACAAGGTAGCAGTACTGTAGATTGACTTATTCTCAACCTTGCTGGAGAAGTCAATCATTGCAGAAGGAGGAAATGATGCGTTAACCAAATATAATCAAGAGAGGAATAAAAAGAAGAGTGAAAGGGGAAGTAAGAACAGTAACAGTGGGGGCAATAATAATAAAATAACAGCAATAAGCGCAAATGGGACAACAACAGCAACGACAAGAGCTCGGGGAATCAACAAGGGAATGTTCAAAAAAGGACGACATGCAATATATGTGGAAAAAATCATTTCGGGGAGTGCAAGAAGGGTAAGAACACATGCTACAATTGTGGTCAGGTGGGACATATTTCTCCAAATTGTCCCCTCCCAAAGAAGATGAGATATTTTTCCTGCGGAGCTTCTGACCACATGATAAAGGATTGCCCTAAGAGAAAGAATTATGGGGGTAGCGGCTACAAGGGAAATAACAGTAAATTGGCTATCGGGGGACCGGTACCACAGAACAAGCCGACAACAAGGACTTTCAATATGACGGTGCAAGATGTCTGGGAGTCAAAAGACGTGGTGTCAGATATCATTCTGATCAATAATATAAATGCATGTGTATTGTTTGATTTGGGTGCTACCTGTTCATTTGTGTCTGATGATTTCACTAGACGGTTAGAATTGCCTAGAGAAAAACTAGAAAACTTAATGACCATAGAAGTTGCGAATAAAGAAGTGATTCTTGTAGAGTACATACATAGAAATTATTGTACTGAAATCAGGGGTCAGAAGTTGAATGTAAATCTAATTCCAATACGTTTGGGGGAATTTGATGTAATACTTGGGATGGACTGGTTGTTTAACCACGGGGCGATAATTGATTGTCAGAAGAAGTGCATACACCTTAAGACACCAAACAAGTCTAAGGTCGTATTTTATGGCAGCAAGTCGTCAAGACAGTCTTCGTGTCTGACGATGATACAGGCCAAGAAATTATTAAAGAAAGGTTGTGTGGGGTATTTGGCTCATGTGGTGGATACACAAATGGTGAGCCTCGAGATGGAGCAAATACCAGTAGTTAGGGAGTTCATGGACGTTTTTCCAGATATACTGTCAGGTTTACCGCCGGACAGGGAGATAGAATTTGTAATTGACTTGGTACCGGGGACAACACCAATATCGAAGGCACCATATAGGATGGCTCCGGTAGAAATGGAGGAGTTGATGGTTCAACTGCAGGAGTTGTTGGATAATAAGTACATTCAACCAAGTGTTTCTCCATGGGGAGCACCTGTGTTGTTTGTAAAGAAGAAGGATGGATCGATGAGACTGTGTATGGATTATAGAGAGCTAAATAAGGTAACAATTAAGAACAAGTACCCGTTGCCACGAATTGACGATCTTTTTGATCAATTGAAAGGGGCGAATTACTTTTCAAAGATTGACTTAAGGACTGGTTATCATCAGTTAAAAGTCAAGAAGGAGGACGTACCCAAGACGACATTCAGAACTCGATATGGGCATTATGAGTTTCTGGTGATGTCGTTTGGACTAATGAATGCGCCAGCCGCATTTATGGACATGATGAACAGAATATTCAAGCAATACTTGGATAAATTTGTAGTCGTGTTCATTGACGATATTTTGGTTTACTCAAAAACGGAGGAGGAGCATGCTGAACACCTAAGATTGGTGTTGGAGATTTTACGGAAGGAGCAGTTGTATGCTAAATTTTCGAAGTGTGAATTCTGGTTAGAGAGGGTTCAATTTTTAGGTCATGTTATTGACAAAGAAGGAGTTTCAGTTGATCCAGCGAAGGTTGAATCAGTGATGAATTGGGAACAACCAAGGACGCCGACGAAGGTTAGGAGTTTCTTAGGGTTAGCGGGTTATTATCGGAGATTCATTTAAGATTTTTCAAAGATAGCAACACCGTTGACTAACTTAACGAGAAAGACGGTGAAATATGTTTGGACGGAGAAGTGTGAGGAAAGTTTTCAGGAGTTAAAGAAAAGACTTAGTGGAGCACCTGTATTGACCTTACCGGACGATACGAGAGGTTTTACGGTCTACAGTGATGCATCGCACAAGGGACTTGGTTGTGTGCTTATGCAAAGCGGCAAAGTCATTGTGTATGCATCCAGACAGTTGAAAGATTATGAGAAGGGATACCCTACCCACGACTTGGAGCTGGCAGTGGTAGTGTTTGCCCTTAAAATTTGGAGGCATTATTTGTATAGTGAGAAATGTGAGATATTCACAGACCATAAGAGTCTGAAATATATCTTCACACAGAAGGAGTTGAATATGAGGCAACGAAGATAGTTGGAATTGATCAAAAACTACGATTGTGAAATTCTATATCATCCCGGCAAGGCCAACGTAGTAGCAGATGCTCTAAAGAGCAGGGAGAAATTGTTCATATTGACAGATTAGGAACAATTGGTTCAAGAGATGGCTCGAATGGAGTTGGAGGTGAGAAATCCAAACGAGTCAATAGAAGTGGAGGCGAGCCCAACCTTGTTAGATAGGGTAAAAGAGGCTCAAGACAAAGATGAGGAATGCGACATAATCCGAAAGAGGATGACCGATGGGGAAGAGGTCAAGTTTAAAATTGATAGCATGGGATTGCTGAGATTTAAAAATTGTGTTTGGGTACCACTAGTATCTGAATTCCGAGAAGAAATTTTGCAAGAGGCCCACAGTACGAGATGCTCGATACATCCGGGGAGTACGAAAATGTATCAAGATCTACGTCAATTTTTTTTTGTGGCCGAATTTAAAAAGGGAGGTTGCAGAATGTGTCAGCCGATGCCTAACTTGTCAAAGGGTAAAGGCAGAACATCAGAGACCAAGTAGATTGTTACAGCCGTTAGAAATTCCTGAGTGGAAATGGGAGCATATCACAATGGATTTTGTGGTAGGACTTCCAGCAACACAGAAGGAATATGACGCAATATGGGTGATTGTGGATCGACTAACAAAGCCAGCGCACTTTTTGCCGATCAAGATTAGGTTTAGTTTGGATCAGTTGGCCAAATTGTACATCAAGGAGATAGTTTCGAGACATGGGGTGCCGGTATCGATTGTGTCAAACAGAGATCCGCGCTTCACGTCAAAATTTTGGAGAAGTCTTCAGGAGAGACTGGGGACACAGTTGAGAATGAGTACAGCGTATCATCCGCAGACCGATGGGCAAAGTGAGAGAACAATTCAGATATTGGAAGATATGCTCAGGGCCTGCGTGATGAATTTCAAGGGCAGTTGGGAAAACCATCTACCATTAGTTGAATTTACATACAACAACAGTTACCATGCAAGCATAGGCATGCCGCCTTACGAAGCCTTATATGGAAGAAAATGTAGAACACCTCTATGTTGGGATGACGTGGGAGAGCGCCGACTGTTGGGGCCAGAATTGGTTCAACAGGCGGTAGAAATTATCAAGGTAATAAGAGCTCGGTTAGTATCAGCTCAAGACCGTCAGAAGATGTACGCCGATTTACATCGACAGAAGCAAGACTTCGAAGTTGGGAGTTTTGTGTTTATGAAGGTATCTCCCTGGAAAGGGAAGATCAAATTTGGAAAGAAGGGAAAATTGAGTCCATAGTTCATAGGACCGCTCGAAATATTGAAGAGAGTAGGTGAAGAGAGTACGAGGTAGCTTTACCTCCTGAACTAGAGCATATTCACAATGTGTTTCACGTGTTAGTGTTACGATCATACAAACCAGACTACAAGCATGTCATATCCTATGAGCCAATACAAGTTGAGAAAGACTTATCGTACGAGGAAATTCCTGTCCGGATACTAGATAGGAAAGAGCAGAAACTACAGAATAAGGTTATACATTCTGTCAAAATACTTTGGAGGAACCACAATGCTGAGGAAGCTACGTGGGAGCTTGAAGAAAAGATGAGGGCTAACTATCCGAATCTTTTTGTATAGTTTAAATTTGTAATTCCGGGGACAGAATTCTTATAAGGAAGAGAGAATGTAATGACCACGGATTCCATTAAACGTTGTAATTATAATATAGCAATGAATTTATAATTTTTGTACTAATGAATTGTACTTTAGATAATTAAATAAATGCACTTGTGTATGTGTATATTTATTTAAAGAATTAAAGCAATGTGTATAATTAATTAAAGCAAATCTAATTGAATTATTTTTTTTTCCAAATGAGTTGATAAACTAGGTTAAAGATAATTGATTTAATGATTTAAAAGTGTATAAATATATATATATTTTTTCCAAATATATATATAATTGATTTAATGATTTAAAAGTGTATAAATATTATTATTGAAATATTAATATATCAAAGATAATAAAATATTATTATATAATATAATAATATTAGAAAATCATTAAAATATTATTAAAGGTGTAATAATATTATGGAATCAATAAAATATTTTTAAATAAGTAATTATATTAATAAAAAGATAAAATATTATCATTTGAATAATAATATTATAATATAAAATGATATTAAATAGTTAATAATATTAGATAATGATTAAAATATTATTAAGTGAATAATAATATTATAAAGTCAATAAAATATTATTAGATGATTAATAGTATTATAAGATGAATAAAATTTTATTAAAGGATTAAAAATATTATAAGGTTTAGAAATATTATTAAATGAATAATAATATTATAAAGTGAATAAAACATTATTAAATGATTAATAATATTATAAGATAAATAAAATATTATTAAAGGATTAATAATATTGTCGATGCCGGGATTTTAGTCGTTTCGTTTTTAAATATTAAAAAGCCCCTTTCCAATTTTAGCTTTTAGATTAAGATGTGATTTTTTGAAAAGGGTCGGCTTAGTGTCGACGGGGTTTCGAAAGGTCGATTTTTTAATGAGCCAATTGACCAGAGCCGCCAGTTGGTATATTTGAAATGGATGTACCATCTCATCCGAATTTTGTTTTCGTAATCATAATGGCTCATATGTGATTTTGAATTAATTGGTTTGCAAACCGAGATTTATAGAATTCGGGGGCTTGCTTAAGCGAGGGGAACGTGTTAGGCACCCCCCGACTTCCGTGAAATGCGGTTACTGCAATCTTGATGTTTTTCTATCCTTTTAAATCCTAAAATGTGTGTGCACGTGTGTGTGTGTGTGCGCGTGTGTGCCTATGAAAATCGTTGGAATGCTTTATTTTGAAAGTGCTTCAGAAATCTCATTGACCCTATGCACGAAGGATTTGATTTAGTCGAAAAAGTTAATTGTTATTGTTTTTGTTTTGATAATAACACCGATGATATTTTGTAAAACATATTTTTTCAAACCCTTCGTCAAATAGGAATAGAGCTCATCCGACACTTACAATTTTATTTTAGCCTACGGATGATCTAATATCCTAGTTTGATTGATTTTATGAAAATCTTCATCTTTTCATTCCAAAATTCATTTTCCGTGTCGAAAGGGAAAATCAAGCATTAAAATTGCGTTGGAGTTATTTACGGGCATGTGAGCCATCCAAATAACCCCAAGCATCCACAATCGCACACTTCACTATCACGGGGCCTTAAACACGATTTTCGACTCGATGTCGTTTTAAGGCCCAAAAATTTACATATTTACATAAAGGCGCATCCCGATCGCTACATACGTAACAACCATGAAATAAACTAAAAGGACATCATCGAGAGGTTAGGAGGAGATTCCATCTGCAATAAATCCTCCCTAACCGTCCCTAATCCACAGATCTACAATGTAGATTGACTACATTGGATCTAACTTTAAAATAAACAAAATCAAAATATTTAATATCACAATATGCCAAATGTTCGGATCTACAGTAGATCCACCCAACAAACACAATAAGAACGAAATAAAACTAGATCTACAAGATTTGCTATATAAAACACAACGACGCTATGAAACTCGGATTTTTTCACATTCCAAACGATGAAATAGACGCTTTAACACTTGGAAATCAAAATAGGACACAAAGATTGTACGAAAGAGGAAGAAATCTCACTTTTTAGCACAAACCCGTGGGTTTCTCTCTCTCAATCTCGCTTTCTCTCTCTATATTTCCTCCATTTTTTCTCCTCTTGTCTTCCTCACGGATCCCCTCTTTCTTTTCCTCAAGGATCCTCCCCTTTTTCTTTCTTTTTTCTCTCTTTTTCTCTCCCTCCCGTCGCTCTCTTTTTCTTTCTTTTTCGTCCGTCCGCGCCTCTGCTGAAGAAATGAACTAGAAGTGGCGATTTAGAACTTCAGATCTTGGCCGCAGGTGCAACTGCGGCCGGCTTTGGTGCTTCCTCGATTTCCGCTTCTGATGTCGATCTTTCGTTTTTTCGCTGGAAGGCTCTTAGTGATCAAATCAGGCTCTTCTGGATCAGCTGTTTGCCTCGCCTCAAGTAACCTGATGCTCGTTGTTTGTTGTGGCGGCTTTGGCCGTAAGTCGTTGGGGTGGCTTTGTATTGGGGTCCACCTTCCTTTTCGCATGTCAGGTCAAGTCATGATTTTGCCCTCCTGCCAGGGTTAGTAGAGAAGTGCAAAATTTGGGTGTCTACAGCTGCCCCTTTTTATCATGTTTATGGAATACAATATGAAATGAACATGATAAAGAAGTAGGCACCCAATGCATGAAAATGATAGTACATATTTTAATGATGTAATATATATATCAATGATGTAACATATACATATTAATGATGCAACATTAATATCATCAGTTACTGTCTCAAATGGACTCACATAGCATATTCGTCAAAGAAAACTACTTCTCTTGCTTATCGCATATCGTATATCAAGTATCAAATCGCATATCATATCAAATCGTACATGAAATCGCATATCGCACTGCTTCTCATATGATGTATCGCAAATCGCATCGCACATCGCCTCGCACATCGCATCGCATCGCATTGTTTTAGTCATCGTCGAATCTTTCTCCAACGGTCATCGCATTGTCATTGTGGGATCTTTCTCCAACGGGTCATCTCGTCATCGTCAGATCTTTCTCCAACGGTCATCGTCGGATCTTTCTCTAACGGGTCGTCTCGTCATCGTCGGATCTTTCTCCAACGGTCATCGTCGGATCTTTCTCCAACAGGTCGTATCGTCATCGTCGGATCTTTTCCCAACGGGTCGTATCGTCATCGTCGGATCTTTTTCCAATGGTCATCATCGGATCTTTCTCCAACGGGTCATTTCGTCATCGTCAGATCTTTCTCCAACGGTCATTGTCGGATCTTTCTCCAACGGGTCGTTTCGTCATCGTTGGATCTTTCTCCAATGGTCATCGTCGGATCTTTCTCCAACGGGTCGTCTCGTCATCGTCGGATCTTTTTCCAACGGTCATCGTCGGATCTTTCTCCAACGGGTCGTCTCGTCATCGTCGGATCTTTTTCCAACGGTCATCGTCGGATCTTTTTCCAACGGTCATCGTCGGATATTTCTCCAACGGGTCGTCTCGTTATCGTCGGATCTTTTCCCAACGAGTCGTATCGTCATCGTCGGATCTTTTTCCAACGGTCATCGTCGGATCTTTCTCCAACGGGTCGTTTTGTCATCGTCGGATCTTTCTCCAACGGTCATCGTCCAATCTTTCTCCAACGGGTCGTTTCGTTATCGTCGGATCTTTCTCCAACAGTCATCGTCGGATCTTTCTCCAACGGGTCATCTCGTCATCGTCGGATCTTTTTCCAACGGGTCGTATCATCATCGTCGGATCTTTCTCCAACAGGTCGTCCCATCCTTGCTGGGCTTAGTCTCTAACAAGTTATCTTGTAATTGCCGGGTCTCGTCTTCGACGGGTCATTTTTGTGATGGTCAGGTATCGTTTCTGACGGGTCATTTTTAGGATGGTCAGGTATCGTCTCTGACGGGTCCTTTTTGGGACTGTCAGGTATCGTCTCTGACGGGTCATTTTTGGGGACTGTCAGGTATCGTCTCTGACAGGTTATTTTTGGGACGGTCAGGTATCGTCTCTGACGGGTCGTTTTAGGGACGGTCAGGTATCGTTTCTGACGGGTCCTTTTTGGGACTGTCAAGTATCGTCTCTGACAGGTTATTTTTGGGATGGTCAGGTATCGTCTCTGACGGGTCGTTTTTGGGACGGTCAGGTATCGTCTCTGACGGGTCCTTTTTGGGACTGTCAGGTATCGTCTCTGACGGGTCATTTTTTAGTTGGTCAGGTATCGTCTCTGACGGGTCATTTTTTGAGTTGGTCAGGTATCGTCTCTGACAGGTCATTTTTGGGTTGGTCAGGTATCGTCTCTGACGGGTTCGTTTTGAATTGGTTAGGTATCGTCTCTGACGGGTCGTTTTTTGAGTTGGTCAAGTATAGTTGGTTAGGTATCGTCTCTGACGGGTCGTTTTTGTGAGGGTCAGGTATTTTCACTGATGGGTTATTTTTGTAATTGCCGGGTCTCGTCTCCGGAATCACTGTGTATTGTCCCAAATGGACTTGTATCGTATTGTACATCATAAAAAATGCAATAATCGCTTGAACAAATTTAAAAGGAAAGTGTACCTGGTTAGTTTGTGGGGCCTCCTTGGGATTCGTCCTCGTAAATCACTTTTGCCAGCCACTTCTTTGATTTGACTTGTCATTCTTGGGGTTCGTCCTTGTAGATCACTTTTGACAGTCATTGCTTTTGAGCTGCCATCCTTTTTGATTAGTTGAAGGTGCTTCAGACAGTCGTTTTGCAATTCCTGGATGTTCCATAGATTCTGGGTGCATCGGATCGTGGAAGTTTCCCTCTGCCATGTTCCTCCGATAAATGGCACCGGTATTTGTCCCGCTGACAGTCTCGTACCTGTGATTTTTCTTTCATGTAGAGTTTATTTTGATATATACATGGATGCACATATGTTATGCATGGATCAATAGATATGCTTGGAAGGAAATGACTCATGTTTAGTCAAATGATACAATTTTCACGTGTCGTTCTTTTTGACTACTCAGTTGTGTCATGCCTTATTTGGGAGTATAGTTTCTGAACTTCAAGGTTGGTTCGTTGAATCGCATGCCCTTGATCATTTCTCTGTTGGAGAATTGTATCTGTCCTTTTGAATGCCCAATCGACTTATCTAGGGCTCCTCATCCTGCTCACAGATCGCCATGTCTTTGAATTTGGGGTGCAGGGACTTCCTCTTATGCTAGAGGATTATGCCTAGATTCTGGGTTGATATCTAGGTGATCCCCTTGTCAGTTGGTCGTATGCTTTGATAGCTCTTGACTTTCATCTGATCGAGGCAGTCCACTTGGCTTCTCTTTTTTCCAATGACCGCCGACCATGTTGCCCTTCCTCGCCTTTTAATCGATAAGCTCTGACGTTAGGAATTATATCGCTCTTGCATATGCTCGCCTGAGTATCGAGGTAATGTCAGTGTGCATTATGCTGAGTTTTGTCAAAATCCATTGATGGTCGTGGGGGAAGGTTCGTTGATGAGGAGTCTGATATAGACTTGTGCTCCTTTCATTTCCATGATCTTTAAGATGCCCCAGCCTTTACTCGTGTTCTTGTCGAGGATTCATATGGGAAGTCGTTTCGTTGGTTACGCCAAGTTACCCACACCGATTCATATCCTGCACAAGTAACAAACGCTAAATGCTCGATGGTTCGGGTTGGCGGGGTTAACTTCGATATTACTAAACATCTCAACAGTAGAGCAGATAAAATGGAATGCTAATGATTATGCAATTTGGCTCGTGTCTGTGATGTTTTCGTCTTATCGTAAAAAAACTTGGCATCGAGATGGATCTCTTTTTTTCATAAATCGTGAGTGGATTAATTTGACATTGAATGAATTGTGAATGTATTAAGTCACTCTCGATTTAATTTTTTTTTTTTTATTTTCATTTGACGAGTTATGAAATCGTAATAAAACATTTAAGCATTCATGGTCAATATACGTGAGTATGATTAAATTCAAAAACTACCTTCCTTTATCAAAGGTATTCCGGCTTCATTCTCGCTATCGTTATTCACAGAATTAACGTCATACGGCAAGTGCACTGTGCGATGCATCCTTCAATTAGGGGTTTCTTTTCCATGACTTCAGATGAGCCTCTATTTTTTCTCTGGTCGAACATTTTTCCCTTTTTTTTTTTCCAACTCCGCGTTTCCCTTTTCGTATCCACTTAACTTGTCTCGTTTTCTTAGGCTATTCAGAGTTACCCATTTAACGAGCTTTAGATCAATGACTCCCAAACCATACGGCTTTAGGGCATTAGGTGTAGAGACACCCCTTCGGGTTTACTTGCTAGAGTAACAAAGGCCACGTTTAGATACAAGTTAAGTGACTTACTGCATTTATTCCTCATTTGACTCTCTGCAAGATTTGTTTTCTTAGGCTTGAGTCACCCATGTAGCGAGCGTTGGGCCGGTGACTCCCAAATCAGACGACTTTAGGGCACCAGGTGTAGAGACACCATTCAGGCTTAATTACTCGAATAACCCCTGCCACGATTCGAATCTGCTCAGGTCTCTACAGCTGTAATGCTCGTTTTCTTAGGCTCTGAGTTACCCATGTAACGAGTGTTAGGCCGACGACTCCCAAATCAGACGACTTTAGGGCGCCAGGTGTAAAGACACCCCTCAGGCTTAATTACTCAAATAACTCAGGCCACGATTCGAGACATCTGATTCACTTTTATTTACCTTTCGACTCCTCATGAACCGTCATCATTATCGTCATAGCTTTATACCCCACATCTGAAAGTTGGTGCGAACGCAAAGTGCAGACTTGCCTATGAGGTGGATTCTTCTTCGAACGACACTTCGAAATCAGGTCTTTGTTGAACAATTTTAATCATCTAATCATACTCATGAGTCTGCTCCACGGATGCTTGTCAAAATTGATTCGATTCCTAACAAGTCAAATAAAAATTTTCTCTTTCAAAAAGTAATGTTAGAGTTAAACTATGTACAGTCTTAATATATGTACATGGAGACAGGAAAGAAATAAATAGATGAAATGAGTTCTTTCCTACTTGTGGGTCTTCGTATTCTGAAAGAGCTATGACTGGAAAAGACTAATTGATCGTACAGCTCTGATGATGTTGCCGTACACTGATGAGATCGCACCATAGATGTCGAATTGTGCACTATCCTTCCATGGATGGTTGATGAATGCCCCAGTGTCGAGTCGTCATCGATTTCGAAACTACCCAGCCTTGATTGTCGTCAAGGTCATCGCTTCGTGGTGTCTTTGACAGGTGGGTTGATGAGATGCTGGGAACCCAAGAGTCCTTTGCCTTTGGAAGTGTACTCCGATGGGTTGACAGGAGAACAGGTCACCTGAGTCATTGATCGTTGATTGTAAAACTATCGAAGGGCTCTATGGGTTTTGCAAGGATTAGATCGCGCCAAAGTGGCTGCCTACGTACTCCTATAGGAAGAGGAGATCAGGTCTTACGTTGTTCAGGCCCTTTTTAGCACAACTTTTTTTTTTTTTGCTGAGCTCGTCAATCCCTTTGTCGATGGTCATGCTCCCTTCGATAGAGGTTACTCCCATGTTTGAGAATATCTCCAATGATTGTCATAACTTGATCACCACTCAGTTTGTCGCAATTCTCTGGGACGTTCATGCCAGTCCCGTCGATGGAAGGAGTAATTACTTGATTCTTTGACTGAATGTCCTCCTCCAACTTTCTTGCCTCCTCTATTTTAATGCGTCCCATTTTCTTGAGGAACTCGACTACCTTTTCTTCTGGTACTTTCTCATAAGGCATTTTTAACATTTTAATCGCTCGCTTTGGCAGACAAATAGTGTGGTTATTTGGTAGGACTGACCCACATTCTGAGGTTCCTTTTGATCCCTTCCTGTCCTTCCAGGGGATAGCTTTTAGGTTCACAGTAGGGCATTTAGGCTCGGATACTGCTATTCCTGTCGGGACACCTTTTTCTTCTTTCGCCACTCCTTGGATTATGAGGGATCCGCCTCGTATCTCGTTGAGGTTGGTGACCATAGCCATCACTTCATCTGAACTTTTCCTCTCTGGTGGGTATGTTAGATTCTTCAATTTCATGTTATTTTCCCCATATTGGTGGCCTCAACATTGCTTGCCATTTTTTAGCTCTCCACTTTCGATAACATTTTGGATTTTATGCCGCAACGCCCAACATTCTTTCGTATCATGCCCCGGTGAATTGGATTGCATACTTGTGTAGGCTCGTATCTTTTAGGCTTGGGGTTTGTTGGAGGCAGCAACTCCCTAATCTTTCCCCGGCTGATCAGAAGATGCAATATTTCTGCCTTTGATTTGCTTAAAGGGGTGAACTTTCGATCTCTCATAGATATTGCTTGACCCTCCCTTTTAGGGTTTCACATTCTTCCAAGCGAATTCAAAGCTCCACTAGTGGGATTGTCTCGTAACTTCATCAATTCGCTTTCCCTGCCCTTTCAATCTACCTTGATCTTCTTCGGTCAGCTGGATTTTCTAGAAGAGATTTGGTTCTCCCCCTAAGATGATGACTCAGGCGGAGCATTGGGTTACGGTCCCTGGTTTAGCTTGCACCGTTGTTTCAATAACATGGTCATTTCAGCTACATGCCTCTTGCAATTTTCAAAATTTTCCTGATAGATGGGAACCAGATCCGGAGTGAGTGGGATTCTCAACCATTCTGATCGGTGAAGTTCAGATTTGTTTAGATCGTAGGCAGGTTTAGGGAACAATTTGCAAACAAAGCAATTTGAGATTTAGTTTTGGGAAATGGAAAAAACGGATGCATGCTAAAGTGTTATTTCCATGTTATAAGTATTTTAATATTTCCCTGCAAAACAGTGTTAGCATTTTTTTTTTATTTTTTTATGAAACCGTACGCGGCTCGGGAAGCAACCTACAAACAAAACAATCGAATTTAAACTTTGGGACATGGAAAAACAGAGGCATGCTAAAGCAATATTTCCATGTTTTATGAATTTTTGATCTTTTCTTGTAAAACAGTGTTAGTAGTTTTTTTTTTTTTTTTTTTACAATGAGGTACTTGAATCGTAATGTCAATCATTACGCCTCATCAACCCTTCCCTGCAAAACATAGGTCAGTGATTCTAATTGACAGGATGAGAGATAAAAGATGATTAACCGAAGTACGACATCATGTACGTAAAACGTGATAAGGTATGAAGAGACTTCCCGCGCGTTGGGTTTATCTGAGACTGACCTACCCTAAGTTACTCTCACGGGCTTTCCGGTATGAAGGTTCCCAGATCTTCGCAACATACTAGATGGGAATAAATCCGATCTTTCAATTGGATTGGATCTGAGTGGATGCTTTTCCTGAGCCTCGCCGGGGAGCACCCCTTTGAGTCCAGTAATCCACATCTGACGGGTTCGCCTCAGGAGGAGGAACTGCTCAATCATAC
This sequence comes from Hedera helix, assembly GCA_947179155.2. NCBI lineage: Eukaryota > Viridiplantae > Streptophyta > Magnoliopsida > Apiales > Araliaceae > Hedera > Hedera helix. The sequence goes on from OX359264.1 coordinate 26,386,614, forward strand.
ATTCATCGTACCTCACCGTATGCATATGATGACATTAAAGTAAAGCATTTGTAAAGATAAAGCATTCATCGAAAGCACAACATTCACTCATAAGCGTAAAATGTCAAACACGACATATATCGCAACCACACATTTTTAAATTTTTAAAGGATAGGAAAGCATCAAAATTTGAACGCGGCTTAAGCCCTCTAATGTCCCCAGCAGAGTCGCCAGCTGTTGACGCCGGGATTTTAGTCGTTTCGTTTTTTAATATTAAAAAGCCCCTTTCCAATTTTAGCCTTTGGATTAAGATGTGATTTTTTGAAAAGGGTCGGCTTAGTGTCGACGGGGTTTTGAAAGGTCAATTTTTTAATGAGCCAATTGACCAGAGCCGCCAGTTGGTATATTTGAAATGGATGTACCAACTCATCCGAATTTTGTTTTCGTAATCGTAATGGCTCATATGTGATTCTGAATTAATTGGTTCGCAACCCGAGATTCATAGAGTTTGGGGGCTTGCTTAAGCGAGGGGAATGTGTTAGGCACCCCCCGACTTCCGTGAAATGCGGTTACTGCAATCTTGATGTTTTCCTATCCTTTTAAATCCTAAAATGTGTGTGCGTGTGTGCCTATGAAAATCGTTGGAATGTTTATTTTAAAAGTGCTTCAGAAATCTCGTTGACCCTATGCACGAAGGATTTGATTTAGAAGAAAAAGTTAATTGTTATTGTTTTTGTTTTGATAATAAAACCAATGATATTTTGTAAAACATATTTTTTCAAACCCTTCGTCAAATAGGAATAGAGCTCATCCGACACTTACAATTTTATTTTAGCCTACGGATGATCTAATATCCTAGTTTGATTGATTTTATGAAAATCTTCATCTTTTCATTCCAAAATTCATTTTCCGTGTCGAAAGGGAAAATCAAGCATTAAAATGGCGTTGGAGTTATTCATGGGCATGTGAGCCATCCAAATAACCCCAAGCATCCACAATCGCACGCTTCACTATCACGGGGCCATAAACCCGATTTTCGACTCGATGTCGTTTTAAGGCCCAAAAATTTACATATTTACATAAAGGCGTATCACGATCGCTACATACGTAAAAACCACGAAAAAAACTAAAAGGATATCATCGGGAGGTTAGGAGGAGATTCCATCTGCAATAAATCCTCCCTAACCGTCCCTAATCCACAGATCTACAATGTAGATTGACTACATTGGATCTAACTTTAAAATAAACAAAATCAAAATATTTAATATCACAATATGCCAAATGTTCGGATCTACAGTAGATCCACCCAACAAACACAATAAGAACGAAATAAAACTAGATCTACAAGATTTGCTATATAAAACACAACGACACTATGAAACTCGGATTTTTTCACATTCCAAACGATGAAATAGACGCTTTAACACTTGGAAATCAAAATAGGACACAAAGATTGTACAAAAGAGGAAGAAATTTCACTTTTTAGCACAACCCCGTGGGTTTCTCTCTCTCAATCTCGCTTTCTCCTCTATATTTCCTCCATTTTTTCTCCTCTTGTCTTCCTCACGGATCCCCTCTTTCTTTTCCTCACGGATCCTCCCCTTTTTCTTTCTTTTGTCTCTCTTTTTCTCTCCCTCCCGTCGCTCTCTTTTTCTTTCTTTTTCGTCCGTCCGCGCCTCTGCTGAAGAAATGAACTAAAAGTGGCGATTTAGAACTTCAGATCTTGGCCGCAGGTGCAACTACGGCCAGCCGCAGGTGCAGCTGCGGCCGGCTTCGGTGCTTCCTCGATTTTCGCGTCTGATGTCGATCTTTCGTTTTTTCGCTGGAAGGCTCTTAGTGATCAAATCAGGCTCTTCTGGATCAGCTGTTTGCCTCGCCTCAAGTAACCTGATGCTCGTTGTTCGTTATGGTGGCTTTGGCCGTAAGTCGTTGGGGTGGCTTCGTGTTGGGGTCCACCTTCCTTTTCGCATGTCGGGTCAAGTCACGATTTTGCCCTCTTGCCAGGGTTAGTAGAGAAGTGCAAAATTTGGGTGTCTACAAATATTATAAGGTTAATAAATATTATTAAATGAATAATATTATAAAGTGAATAAAATATTATTAAATGATTAATAATATTATAAGATAAATAAAATATTATTAAAGGATTAATAATATTATAAGGTTAATAAATATTATTAAATGAATAATAATATTATTAAGTGAATAAAATATTATTAAATGATTAATAATATTATAAGATAAATAAAATATTATTAAAGGATTAATAATATTAGATACTTAATAAAATATTATTAAATATTTAATAATATTAGATAATGAATATAATATTATTAAATGATTAATAATATTAGATATTTAATAAAATATTATTAAATGATTAATAATATTAATTTATAAGGTATTATTAAATGATGAATAATACTACAATGTTAAAGAAATATTATTAAATTGTTAATAATATTAGATAAATCATTTGAGCTATATTAAATAGATAATATAGGTTCTTTGTGTATGAAATATTACCAAGAAGCAATAATATTTCCTAAGTGTTTAAATAGCCATAATTATTAAATTATGTGGTTCATAAGAGTTATGAAGGTCGTCATACCTATGTGTATATGATACTAATTTGAAGATCAACGTGATTAAATTGTTAGGTCTATTCAAAATTAGTTGAATTTGTTAGTTATACGTCGCGAATAAGGCAAGTTCTCTAACCCTACTCATTTGTTGTTGAACAATTTCTATACTTGTATTTATTGTCAACGCTTGAAGTGGTTTAATTATTTATAATTATTGTAATGTCCTAGAATTTCCACATCTTTATTAATTAAATTATTAATTTAATTTCCAACGAGTTATTTTTCGAGATTATTTAAATCTTTTTATGTGATTAATTAATTATGTGATTAAATAATTATGTAATTAATTACTAAAATTAATTAAAGGGGGTCACTAATATGTTATTAAATTAGTGAACAAACCCTAAAGTTTTAATATCAAATTAATTGATAAGTTTCCTATTAATTAAATATTCAATTAAATTGAATATAATGAGTGAATTAAATATAATAAATTAATTACTATGATTATTAATTAATGTAAATAATGTGAAATATTAATAATAATATTTATTAGTCCATTTAGTAATTTAATACTAATGGGTTAGAATATTTAATTATTTATTCAATTTAATTATTTATTTAATCATGGATTGAATAATTAATGTTTAAATTATTAAATTAGCCCAGCATGGGTCAATTAGTAGCCCAAATGTAGAATAATAAAATTTGACAATTTAGTAGCCCAAACAATTTAATAGAAGCCCAATTGGTATTTTAAATTAAAGCCCAATGATTGGCCCACTTGAAAAATACTTAATTAAACTATTATTTATTTAAAAGGTAAATGTGACAATGAAATTGGGACTAAGGAAAAGAGGATCAGCCGACCAAGCATGCTTGAAGGAGAGAGAAAATGAATTTTTGTTTTATTTTCTTTTATTTTTCATTTAATTAAAGGTTGCTTGTTTTGATTTTTGGGAAAGTCTTTTCCCACAAAATCCTCACCAACTTAGTATGGGCTAGCTTCCTTGTGTAAGTTTCATTGTTATCTCATGATGGCAATTTTCATAGATATAGATTTTATATCTCTCCAAATTGTAAGTATACTTACAATTTAGGAGTTTGTATTGGTCATTTCTTTTTCTTCCATTTTGCAAGCTAGAGAGCATTTGAGAGTGAGAAAATAGTGAGAGCAAAAATACTAAGAGAAGAGGAGGAGTCTTGGTTCATGTCATCTTCCTTAATCACCTATTTTGGAAGAAAAAGGAAGATAGCCATTAAATCAAGGTAATGGTTATTTTAAATAAAGTTTTGTTTTTAAATTAAATAAATCATCATGTTAGTATAAATATGTTAATATGGTTATTAATGTGTAGTTGTAATATTTATGCCATGCTTGAGTTTATTATGTTTGATTTGTATTTTGGTATATTTATATGCTAAAATATGTATTTAATAGTGTATAATCAAGTCTTGAAATATATGACCAAAAATATTTTTGTAAAACTTAGATTTGATGTTCTAATATTATAGAACATTAAATCATGAGAAAAACAAAGTTTGAATCACTCAAAATGGAGTTATACACAAAAAGTTATGATTTGTGGTAGTTTATGTGATGTAAAAATTTTTATAAAAAAATAATGATATTAAATCATGAAAAATTAATTTTTCATGTTATAAATTAATATAAGGTGATTGGTAATTTTTTTGGATTTTTATTCAAGAGTTAAAGATTTATTGAAGGTATAATTTTAATTAAAGTGTGTATAGCCGGAACTGTTCACATTCTGCTTGGAAGAAAATTTTTAACACTGTCCGCGCAATGCGCGAGCAGCACTGTTCACCGAAAACACGGAGCCAAACGACGTCGTTTGGTGTCCGTAAAAAGTTACTCCGCGCGTACGCGCGGAAGCCGTTTTCTGCTTTTCAAAAACGGCGTCGTTTTGACCCGTAACAAAGCAAAACGCGCGCAATGCGCGGTAAGAAACTTTTCGGCGAAATTACCATTTTGCCCCTCCGTGTTTTTCTTGGCAGAATTACCATTCTGCCCTCGGTCCGGTTTTTCAACTTATTTACGAAAATGCCATTCGGGTTAATTTTAATTAATTTAAATATTTGAAAATTAATTTAAAATTATAACAAAAATAATAATAATACAAAAATAATATTGGGGAGGATATTTTTCATAAAGTTTAATATTTTAAATATTAATCTAGTTAGCTAAACCATGGTTAGGTTAAATAAATTTATTATTTATTTATTATTTTAAATGTTAATAATAAATAAAGATGATAAATTAGCAATTATTATTTAATGCCTATTAAATAATATTTAAAGAGAGATAAAATTTATAAATTAATTATTTATTATTTAAATATTATTAAATAATAAATAAAGATAATTAAGTAATTAATTATTATTTAATTAACATTAAATAACGATTAATGGAAATTAAGTTATTAGAGTAATAATTTATTATTTAATTTAAATAATAAATAAGAATGATTTGATTATTATTTAACCTTAAATAATAATTAAAATTAATTAAATAATTAATTATTATTTAATTGACATTAAATAATAATTAAAGAGGATTAAGATTAGTAAACTATTATTTAATTTCCTTAATTAAATAATAAGTAAGGTTAATTACTTGGTTAATTATTGGTTGATTAACATTAAATTAAAGAAGGTTTAAACTAAGTTAATAATTATTTATTATTTAATTATAATTAAATAATAAGAAAGTACAATTAGTTATTATTTATAATAACTAGAGTTAATTAATTAATTTCTATTTAATCAATATTAAATAGTAATTAAAAAGAGATTGAGTTAATAAAATAAATTGAATTGAACTAAACAATTATAATAAGTTGTTTAAGGGTTTAATAAGTGTCCAACACTTAAGAAAAATATTTTCTAACTTATTAAATTATTAACCTAAAATGATTAAGTGTCTATAAGGTTAATAATATTGTTTTGACTAATGTAATTTATGTGTTAGTACTTATGTGGTAAATAAGTTCGTTATTAAGCGTATAATTATGCAAATACGTCGTACTAATTATTAGACCGACTTTATTAATGTTAGGTCTTTCAAAGCAAGTTAGTTAAAGCTAGACAATTATTGTAGCTGAGCAAACAGGCAAGTTCTCTAACCCTACTCAATTATTATCGTTGAACAAGTTTCCATACTTGTATTTATTGTTAAAGCTTGAAGTGGTTTAATTATTTAAAATTATTCCACATCCATATTGTTTATAAAATCGCACTTAGTGCATTTGAAGCTTGTTAGTTCTTGATTCATGAACTGTATTAAAAATGTCTGAAGCTAATAGTTCAGCTAGACATTGCGTTTCTAAATTCAATAACTTGAATACTTTTAAAAGCTTATCCAAACCATTGTTGGGTGCGGATTTTCTTATATTAAGTCTGAGAATTGAACAACCCTAAATTAGGGGATTTTGTGTCGGGAAACCGACTTTGGGCGCCAGTGACTAAATGTAATGCATATACAGCGGGTTGAATAGGCTGATCCCCTTGAAAACCAAACAACTCAAAGGGTCAGAGGAAACTCTATTATACCCTAGTTAGTTCAGGGTCCTTAGAGACCACTCAGCATTTTAAGATTCAAATATTCTGTTTATTAAAATTTGAATCCTGTTTCATTCACAATTGTTATATCTATTGTTGAACCATTGATGATCTTTCCCATTCATTCATGATATATTAAATCTATATGATTGTTATAAACTTGCTGAGCAAACTAGTTGCTCATTCTTGCTATATCATGAACCATTTTTCAGATAATCCTGATTGCTCCAGGAAGGATAAGGGAAAAGGAAAGGCCAAAGCTTAAGTAGCTTATGCATGCTAGTTATATCTTTATTTATGTATTTACGGTTGTTAAACCTTTTGTAATTTCTTATGATAGGAACTGTTTTTATGTTAAGGTTGATAGACCCTGGTATTGTAACCTTTTGAAGGGAACCAATATGTATTATTCCGCGATATTTAAATGCAATGTATGTATTTAATTGTTAGTAATGTGTTGAATAGTGAGAACCAAACCCGAGGTTATGGAACCCGGATTTGGGGTCGTCACAGGTTGGTATCAGAGCCGTAGGTTAGAAACGTTAGGATTTGCGAAACCTAAGTTATAACCTTAGTATTAAACTCATATCGAGTGCGTTAGGGGATGAATCGGGGAGATTCATCATGTTGTGTATTTTTGGAGATGGATTGAGAAAATCCATCGAGCCGAGATGTACATGATAAAATATCATTTCATTTCATCAATGAATATATTTTATTGCTGTACTAACATGTGTTATTGTTTTATGATATAGGATGGCAGAGATCGGACAGTCGAGTCGCACTGCTGAGGAGGACTATATTGATATCCATATGGATACTGCACAGCCGCTGGTGGCTGCACCCGTAGAGGAGCCAGAGTCAGATCCTGAGGAGGGGGATCGTGTGGAGCCCGTCTGGGGCGGAGTCATGAGGCCTTACAGTGAGGATGAGGCCGAGTCAGAGGAGTCTGAGGAGGAGGAGTCGGCTGATGGCATGGGCACCACTGCCGCTGACATCATAGAGGGACTGACCGATAGGAACGAGGGGCTGGAGGCAAGGGTCCAGCATCTAGAGGAGCAGAATCTGACCCACCAGCACATGGAGGATCAGTATAGGGATGCGGCTTACCAGTTCTCTGGCGAGAACACAGAGCTGAAGGAGAGGATAGTAGGACTGGAGGATCAGGTACAGGAGTACGAGGATTCGGTGGAACACTTTGCAGTGCTGACACATCAGCTGGTAGATCAGGATGTGGAGCTGCAGGCTAAGTTAGCAGTAGCTGAGACTAGGTTAGCCGAGGCTGAGCTGAAGGTTCAGCAGGTTCAGGCAGAGAAGGCCGCCATCCATGCACACTGGCAGGAGGCGATAGAGGACCGTATTGAGATGGAGAGACAGCGGGATGCCGCTTATGGACAGATAATCGATCTAGAGGAGGAGGTCCGCGAGAAGCGGGTGAGGACGGATAGACTTAGCTACGTCTACCGATCTTCATATGGTAGGCTTCAGAGCAGGGTGCACTACTACCCAGCTGAGGAGGGCCAGTCTATGCACACCATCAGCAGGAGTGTGGTGATGGCCATCGGGGATGAGGAGTATGACGACGCGATCCGTAGGGGGATGCGCAGTCAGTAGTAGTAGTAGTTGTTTTCTAATTTCGTATGTAAATAGATGCAGTAGAACCCAACTTTTGTTTTATTAAAGGGTTAATATGTCACTAAATCCCAACTCTAGGAAGTTGTAGAATATGTCAGATCCCATCTTTTGTAGCTTCTCTGGGATAGAAGCATTTATAGCAGTATGCTTTTGATGTAAAGTGCTACGCACTACTGTTTTAGCATATAAATATAAATGCAGTCAAATTTATGTTATATGCGTGTTGAAATAATTACTTGTATTTTAGCTAAACATTGTCTAAGATACAAAATAATGAAATGAAAAAGATGAAATTAGTATAATAATGTAAATTTTTGTTTATAACAGAAAATGAGGCCACGTAGACAACCACCAAGGAACCAGGGGGTAGAAGAGTCAGTTAACAACGACGCGGGGGGACACAACGTAGACCCAATGCAAAACTTTGTCGACATGCTAGCTGAGGCGATGCAAAACCGCCACCCTGTAGTAGCAAATCCACCACCACCACCAAATCAGTTGGCAAACTTCAAAGACTTTAAAGCGGTGGGACCGCCAGAGTTTAGGGGAACGTCGGACCCGATAGAGGCCCAATCCTGGATAAAGGAGATAGAGAAAGCGTTCGTTATCGCAAGAGTAGCTGAAGAGCAAAAGACAATCTTTGCTACCTACATGATGAAGGGAGAAGCCAATTTCTGGTGGGAAGCCAATCAGAATAGGGCTGGGGATGGTGTAGTGCCATGGACAAGATTCAAGGAAATATTCGATGAGAATTATTTTCCAAAGAGTATGAAAAGTAGGATGGAAGTAAAATTTCTAGAGCTGAAACAGGAGAACATGTCGGTACCGGAGTACGCGGCAAAATTCAATGAGTTGGCCAGGTTCGCTCCACATCAAGTGGATACGGAGGAACGCAAGGCCAGAAGATTCGAGAATGGGTTGAGACCTTGGATATTCAACAAGGTAGCGGTACTGCAGATTGACTCGTTCGCAACGTTGCTGGAGAAGTCAATCATTGCTGAAGGTGGAAGCGACGCGTTGACCAAGTTTAACCAAGAGAGAAATAAGAAGAAAAATGAAGGGGGAAGCAAGAGCAGTAACAACGGAGGCAATAATAACAACAATAAGCGTAAGTGGGACAACAGCAACAACGATAGGAACTCGGGAAATCAGCAAGGAAATACCCAGAAAAAGCCGATATGTAATATATGTGGAAAGGCCCATTTCGGGGAATGCAGGAAAGGAAAGAATACATGCTACAATTGCGGTCAGGTGGGACATATTTCTCCAGATTGTCCCCTCCCAAAGAAAGGGAGATGCTATTCTTGCGGAGCATCTGACCATCTGATTAAGGATTGCCCTAAGAAGAAGAATGACGGGGGTAGCGGCTACAAGGGCAATAACAGCAAACTGACTATCGGGGGACCGGTACCACAGAACAAGCCGACAGCCCGGACTTTCAATATGACGGTGCAAGATGCCGTGGGGTCAAAAGACGTGGTGTCAGGTATTATTCCGATCAATAATATAAATGCATATGTATTGTTTGATTCGGGTGCTACCTGTTCATTTGTGTCTGATGATTTCGCTAGACGGTTAGAATTGCCTAGAGACAAACTAGAAAACTCAATGAACATAGAAGTTGCTAATAAGGAAGTGATTCCGGTAGAGTACATACATAGAAATTGTTGTGCTGAAATCAGGGGTCAGAAATTAAATGTGAATCTAATTCCAATACGTCTGGGGGAATTTGATGTAATACTTGGGATGGATTGGTTGTTTAACCACGGGGCGATAATTGATTGTCAGAAGAAGTGCATACACCTTAAGACACCAAATAAGTCTAAGGTCGTATTTTATGGCAGCAAATCGTCAAGACAGTCTTCTTGTCTGACGATGATGCAAGCCAAGAAATTATTGAAGAAAGGTTGTGTAGGGTATTTGGCTCATGTGGTTGACACACAAGTGGTGAGTCCCGAGATGGAGCAAATACCAGTAGTTAGGGAGTTTACGGATGTTTTTCCAGATGTACTGCCGGGTTTACCGCCGGACAGGGAGATAGAATTTGTGATTGATTTAGTACCGGGGACAGCACCGATATCGAAAGCACCATATAGGATGGCTCCGGTAGAACTGAAGGAATTGATGGTGCAATTGCAGGAGTTGTTAGATAATAAGTACATTCAGCCAAGTGTTTCGCCATGGGGAGCACCGGTGCTGTTTGTAAAGAAGAAGGATGGATCGATGAGACTGTGTATGGATTATAGGGAGCTAAATAAAGTAACAATTAAGAACAAGTACCCGTTACCACGAATTGACGATCTTTTCGATCAATTGAAAGGGGCGAAGTGCTTTTCAAAGATTGACTTAAGGACTGGTTATCACCAGTTGAAAGTCAGGAAGGAGGATGTACCCAAGACGGCATTCAGAACTCGATATGGGCATTATGAGTTTCTGGTGATGTCGTTTGGACTAACAAATGCGCCAGCCGCATTTATGGACATGATGAACAGAATATTCAAGCAATACTTGGATAAATTTGTAGTCGTGTTCATTGACGATATTTTGGTGTATTCCAAAACGAAGGAGGAGCATGCTGAACACCTAAGATTGGTGTTGGAGATTTTACGGAAGGAGCGGTTGTACGCTAAGTTTTCAAAGTGTGAATTCTGGTTGGAGAGAGTTCAATTTTTAGGTCATGTTATTGACAAAGAGGGAGTTTCAGTTGATCCAGCAAAGGTGGAATCGGTAAGGAATTGGGAACAACCAAGGACGCCGACAGAAGTAAGAAGTTTCTTAGGGTTAGCGGGTTACTATCGGAGGTTCATTCAAGACTTCTCAAAGATAGCAACACCGTTGACCAACTTAACAAGGAAGACGGTGAAATACGTGTGGACGGAGAAGTGTGAGGAAAGTTTTCAGGAGTTAAAGAAAAGACTTAGTGAAGCACCTGTATTGACCTTACCAGACGATACAGGAGGCTTTACGGTCTACAGTGATGCATCGCACAAGGGACTTGGCTGTGTGCTTATGCAAAATGGCAAAGTCGTTGCGTATGCGTCCAGGCAATTAAAAGATTATGAGAAGGGATATCCTACCCACGACTTGGAATTGGCAGCGGTAGTATTTGCCCTTAAAATTTGGAGACATTATCTGTACGGAGAAAAATGTGAGATATTCACAGACCATAAGAGTCTGAAGTATATCTTCACACAGAAGGAGCTGAATATGAGGCAACGGAGATGGTTGGAATTGATCAAAGATTATGATTGTGAAATTCTATATCATCCCGGCAAGGCCAACGTAGTAGCGGATGCTCTGAGTAGAAAGAGCAGGGAGAAATTGTTCATATTGACAGATCAAGAACAATTGGTTCAAGAGATGGCTCGAATGGAGTTGGAAGTGAGAAGTCCAAACGAGTCAATAGAAGTCGAGGTGAGCCCAACCTTGTTAGATAGGGTGAAAGAGGCTCAAGACAAAGATGAGGAATGTGACAGAATCCGGGAGAGGATGACCGATGGAGAAGAGGTCAAGTTTAAAATTGATAGCATGGGATTGCTGAGATTTGAAAATCGTGTTTGGGTACCGCTAGTGCCTGAACTACGAGAAGAGATTTTGCAAGAGGCCCACAGTACGAGATACTCGATACATCCGGGGAGTACGAAGATGTATCAAGATCTACGTCAGCATTTTTGGTGGCCGAATTTAAAGAGGGAGGTTGCAGAATGTGTCAGCCGATGCCTAACTTGTCAAAGGGTAAAGGCCGAACATCAGAGACCAAGTGGATTGTTACAGCCGTTAGAAATTCCTGAGTGGAAATGGGAGCATATCACAATGGATTTTGTGGTAGGACTTCCAGCAACACAGAAGGGATATGACGCAATTTGGGTGATTGTGGATCGGCTAACAAAGTCAGCGCACTTTTTGCCGATCAAGATTAGGTTCAGTTTGGATCAGTTGGCCAAATTGTACATCAAAGAGATAGTTTCAAGACATGGGGTGCCGGTATCGATTGTGTCAGACAGAGATCCGCGCTTCACGTCAAAATTTTGGAGAAGTCTTCAGGAGAGATTGGGGACACAGTTGAGAATGAGTACAGCGTATCATCCGCAGACCGATGGGCAAAGTGAGAGAACAATTCAAACATTGGAAGATATGCTCAGGGCCTGCGTGATGGATTTCAAGGGCAGTTGGGAAATCCATCTACCACTAGTTGAGTTTGCATACAACAACAGTTATCATGCGAGCATAGGTATGCCGCCTTACGAAGCTTTATATGGCAGAAAATGCAGAACACCTCTATGTTGGGATGAGGTAGGAGAACGCGGACTGTTGGGGCCAGAATTGGTTCAACAGACGGTAGAAATTATCAAGGTAATAAGAGCTCGGCTAGTAGCAGCTCAAGACCGTCAAAAGAAATACGCCGATTTACATCGACAGAAACGAGACTTCGAGGTGGGGAGTTTTGTGTTCATTAAGGTATCTCCCTGGAAAGGGAAGATCAGGTTTGGAAAGAAGGGGAAATTGAGTCCAAGGTTCATAGGACCGTTCGAAATATTGAGAAGAGTGGGTGAAGTAGCATACGAGGTAGCTTTACCTCCTGAATTGGAACATATTCACAATGTGTTTCATGTGTCGGTATTGCGGCCATACAAACCAGACTACAAGCACGTTATCTCGTATGAGCCAATTCAAGTCGGGAAGGACTTATCATATGAAGAAGTTCCTGTTCAGATACTCGATAGGAAGGAACAGAAACTGAGAAATAAGATAATTCATTCTGTCAAAGTACTTTGGAGGAATCACGCCATTGAAGAATCTACGTGGGAATTAGAGGAGGAAATGAGGACAAATTACCCGTTTTTATTTGAGTAACCTTATTTTTACAATTCCGAGGACGGAATTTTTATAAGGAGGGGAGAATGTAATGTCCTAGAATTTCCACATCTTTATTAATTAAATTATTAATTTAATTTCCAACGAGTTATTTTTCGAGATTATTTAAATCTTTTTATGTGATTAATTAATTATGTGATTAAATAATTATGTAATTAATTACTAAAATTAATTAAAGGGGGTCACTAATATGTTATTAAATTAGTGAACAAACCCTAAAGTTTTAATATCAAATTAATTGATAAGTTTCCTATTAATTAAATATTCAATTAAATTGAATATAATGAGTGAATTAAATATAATAAATTAATTACTATGATTATTAATTAATGTAAATAATGTGAAATATTAATAATAATATTTATTAGTCCATTTAGTAATTTAATACTAATGGGTTAGAATATTTAATTATTTATTCAATTTAATTATTTATTTAATCATGGATTGAATAATTAATGTTTAAATTATTAAATTAGCCCAGCATGGGTCAATTAGTAGCCCAAATGTAGAATAATAAAATTTGACAATTTAGTAGCCCAAACAATTTAATAGAAGCCCAATTGGTATTTTAAATTAAAGCCCAATGATTGGCCCACTTGAAAAATACTTAATTAAACTATTATTTATTTAAAAGGTAAATGTGACAATGAAATTGGGACTAAGGAAAAGAGGATCAGCCGACCAAGCATGCTTGAAGGAGAGAGAAAATGAATTTTTGTTTTATTTTCTTTTATTTTTCATTTAATTAAAGGTTGCTTGTTTTGATTTTTGGGAAAGTCTTTTCCCACAAAATCCTCACCAACTTAGTATGGGCTAGCTTCCTTGTGTAAGTTTCATTGTTATCTCATGATGGCAATTTTCATAGATATAGATTTTATATCTCTCCAAATTGTAAGTATACTTACAATTTAGGAGTTTGTATTGGTCATTTCTTTTTCTTCCATTTTGCAAGCTAGAGAGCATTTGAGAGTGAGAAAATAGTGAGAGCAAAAATACTAAGAGAAGAGGAGGAGTCTTGGTTCATGTCATCTTCCTTAATCACCTATTTTGGAAGAAAAAGGAAGATAGCCATTAAATCAAGGTAATGGTTATTTTAAATAAAGTTTTGTTTTTAAATTAAATAAATCATCATGTTAGTATAAATATGTTAATATGGTTATTAATGTGTAGTTGTAATATTTATGCCATGCTTGAGTTTATTATGTTTGATTTGTATTTTGGTATATTTATATGCTAAAATATGTATTTAATAGTGTATAATCAAGTCTTGAAATATATGACCAAAAATATTTTTGTAAAACTTAGATTTGATGTTCTAATATTATAGAACATTAAATCATGAGAAAAACAAAGTTTGAATCACTCAAAATGGAGTTATACACAAAAAGTTATGATTTGTGGTAGTTTATGTGATGTAAAAATTTTTATAAAAAAATAATGATATTAAATCATGAAAAATTAATTTTTCATGTTATAAATTAATATAAGGTGATTGGTAATTTTTTTGGATTTTTATTCAAGAGTTAAAGATTTATTGAAGGTATAATTTTAATTAAAGTGTGTATAGCCGGAACTGTTCACATTCTGCTTGGAAGAAAATTTTTAACACTGTCCGCGCAATGCGCGAGCAGCACTGTTCACCGAAAACACGGAGCCAAACGACGTCGTTTGGTGTCCGTAAAAAGTTACTCCGCGCGTACGCGCGGAAGCCGTTTTCTGCTTTTCAAAAACGGCGTCGTTTTGACCCGTAACAAAGCAAAACGCGCGCAATGCGCGGTAAGAAACTTTTCGGCGAAATTACCATTTTGCCCCTCCGTGTTTTTCTTGGCAGAATTACCATTCTGCCCTCGGTCCGGTTTTTCAACTTATTTACGAAAATGCCATTCGGGTTAATTTTAATTAATTTAAATATTTGAAAATTAATTTAAAATTATAACAAAAATAATAATAATACAAAAATAATATTGGGGAGGATATTTTTCATAAAGTTTAATATTTTAAATATTAATCTAGTTAGCTAAACCATGGTTAGGTTAAATAAATTTATTATTTATTTATTATTTTAAATGTTAATAATAAATAAAGATGATAAATTAGCAATTATTATTTAATGCCTATTAAATAATATTTAAAGAGAGATAAAATTTATAAATTAATTATTTATTATTTAAATATTATTAAATAATAAATAAAGATAATTAAGTAATTAATTATTATTTAATTAACATTAAATAACGATTAATGGAAATTAAGTTATTAGAGTAATAATTTATTATTTAATTTAAATAATAAATAAGAATGATTTGATTATTATTTAACCTTAAATAATAATTAAAATTAATTAAATAATTAATTATTATTTAATTGACATTAAATAATAATTAAAGAGGATTAAGATTAGTAAACTATTATTTAATTTCCTTAATTAAATAATAAGTAAGGTTAATTACTTGGTTAATTATTGGTTGATTAACATTAAATTAAAGAAGGTTTAAACTAAGTTAATAATTATTTATTATTTAATTATAATTAAATAATAAGAAAGTACAATTAGTTATTATTTATAATAACTAGAGTTAATTAATTAATTTCTATTTAATCAATATTAAATAGTAATTAAAAAGAGATTGAGTTAATAAAATAAATTGAATTGAACTAAACAATTATAATAAGTTGTTTAAGGGTTTAATAAGTGTCCAACACTTAAGAAAAATATTTTCTAACTTATTAAATTATTAACCTAAAATGATTAAGTGTCTATAAGGTTAATAATATTGTTTTGACTAATGTAATTTATGTGTTAGTACTTATGTGGTAAATAAGTTCGTTATTAAGCGTATAATTATGCAAATACGTCGTACTAATTATTAGACCGACTTTATTAATGTTAGGTCTTTCAAAGCAAGTTAGTTAAAGCTAGACAATTATTGTAGCTGAGCAAACAGGCAAGTTCTCTAACCCTACTCAATTATTATCGTTGAACAAGTTTCCATACTTGTATTTATTGTTAAAGCTTGAAGTGGTTTAATTATTTAAAATTATTCCACATCCATATTGTTTATAAAATCGCACTTAGTGCATTTGAAGCTTGTTAGTTCTTGATTCATGAACTGTATTAAAAATGTCTGAAGCTAATAGTTCAGCTAGACATTGCGTTTCTAAATTCAATAACTTGAATACTTTTAAAAGCTTATCCAAACCATTGTTGGGTGCGGATTTTCTTATATTAAGTCTGAGAATTGAACAACCCTAAATTAGGGGATTTTGTGTCGGGAAACCGACTTTGGGCGCCAGTGACTAAATGTAATGCATATACAGCGGGTTGAATAGGCTGATCCCCTTGAAAACCAAACAACTCAAAGGGTCAGAGGAAACTCTATTATACCCTAGTTAGTTCATGGTCCTTAGAGACCACTCAGCATTTTAAGATTCAAATATTCTGTTTATTAAAATTTGAATCCTGTTTCATTCACAATTGTTATATCTATTGTTGAACCATTGATGATCTTTCCCATTCATTCATGATATATTAAATCTATATGATTGTTATAAACTTGCTGAGCAAACTAGTTGCTCATTCTTGCTATATCATGAACCATTTTTCAGATAATCCTGATTGCTCCAGGAAGGATAAGGGAAAAGGAAAGGCCAAAGCTTAAGTAGCTTATGCATGCTAGTTATATCTTTATTTATGTATTTACGGTTGTTAAACCTTTTGTAATTTCTTATGATAGGAACTGTTTTTATGTTAAGGTTGATAGACCCTGGTATTGTAACCTTTTGAAGGGAACCAATATGTATTATTCCGCGATATTTAAATGCAATGTATGTATTTAATTGTTAGTAATGTGTTGAATAGTGAGAACCAAACCCGAGGTTATGGAACCCGGATTTGGGGTCGTCACAATTATCCCACATCCACATTGTTTATAAAATTGCACTTAGTGCATTTAAAGCTTATTAGTTCTTGATTCATGAACTGTATTAAAAATGTCTAAAGCTAATGGTTCAGCTAGACATTGCGTTTCTAGATTCAATAACTTGAATACTTTTAAAAGTTTATCCAAACCATTGTTGGGTGCAGATTTCTTATATTAAGTCTGAGAATTGAACAATCCTAAATTAGGGGATTTTGTGTCGGAAAACCGACTTTGGCGCCAGTTGACTAAATGGAATGCATATACAGCGGGTTGAATAGGTTGATCCCCTTGAAAACCAAACTACTCAAAGGGTCAGAGGAAACTCTATTATACCCTCGTTAGTTCAAGGTCCTTAGTGGCCACTTAGCATTTTAAGATTCAAATACTCTGTTAATAAAATTTGAGTCTTGTTTCATTCACAATTGTTATATCTATTGTTGAAACCATTGAGGACATTTCCTATTCATTCATGATATAATAAATCTTTATTATTGTTCTTAACTTGCTGAGCAAACTAGTTGCTCATTCTTGCTATATCATGAACCATTTTTCAGATAAACCTGACTGCTCAAAGAAGGATAAGGGAAAAGGAAAAGTCAGAGCTTAAGTTAGCTGATGCATGCTAATTAGATGTTTAAATATGTATTTACTGTTGATAAATCTTTTGTAATTCCTTATAATAGGAACTGTTTATGTTAAGGTTAATAGACCCTGGTATTGTAACATTTTTGTAAGGAACCAATATGTATTATTCCGCTACGCTTAAATGTAATGTATGTATTTAATTACTAGTAATGTATTGATCAGTGAGAACTAAACCCGAGGTTATGGAACCCGGATTTGGGGTCGTCACAATTATGATTATGTCATCCACTTCTAAAATAAATATTACTTTTTTGCGGTGTAACCATTTAGGTTCTCCATATTAAACCGATTGTATAATAAATAAATTAGAACAATTCTTAATTCATTTATTATGAATTAATTCTTTAATTCAAAATAAATTTTTATTCCATAGTAAGGGTAAGTCTCGTTAGTGATTAATCGACATTGCAGATAATATAGATTTTAACTTTTGATCGTAAAAGAACATTTCAGTGAATAGTTACCATATAATTCAATCATTCTACTATATAATGTCCCTATCAAATATATAACATTAAATTTCTGTCAAGTTTTATTTTATTTGATTATATGCATTTCAATTCTCAAATACACAACTCTAATGTAAATTAGAAACTCCTTTATAATTTTCAATACACCTTGGCAAAGAATTTCTGAGTTGTCATTTATCAATTTACATAGGACATTCTCTTCTTTTAGTGGAAATGATAGATTATTTGTTAACCATTTAACTACTTTCATTTATAACTTATTATACCAAAACATATCCTTTGTTACCCAAATAATCTTAAGAAATATGCCAAAATATAACTCCACATACACAAAGTATTGTGATGATCTCTGTTGCATTTTTTCCTACTAGCACTATAACACGCAAGTATACGCATTCAATTGTAATACTCAGCAAGCAATGTATCGTTCCCATTAGGAAATATAATAACAACTGCCTAAATAAATATTAAACTAAATTAATCCTATTTAAACTCACGATTTGATATTTCAAATTTTAACTAAATCTTAATTAAATAATAATTAACTACTGAATTAAATAACCACGAAGTAGATTGCAGATAAGATGGAATAACATTACAACTTCCCCTAGTGTTTCATTTAAATCACTCCACTCTCTTTGTAATTAATTAATTAAATTAGACCGCTAACCAATAATTCTTTATAATATTTATATGATGTGTCCACTAGACATATAAACAAATTCTCCTAAATCTGACCTTAAGGCAACATAATTAACAAGGAACATCCTAATTAATTAATTTACTATATTCCTATGTAAACTATGTTAATTAGGTTTTCAAGCTCAGATTCTCTTTTATGGTTGCAAAAGACATATAGGTATATTCCTATCCTATACACTAATCATATAAACCCTTTCAAGTTTTATGAACATACGTTATTATACCCAGATCTAAATTGATACTCCATCTTCTAATTTTGTATAAATTATCACAGCAATTGCTGATCAGACAATTAATCATTAAAGCACATGATATGATAAACGGTTCATAAATAAATAATCAAATTAACAAGAGAGCGATGAATTTAAACTACACACTAGGTTCCATTGTAAACTTAAATAAAAGTTTGTTCATAGCATTGAAGAAAAACAACATCATATTATTGATTAAGCACATCTTGAGAATTACAATAACTGAAAGTAGAAGAAAAGATTAAGAGAAAACTATAATAGTCGCTTTAATTATTGATTAATTAAATAATCAATATTTCTAATTTTACTAACTTCCTCATTAATTTCCGGATTAATTTAATTATTAATCCCTTAATTTTCATAATTAATAAAATTTATAATTATCAATTAAACATGCACACTTATATATATATATATATATATATATATATATATATACATATCTAATTCATATCTCACATTACCACATAACATTATTTAAATAATAATTTCTGTATCTCCACACTAATTTTACTGTAAAATTTTATTGTACCATTACATAGAATTTATTTTATTCCTCATAAATGGTTTTTAAACAATTTATTTATTTAATTATTTATTTTTAAATCAACACAATTCATTACCATCTCTGCACATATTTAATTTACCAATTAAATCCCTTCACATACCTTAAACCACATAAAATAATAATTAATTTAACAACCTTGATAATTTTATCAATTAAATTCTCATTTAATATTATTAAAAAAATCCTGGAAATTCGGATCCTCACATTCTTCCCCCCTTAACAGGATTCTGTCCTCGGAATCATAATTGTCGTAATAATCATACGTATTTTATTTATAGCACCTTGCTACCCCTTTATCTTGATAAATCCCAACTATATCCATAATAATCATATCTTTCCTCATTAATTTCCATAACTCACATGGATAACACCATAATGATACTAATTTTATTATACAAATTTATTGTACCATTACATGGAATTTCTGTTATTCCTCATAAATGGTTTTTAAACAATTCATTTATTTATTTATTTTTATTTTTTTAAATCAACACAATTCATTACCATCTCTGCACAAATTTAATTTACCAATTAAATCCCTTCACATACCTTAAACCACATAAAATAATAATTAATTTAACAACTGTGACGACCCCAAATCCGGGTTCCTTTAACCCTGGACCTGGTTCATCACTATACATCATCTTCATACATGTTCTATAACTAATGCGGAATATATAAACATAAATTGTTTATTCTACAACATTTCCCAAGGTTTCTAACCTTAACTTACATATATACCTTTAGATTCATAAAAAGGTTTACAAAATTACTTACTTCATATAACAATTTAGTTATAATGCATATCACTATAATCTTGTCTTTTGCTTCTGTCTCCGTCTCTCCTCGGACATTCGTATTACTCTGAAATTTATTATCATGATATAGCAAGAGTGAGCAACGACTTTGCTCAGCAAGTTTAAATACAATAACGATATATCATGATTGAAAGAAAGAACAAGCTTTCGGATTTTCAACAATATAATAATTGTGAAAGAGTACGAATCATAATTTCAATAATTGAATGACTGAATCAAGAAATGTTGAGTGTCAATAATGACCATGAACAAATTTAACTGAACCTTATGGTAATGAAGGTGATCAGCCTTTCATACCTGATGAACACATGCAACATGCACTATGTGTGAATCAACAATTTAAAGAGGTGGAATAATTATACAGAATTAAACCACTAGCATGCTTGAAACATAATAACTTGAGTTCGAGTTAGGAACTTGAACAATAAAATAATATATCCTGCTCGAATATAAAATGAGTAGGGTTTAGGAAACTTGCCTGTCTGCTCAGCTACAATAAATGTCTAGCTTTAACTAACTGGCTTTGAAAGACCTAACATTAATAAAGTTGGTCTAATAATTAGTACAACGTATTTGCACAACTATACGCTCACTAAGGAACTTATTTATCACATAAGTACTAACACATAATTTACATCAGTCAAAACAATATTATTAACCTTATAGACTCTCAATCAAATTAGGTTAATAATTTAATAAGTTAGAAAATAATTTTCTTAAGTGTTAAACACTTATTAAACTATTAAACAATTTATTATAATTGTTTAAACAAAAGAGTTAAAAGACATTTTCTTTATTCCATTTAATTACTATTTAACATTAATTAAATAGTAAGTAATTAAATACCTTTAGTTATTATTTAATAATAAATAATAACTTACTAGATTTATTTATTATTTAAAGTTAATCAAATAATAAATAATTAAATACTCAATCTTAGTTGTCTTTAATTATTATTTAATAGTAATTAAATAATAATTAATTAATTTATCATCCTTGTTTATTATTTAATATTAATTAAATAATAATTAGTTTAATCATAAATTCAGAAGATATAATATTAACTAGATTAATATTTACAACATTTAAATATTAATCCTAAATACTTATTATATTTGAAAAATATAATATTAAACTAACTAGATTAATATTTACAACATTTAAATATTAATCCTAAATACTTATTATATTTGAAAAATATAATATTAAACTAACTAGATTAATATTTACAACATTTAAATATTAATCCTAAATACTTATTATATTTGAAAAAAATATAATATTAAACTAACTAGATTAATATTTACAACATTTAAATATTAATCCTAAATGCTTATTATAGTTGAAAAATATAATATTAAACTAACTAGATTAATATTTACAACATTTAAATATTAATCCTAAATACTTATTATATTTGAAAAATATAATATTAAACTAACTAGATTAATATTTACAACATTTAAATATTAATCCTAAATACTTATTATATTTGAAAAAAAATATAATATTAAACTAACTAGATTAATATTTACAACATTTAAATATTAATCCTAAATGCTTATTATAGTTGAAAAATATAATATTAAACTAACTAGATTAATATTTACAACATTTAAATATTAATCCTAAATACTTATTATATTTGAAAAATATAATATGAAACTAACTAGATTAATATTTACAACATTTAAATATTAATCCTAAATACTTATTATATTTGAAAAATATAATATTAAACTAACTAGATTAATATTTACAACATTTAAATATTAATCCTAAATACTTATTATATTTGAAAAAAAATATAATATTAAACTAACTAGATTAATATTTACAACATTTAAATATTAATCCTAAATGCTTATTATAGTTGAAAAATATAATATTAAACTAACTAGATTAATATTTACAACATTTAAATATTAATCCTAAATACTTATTATATTTGAAAAATATAATATGAAACTAACTAGATTAATATTTACAACATTTAAATATTAATCCTAAATACTTATTATATTTGGAAAATATAATATTAAATACCTAAATACCATTTTTGTATTATTATTATTTTTGTTATAATTTTAAATATTTAAAATTAATTAAAATTATCCAGAATGGCAAAATCGTAAATAAACTGAAAAACCGGACCGATGGCAATCTTGTAAATAATCAGAAAACCGAACGGAGGGGCAATTTTGTAATTTCCGCAGAAATCTACGCCCGCGCATTGCGCGCGATAGGAAATAACAGGCCCCAAAACGGCACCGTTTTGGGGATCTGTCGGCTGTCATCCGCGCGTCTCGCGCGGCTACGGATTTTATAGGCAAAACGGCGTCGTTTTTCCTTCCGCGTGCGACAGTGAACAGGGTCTCGCGCGCATTGCGCGGCACCCCCTTTTTCCTTCCTTAGCAGATTGTGAACAGTGACTTTTTATACACCACTTTAATAAAAATTATACATTCAAGTAAGCTTTAAAAATCCAAAAAAATTACCAATCACTTAATATCAATTTATAACATGAAAATTTAATTTTTCATGATTTAATATTAAAATTTTTTTATAAAAATTTTTACATCACATAAACTACCACAAATCATAACTTTTTGTGTATAACTCCATTTTGAGTGATTCAAACTTTGTTTTTCTCATGATTTAATGTTCTATAATATTATAACATTAAATCTAAGTTTTACGAAAATTATTTTTGGACATTATTTTAAGATTTGATTTAACACCACCAAACGCATGTTTTTAGCATATAAATTATACCAAAACACAAACCAAGGATATTAAACTCAAGCATGGCATAAATATTATTACCACACATTAATAACTATATTAACATATTTATACACATATGTTAGTTTATTTAATTTAAAAACAAAAATTAAATTTAAATAACTATTACCTTGATTTAATGGTTATTCTCCTTTTTCTTCCAAAAATGGTTGTGAATCTTGAAGATATAACCCAAGAACTCCTTCTCCTTCATTATCCTTGCTCTCAAATATTTTCTCACCTCTCAAATGTTCTCTAGCTCTCCTTAGCTTGAAAAATGAAGATGATAAAAATGACTAAATCTTTTAGCCTCCAAATGCAAGTATTCTTGCATTTCTATAGATATAAAAATATATCTATCTATTCTAGCAATCAAGAGCCTAGCAAGGATACTAGCACAAGAAAAACTAACCCATGCCTTAGTTGGTGGAAGAGGGATGGTGTCATGTACTTAAAAAAAACCATCCAAGCAACCATTTAATAAATAATAAAAAATAAAACAAAATAACAATCATTTTGCTCTCCCTCATTCACTATACACGGCTGGTACATGAAAGTTGTCCCAAAATGTTGTCCCAAGTCACTTTTTTTTTTTAAATAATAGTTAAACAATTTAATTTCAAGTGGGCCAATCATTGGGCTTTAATTTAAAATACCAATTAGGCTCTAATTAACTTGTTTGGGCTACTAAATTGTCAAGTCCATTTAATTTATCATTGGGCTATTTAATTATATCCCAAATGATTAATTATTAATTTTGTTACACATTAATTATCCAATCCATAATTAAATAAATAATTAGATTGAATAAATAATTAAATATTCTAACCCATAAGTATTAAATTACTAAATGGACTAATAATATTATTAATAATATTTTACATTATTTACATTAATTAATTATCATATTAATTAATTTATAAAATTTAATTCACTCATTATATTCAATTTAATTGAATATTTAATTAATGACAACTTGCCAATTATTTTGATATTAAAACTTTAGAGTGTGTTCGCTAATGATAATATATATAATCTATATATATTATTTATACACATTACCTTACCTCGAAAACAATTTCACAATAAATTATGAAATTAAAATAAATACAATATATAATTTAATATATATTATTTAGGCCATAAATTAAATTATTTAATATATTTACGTTAAATAATTCATTTCTCATCAATTATGGAAATAATTCCATTTACCCGAAAATACATTAAAATAATAATATATTTACTCAATTTCTTATTTAAATAATTTATTTAATTATTTAATTAATATTACACAAATAATTGTATAATTAAATTTCTCACTCTCATAAATCATTTACAATGATTTATTTAATTATAGAATATATTCATTTAATATATTCAATTACTATTTAAAATTACTTAATTAATTTAATCCCTTTATATATATGTACATATATGTGAAATTAAATGTTGTACATATATACAATTATTAATCTCCCTTAATTAATTCAACTACTTTATATAATTTATAATTATATAATTTACATAATTATTCCTCACAAATAATTTATCAATAATTTACATAAATATTGATTAATGAGTATAATCAATATAATAACTAAATTAATTCCACAATTAACCTTTTAATTCAATTCAGATTAATTTAATATTAATCTATCTAATTATCACAATTTAATTAATCATTAAATTATGTTACTAAATATGCACACATATATATATATTCATATAAATACATATTTAATTTACACGCAACCACGTCGCATAATTACATAACTCCGCTAATTAAATTATCTTAATCTAATTAGACTTGCTATTAGCCAAGTTCATTGAATTATCACTGTACTTGCTAACTAAAAAAAAATTTTGATATCACCATATCTAAGTTAGTCCGATAAATTTAATTTGGACCTCTATTTATCTATCACTACTAGGTTATCAAACTCCAACCTTTATTAAATATTAAATATTTTATTTCTAATTCATTTAAATATCCGGGATATTACAACAACCTTGATAATTTTATCAATTAAATTCTCATTTAATATTATTAAAAAAAATCCTAGAAATTCGGATCCTCGCAATTTCCTAACCTTACTCGAATTTCTTTTGAGCAAGTCCTTTGAAGTTAATTGTTATTATTCAAATATGAGCTGAGTGGTTTAATAATTGTCGAATTATTCCAAATCTATATGATCCTTAAAATTCGCACTTTGTGCATTTGAATTCTTGTTTCATTATTGAACTGTGAAAGATTTAAAACTCCCAAATTATGAATTGAATTGAAAAAGACGTCTATGCCTTTTGTTCGGCTAGGAAATTATCTATGAAATTTTTTTAAGCTACCCAAATCATTTTGGTATGGATTCTGATACTGAGATTGAACAACCCTGAATGGGGAGTAACCTAAGTATCTGAAATACGATACACGTGGGAACTATATGTTATGCATACACATAGTGTACAAGAGGTTGATCCCCTCAAGTACAGTTCTGATCATATAACCTAAGGGGGACAATTTGTTGGTTTGTAAAATTCATAGACGCAATCAAATTGCACAAAATAGTGGAAGCACGGTAAAATCAAATTTAAAAAATTACAAACTATAATCCAGGACCGACCTTTATGCGTAATTATTAATTAATAAAGAAGAAGTTAGAGATATACCCTTGTAGAACTCAAAGTTTCAACGGGTACAAGTTCACCTCCAAATCCTTCGCGTTCTCCTTGAATTTCACCGATTGGATTCCAATTATCAATCTTAGCCACCCAAGTGTTTGGCCTCTAGAGGTGATCCACCAAGGAATAATAATAATTCAAGAAGTGGGTGATGGCAAACCCTAGTTTTCTCTCTCTAGAGAATATGTGAGTACTCTCCCAAGAATATGTGAGTACTCTTCCCAAACTTGTAGAAGTGTATGTGTGTAACCTTAATCCATAATAAGACTTCTCTTATTTATAGATTTAGTAAAACCTCCTAACACCTTTAAGAATAGGGTTTTTAATTAAACTCATAATCTAATTAGGAACTTAATTAATTTAATATAATAATTATAATTCCTAAACTATTTAGGAACTTAATTATCAATTATGAGAGTACTCTTATTAATTAATTCCTAAACTATTTAGGAACTAAATAATAATGATAATAGTAATAATAATAATAAGACCCCTCTTATTAATTTATAATTAGTATTTCCAAAATACTAAATAATAAATATTAAACTATTTAATTTATTCTATCCCATAGTATAAAATAAATATACTTAATTCATTATTACAATTATGCCATTTACTTCTTAAATAATTATTTTTCTTTTGCGGTGTGACCCTTTAGGTTCTCCATATTAAACCGGTTATAGAATAAATTAATTAGAACTATTCTAATCTTATTTATATAAATAAATTAAACTATTTAATTCATTTAAATAAATAATATTTATTCCATAATAAGGGTAAGCCCCTTTAGCGATCAACGACTTTTCAGATAATATAGATTTCAACATTTAATCACAAAATAACCTATTCAGCGAATAGTTACCGTACAATTCAATCCTTCTACCTCACAACATCCCAATCAAAAATAAGACATGGTATAACTGTCAAGTCTTATTTTATTTGATTATATGTTTTTCGATCCTTAAATGAATAACTCTAATTAATGTAAATTAGAAACTCCTTTCTAATTTTCATTTTGCCTTGGCCAATGACTATTGAGTTGTCATTTATCGAATCATATCCAATCATACCCTTTGATACACCCTAAAGGTTTTAAGGAATATATCAAAATATAATTCATCATATATAAAATACTATGATGATCTTAAGTCCAATGATCACTTATACTACTATCACAAAATGAACTCCTATTGACAGGCAAGTAAGACTCCATTAGGTGTTCCTTGAGCGAGTCACGTTCAGTGAACTTATTCTCTAATAAACACTTACATACTTGCTTTAGTGTCTCTACACAAATGATTATGAGATCAATCATCCTCTTTATAAGAGCAAGCATAGTATGTACTAATCTATCCAGATTCACTAATCCTCATTTTAGTAATCCCATGATTAGGAATAATTTTAGTTTTGAGCTATCTTAAATTTAGATCTCATTAGCATGACCCTCATCATGGTTCTAAAAGCATTGCTCGAAAACTATGGGTTTATCCATTTGATTAATTCAAGTAATTAATCATGAATAAAGAAATGCCTTGATTCTTTTTAATAAACGAATAAGATTACAAAGTATATGCTTATCACATTAAATGTGATTGGTTTGAGGGCATACTACTTTCAATCTCCCACTTGCACTAAAGCGCCCTTTGGTATCCCCATACCATTCTTCTCTAAGTGGCATACAAATTGCTTAGTAAATGCTTTAGTTAATAGATCTGTAATGCTATTCTAAGAGCTTGCCATCTTTATGGTGTCGTCTCCTTTTCAATGATTCATCTAATCATATGAAAGTGTTGCAACATATGTTTGGATTTTAGATGAGACCTAGGTTCTTTGGCAAATTAAATTCCTTTAATGCTAGGAACCATTATAAGTTCTGTAATGAACTTGTTGAACCAAATAATCACCTTTGCAGCTTCACTTATAGTTATTTACTATGTCTTTGTCACTAAATTAGTAACTCCTTACTATTTGAAACTTTTCCAACTCACTGCAGCAACGCTCAAGGTAATCATATGACCTGAAACGTATATGCTGTTATCTCGGCCAGTTTGAAAAACTTGAGTCTGTTAAGTCCTCTAGTTTTATATCGGACCCATCATTAGAAACTCTTTTCTAATATTCTTCTCCAAAATTGAACTGATATCTACTTATCGTACATAAGCAATATCAAGTCTAGTACATATCAACGAATTAATGTACAGTCCTTAGGTTAAACCGAGCATCCTTTGTAGACACCCAAATTTTGCATTTTTACACTAACCTTGGCAGGAGGGCAAAATCGTCACTTAACCTGACATACGAAAAGAAAGGTGGACCCCAACACGAAGTCACCACAACAACTTACGGTCAAAACTGCCGCAACGAACAATGAGCATCAGGTTACTTGAGGCAAGACAAACAGTTGATCCAGAAAAAACCTAATTCGATCACCAAAAACGACAAATGGCCACTACGCTTACAGTAGTCGGGGGTCTCGCTCCCCGGTGAGCGAGCGGCTGCCCAACTCGCCAGTGAGCTGGCGGGGGTGTAAGGGGGCAGCACCCCATGGAAGCCAAGCACAAAGAGCAATTTCTATGTCAAGTAACATCCTTACGAAGTAATACAGCAAAAAATGGTGATTTAAGACTGTGTGACACAAAAATCGAGAAAAGGAAGCGGGGCAGCTGCAGATGCATCTGCGGGCAACGACAAGTTGCATTTTTCGTGGCTCGAGAAAACACACGGCAGCCAAGACAGCAGCTCAGACAGCTACCGCAGGCAGCCGCAGATGCACCTACGGCTGTCCTCAGTTAGCTATACATCCCTATTTGCTCAGCCGAGAGAAGAAAAGAGGAAGAAAGAGAGGAAATATAGAGAGAGAAAGTGAGGTTTTAGAGAGAGAAGGTCACGGGTTGGCCAAGAAAGTTGGAGATTTGATTTTTTGTTGCTCAAATACTTAGCCAATCTCGTGTTATTTGCTTAATAGTGGAATATAAAGCGTTTTCTTGACATATTGCAAGGTGAAAAAGGGTTTATTCTTGAAGTTTTAGCTTGTTTCATTTTCATAATCTCTTGTTGTTTGGGTCATTTAAATGTAGTATTTTGTTGTATTATTGAGGATCCGTGGATTAGGGATTATTAGTGAGGGTTCCGTCGGAACGAAATCTCCTCCTAATGTTCGGATGACATTCGTATGGTGATATGTAGTTTATTGAGTTAATGTGTAGTTCATAGTTTTATTTGCAATTTTCGGTCCTTGTGGTATAGTAATAACTCTAGTGTTGTTAAGATTTCCCTTGTATGGTCGTGTGGTGATTTTGGGGATTGTGAGCCTAGGAATGAGATCCTCGTGATCAAATTCCGAGGATGGACAATTTTTGGTGTATGTAGTCACGGCAATGGGTCATTTTTGTACATATGTAAATATCGGGCCTTCAAATGATATCAAATCGAAATCGGGTTTAAGGCTCCGTAATAGTGAAATATGTGATTGTGGGTGTTTGGGGTTTATTTAGATGGCTCACATGCCCGTGAATAGCCCCAACACATTTTTAAATGCTTGATTTGAATCACGACATGAAAAGCGATTTCAGAAAATAAGGCAAACGATAAAGACTTTCTAAAAGTAATCAAATTAAGGTATTAGAATCACGAATTTTAAAATTAAGAGTTTTAATGGATGTCAATTCCTGTTTGACGAAAAGGCTACATGCGCATCATGAAAAATGGTTTTTTGTAAAAATATATAAACGTTTTCGTTAAACTTTGGTGCATAGGGTTAAAGAGCTCCTAGAAGTTGCCTTCATTTTATCTGACTTTATTGTTAAAAGGCAATGTATAGTCTCGATTCCTATTTGACGGAAGTTTAAAAAACCCTTGTTTTCTAAAAGCAACACCTAATAAAAACCTCATCGCTTTCGAAAATAAAATTAATATCTATTATAAAATAAAGCCTTGTCATTTGGGTCAAAAGACGTTCTAAAACACTTTCCAAATAAAGCATGTTTTCTATAAAAAATCAAAGCGATTTTTTTATTCAAATTTCATCACGGCATTCATTTAGGCATACACGCACACATACACACACGTTTTAGGATTTTTAAAAAAGGATAGAAAAATATCAAGATTGCGGTAACCGTGTTTTCACGGAAGTCGTGGGGTGCCTAACACATTCCCCTCGCTTAAGCAAGCCCCCGAACTCTATGAATCTCGGTTCGCCGACCAATTAATTCAGAGTCATACATGAGCCAGTAATTATTAAAATTAAATTCGGATGAGTTGGTACATCTATTGCAAATATACCAATTGGCGACTCTGGTCAATTGGCTCATCATAAAATCAACCTTTCAAACCCCGTCGACACTCAAGTCGACCCTTTTCAAAATCACATCTTAAATCCAAAGGCTAAAATTGGAAAGGGTAATTATTAAAAAGAAGACGATTTTCCCAACATCGACATCCTTTATGATCTATCTCTATAGACCTTTATCCTGAATAGAATGTTAGGATGCTTCTCTCAAGTCCTTGATGGAGAAGTTTTTAGACAACCACATCTTTACTGATTGTAGCATCGGTATGTCATTCCTTATCGATAATATATCAACATATAATACTAAGAATGTCACAGTGCTCCCACTAACCTTTGTACATAGTTGGTTCATCCTCGTCTTTGATAAAATCAAACTCTTTTGATTGTCTCATCAAAACGAATGTTCCATCTTCGAGAAATTTGCTCCATCTATATGGAGACAAATCCTCTTGGCTGTATCATACATACATCCTTTTGTAAAGTAAGCTACAACTGTAAGTAAAATCCAAATTGATATATGCATTTTCACTAGTGAAAATTTTTATCATAGTCAACTCCTTGACCTTGTTTGAAATCTTTTTACCACTAGTTAGGTCTTATAGGTCTCTACCTTGCCATTTGTTTTAGTCTTTCTCCAAAGACCCATTTCAGATTTTATGATCAGCAGTCATTTCTCTTGAGTATCTAATACTCATACCTCATCGAATGTAACTGGATCATCATCCACTATGATGCGTACCTCATCATCATCATCTATGATGAATCCATACCATTCAGGTATCTTCGGTACTAAACCAGATTTATGACTTGGTTCTGGTACAATATGTTTATCTACTTATACAAATTCCTTCACTTGATCTGTAGTGTTTTGTGGTTCTTGAACTTCTTCAAGAACTATTTTACTCCCACTAACCCTTTAAGGAAAAACTTCTTTTCCTATAGGTAGCATGTTTCAACAAACACCTTTTAATTAGTCGGATCATAAAAGTGATATCCTAAACTTTCTTCAGGATATCCCACAAGTTTTACACTTGTCAAATCTTGTCCCAAGCTTATCATTGTCAAACTTTTTGACATAAGCTGGACAATCCAAATCTTAACATATTTAAGACTTGGTTTCCTCCCTATCAATAACTCATATGAAGTCTTAGGGACGGAATTTGAAGGTGCCTTATTTAGTAGATATGCGACTGTTTCTAAGGTATAACCCTAGAAAAATACTGGAAGATTGATATAACTCATCGTAGATCATCACCATGTCCATTGTGTGAGAATATCATTTCGCTTGAGATGATCTATAAACTTATTGCTTAAATAATCCCTTCTCGACCTAATAGAAAAACTTTAATACTTTTGGCCTTTAGTTTCTATACTTCATTGTTGAATTCTTTGAATGTTTCAAACGATTTGGATTTGTATTTCATCAAATATATATATCAAAATCTAGAATCATCAGTGAAAGTAATGAATGAATACCCTCATCTTGCATTTGTTGTCATAGGTGTCACACACGACTGTGTGTACCATCTCTAACAGCTCTGTAACTCGCTCTCCATGCCCACTAAAAGGAGATTTAGTCATATTGTCCATGATACAAGATTCACAAGTTGTATTTGATTCATAATCAAAAGACTCTAAAAGCCTATTTTTATATAACTTGTTTCATCTTATTTTATTAGCATAACCAAGCTAACAGTATTGCACGAAGGTATGATTCATATCATATCTTTGCCTTTAGTTTGTTCAATTTGAAATATTTTTCATGTAAGTCAAGTATACAAAGTCCATCAAGTAATCAACCAGTTCTAAATAAAACATTATCATTATAAACAGAACAACGATTGTTCATTATTATAATGTCAAAAACCCTTTCTTGCCATTACATGGAACTGAGATAATGTTTCTAAGAATTGGAATATAGTAACAACTTACTAACTTAATAGGCTTACCCGTAGGCAGTGCTAAACTATAAGTTCTTATGACTAATGCAGCAACTTTTGCTTCATTCCCCAGCACAGGATTACTTTTCCTTTGTTTAGCTTTCTACTTCTGCTTAGTCTTTGCAACGACTTGCATATATGAGACCTCCGACCAGTATCTAATACCTAAGTAGAAACTTGACTTATAGAAAGTTCTATTTCATTATTAACAAATCTGTAGTTGAAGTTTCACTCAACTTCTTCTACTTAACTATTGCAACTCTCTTGCAGTTGTTCTTCCAGTGTCCCAGCTTATCACAATGAAATAAAACTCATTTACCCTCGAGATCACTTTTATTTATGTCATTTGTTTAGTCTTTTATTGCCTTCTATCTTTTCTGATTCCTCAGAAATACCTTTGGCCATCTTCTTCAACTTAGAAGATTCATCTACTAGTAAGACTTGGTTTTTCTTGGAAGAAAAGTGACTCTCGACTGTATTTAACATATTTAAGCAAATCAGGTAAACTAACTTCAAGCTTATTAATGTTAAAGTTCACAACAATTTGTGAAAGGGAGTCAGCGAGTGACTGTAAGATCAAATCTTGACTCAACTTTCTATCCTTGACAAAACCTAGGTGTCCTAATTTGATCAGTCGAATTGATTATCTTTAGGATACGTGTTTTTACTGTAGTGCCATTGGTTATTATAGATCGGAAGAGCTTCTTAGATATCTTATATCTAGTGGACCTACTTTGCTCACCAAACAACTATTGAATGTGCAACAATATAGTAGGTGCATCCATTTTCTTGTGTTGACGATGTAACTTGATACTTATGGATGCGAGCATGATGCGTTGAGTCGCCTTTGCATCATCTTGCTATTTCTTAAAATAACAATATCTTCCTTATAGGCTTAGTCTGCAACGTTTGCAGGGATAGACAAATTTAGGACATTTTGCTAGTTTTTTAGCAATGAAAACTATTCTCAAATTTGTTTAATCAATCCGAACAATTCGGTTCGATTAAATTATTAGCATCTAATATGCTATACAGTGTTAGTGAATTAAACATAGCAATACTCTTTAGGTGAATTAATAACAACATTAACATGCGTTTATTTTATTAATCACCAAGTTAATTAAGTCTTTATTTAAAATGGTGTCTCCTACTATTTTCATCAAACTTTATTATCCTCTATATATAGTTCGACAAATCTAATTAAAGATTTGCTAGTGAGAAAAGGATCCTATCGACATAAGTATAACCTTGTGTGTGCACAACAAATTATAGTTTATTCAATAGGTAGACAGTTCCTTGTCAATTACATCGACATATAACTCCTTATATTTTGTCTCTTAGATTATTATGATCATGTGTGTGCACATCCAAATCAAAATTATCTAGGTTAAGTCAAACTTAGCACTTCCATATAAGTAAAGAGAAAAATACCGTCCTTGTGTGTGCACAACAAAACAGTAATGTTCAATTCCATTATAAGCATCCAATGTGATAAAACAATATCTCAAATAATCGATATAAGCCTTGTGTGTGCACAACAAACTATATCGAGTATTTGATACTCTATCGTTTTATCATGTTAGAAGGCGACGTTCGATATTCCAAATATCTTTAAACGTTACAACTTAATATTTTAGTAGTAGAATAAATAAATTAGAATAATTCTAATTTTATTTAATTGAATAAAATTCTTTTAATTCATGAATTAAACCTTTTAATTCATTTTATAAATAATATTTATTCTACATCATGAGGGGTTTGTTAATATTAATTGTTTCATCTTGTTTAGCGCGCATCAACATATATATATCAAATACGCGTCATATTATTTAACATGCGAAGCATGTTTGGATAATATAATATATATATATATATATATATAATTAACATGCAGATATAAAATACTATATTCTACTTGGATTGATTATGAACTTTTATTCTAATTTGGTTTACAAGAGCCACCAAGTGAACCAAAAGGTCAAACCTAAGGTGCAAGAATAAATTAAATTATATGTGACTATTACATTTAAATTCGGGCTCTATTACAAACGGGTCTTCATGCACTCCATGCTTGTAATGACCACGAATTTCATTAGTCATTATAAATATACTTAATAAATATTTAGCAATGAATTTAAATTTTTTGTACTAATTAATTGTACTTTAGATAATTAAATAAATGTACTTGTGTATGCGTATATTTATTTAAAAGATTAAAGCAAGGTGTATAATTAATTAAAGCAAATCTAATTGGATTATATTTTAAATCCAAATGAGTTGATAAACTAGGTCAAAGCTATTAACCTAGTAGCCCATGTAATTAATTTAATTACAAGTCCATGTAATTAATTAAACAAGCCCAATGCTTGATTTAATTAAATGTAACCTAGAATATTTAATGTAAGCCCAATGTGTGACATAAATTGAACCCAAACAATTTAATTGAATGAGCCCAATAGAATTTATTCCCAAGCCCCATGTGAAGTCCAATTAAGGTCAAAACTTTGGTCAATATATATATATATATATATATATATATATAGATGTATATATGCACATTAAAGCATTAAAAATAAATCAAAAATGGGTGATTAAATCCCATTTTTGCTGAGATTTTTGAGGGTCCCACTTGAATTGCTTGATTTTCATATTGCTTCTATTTTACTCTATGACAAGGTTGGCCAACAACCCTAGTCAATCAACTAGTCAATCACCATGTCCATCCATCAAATAGTAATGGTAATTAGGCTTAATTTCACCAACATTGGTGAATTAGTAAAGCTAATGAAGAATTGCCATATGGCTATATATAGAACACTCCACACTCTTGCATTGGTTGGTTAGTTCATTTCAAGCATTCCTAGAGAGAAAAATTGAGAGGGTTTGAGAGAGAAATAGAAGAAACACTAGTGAGCTTAAGGAAAAAGCTAGAGGAAGGTTTTGGTGAATGTCCACAAGCTTCACCACATACTTTGGTAGGAGGAGAAGGATAGCATACAAATCTCTAAGGTTTAAAAGTGCTCTAACTTCTCTTTATTTCATTTTTATGGTCTAGAACGATTTTGAACGGTTAAAATCTATTTTTAACCGATCAAAACTCGTTTTGATGGTCTAGAAGTGTTTATCTATGTAATATATGTATATTCATGGTATGAAGTGTTTATATCATGATTTGGTATGTGTATTTTGCATAAAAACATAAGAAATGTTCATATTTTATTTTTACCGGTAAAACCCGATGTAGCTATGTAATATATTTTGTGTCATTTCAAAATGTACAAGTTAAATACTTGATTTATATGGCTATAAAGTTTTATGTATGAGTTTATAAGAAAACTCAACTTGAAACTTTCAAAAATATTGAAAAGCAAAGAAGTTATATGGCTGTCGGAGTGACCGGAAGTCGAACAGCCCATTTTAGGGTTTTGGCTTCTGTTTTGGACGCCACGACACTCAGTTGAGCGTCGGGGCTTTCAAGGCCAGAAAGTTCAAGTTGTCGGGTCGGGTCGGTCCGGGTTGGTCCGGGTCGGTCCAGGTCGGGTTTTATTGGAAAATTTAAGTATAACTAAGTGTAAAATAAAGGTATTTGTGTATTGAACTAATATATGGAATTTATTTGTAATTAATGGGTAGCAAAATGTTTAAAATAAAGATTAATGTTAACACCATTAAAAAGTTAGCTATTGGTATTGTTTAAAGATTTTTATTAAAATATTATTAAATGATTAATAATATTAGTATATGATTAAAAAGTTATTAAATGATGAATAACATTAACAATTGGTTAAAATATTATTAAATGGTTAATAATATTTGTAAGAGATTAAAATATTATTAAATAGGTAATAATATTAATAAGTCAATAAAATATTATTAAATAATTAATAATATTAATAATTAGATAAAATATTATTAAATGAATAATAATATTAGAAAAAAATCAATAAAATATTATTAATAAGTAATAATATTAGTAAATGAATAAAATATTATTAAATTATTAATAATATTAAATAATGAATAAAATATTATTAAATGATTAATAATATTAATAAAGTAATAAATTATTATTAAATGATTAATAATATTAGATAATGAATAAAATATTATTAAATGATTAATAATATTAGATAATTAATAAAATATTATTAAATAGTTAAAAATATTAGATAATGATTAAAATATTATTAAAAGTTTAATAATATTAGATAATTAATAAAATATTATTAAATAGTTAATAATATTAGATAATTAATAAAATATTATTAAATAGTTAATAATATTAGAAGATGAGTAAAATATTATTAAATGATTAATAATATAAGAAGATTAATAAGGTATTATTAGATGATTGATAATATTATACGACTAATAAAATATTATTAAATTATTAATAATATTATATAAGTGTCTGGACTATATTAAATAATTAATATAGGTTCTTTGTGTTCGGAATATTATCAAGTAGTGATAATATTTTCTAAGTGATTGTATATCCGTAATTATATAATTATGTGGTTTGTAAGAGTTATAAAGGTCATTATACTAATGTGTACATGATACTAATTTAAGATCAAACTGATTTAATTGTTAGGTCCGTTCAAGAATTATTAAATTAAGTTGGTTAGCCGTAGACGACGCACGAGACAAGTCTTCTACCCTTAACTTGTATTTATTGTTGCAGTTATTCTTCAACCGTATTTACATTTCAATTATTGTTGAGCAAGTATCTACACTTGTAGTTATTTGACAGGCCTTTGAGTGAATTAATTACCAAAAATTATTTCACCGCGTTATTGATTATTGTATTCGCACATAGTGCTTTTGCAACTGTTTAAGAATGTTTAAGCTAATTGTTTCGGCTAGACAAATGCATGTTTAAATTCATTTAATTGAGTATTATAAAAGCTTATCCAAACCATTGGCTGGTGCGGATTCTTACAGTAAGACTGAGAAAGAACAACCCTAGTTAAAGGGGAATTTTTATTTGTCGGGAAACCGAATGCGCACAAGAAATCTAAATGTTATGCATATACATAGGACATGAGAGGACTGATCCCCTCAAGTGTCTCGTTATTTTTAACAAGGAGTCAGACATTGTATGTCTGTTTTACCTTAATAGCAGTTCACGGTCATTAAAGATCACTCAGCAGTAAAGAGTCAATCCATTCTTTTATTGAACATTGATTCTTGATATCTTTCACAATTGTTATTGTTGAAAACCTTGAAGTTATTTCCCTTTATCATGATATATCGTATGATTGTTGTTTATAAACTTGCTGAGCCATTTAGTTGCTCATTCTTGCTATATCATAATTATATTTCAGCTAAGCCTGAATGCTCTAAGTCATACAAAGGCAAGGGGAAAGCGAATGCGTAGTTTAGTAGATGCATGCTAGTTTAAATTATTGTTATGTAATTACTTTGTAAATCTTTTGTATTTCCCTTAAGATATGTAATGTTAAGACTAAGGTTAATAGACCTTGGGAAGTGTAACCTTTTGTTAAGGAACCTTTTGTATTATTTCGCGAAGTTTGAATACAATTTATGTATTTTATTGTTGTTAAGTATTGTACAGTAAGAACCAAACCCGAGGTTAAAGAACCCGGATTTGGGGTCGTCACAGGTTGGTATCAGAGCTGTAGGTTAGAAACGCTAGGATTACGAAACCTATGTTATAACCTTAGTATTAAACTCTTATCGAGTGCGTTAGGAGATGAATTGGGGAGATTCATCATGTTGTGTATTTTTGGAGATGGATTGAGAAAATTCATCGAGCCGAGATGTACATGATAAAATGTCATTTCATTTCATCAATGAATATATTTTATTGTTGTACTAACATGTGTTATTTATGTGATTGTAGGATGACGGAGATAGGACAGTCGAGTACTGCGGTAGATGAGGTGATTTATACTGATATTCACATGGATACCGCACAGCCACTGGTGGTTGCACCGGTTGAGGAGCCAGAGTCAGATCCCGAGGAGGGAGATCGAGAGGACGCTGTCTGGGGCGAAGTGGTGCGGCAGTACAGCGAGGAGGAGGCCGATACTGAGGATGAGGAGGATGAGGAGCCAGCTGAGTATGCTGATGGCATGGACTCTATCGCCAGTGACATCATCGATACTCTGACGACGGCTAACGATGAGCTAGAGGAGAGGGTTCAGCACCTAGAAGAGCAGAACCAGCTTCACCAGCAGACTGAGGAGCAGTATAGAGATACAGCTTATATGTTCTCTGGCGAGAACGTAGAGCTGAAGGCGCACATTGCTCCTTGGCTCCAATTCTTCAAAATAATTCTAACTAATCCTATTACAAATAATTTTTAATAAATAGAAACATTGATCAACAGTTAAGAGAAAGTACATAGGATGGAGATAAAATTATACATAAGAAAAATTAGAAAGACGATGTACGCAGACTCCATTTATAAAACTCATTCATTCATGTATTCATTTAAAATTAAATCCAATCACATTGGTCAAATAGTTCATAATCAATCTCATTTATTATCATATATATCAATAAATAATATTCATCTAATGAATTAAATAAAACATTTAATAAATAATATTCTCTTTTGGGACTTGGAGAAATTAATGAAATGAAATATTTACCAATGCAATTATACTTGCAAATATGATAGATACATAATATATCTAATAATTTAGCCCATGCCCCTATATGGATACTTACACAAGAAAGCTAGCCATGACTTAGTTGGTGAAAAGAAGCATGGTCCATGTATTTTAAAAATCAAACAAGCAACCTTAATTTAATTAAATGAAAAATAAAAGAAAATAAAAATAAAACATCATTTTCTCTCTCCTCACCACATGATGGTCGGCTGACTTCTCTTCCTTTGTCCCAAAATGTGAGTCACTTTCCATTTTTTTTAAAAATAAATAGTTTAATTAAGTATTTTTCAAGTGCGCCAATCATTGGGCTTTAATTTAAAATACCAATTGGGCTTCTATTAAATTGTTTGGGCTACTAAATTGTCAAATTTTATTATTCTCCACTTGGGCTACTAATTGACCCATGTTGGGCTAATTTAATAATTTACACATTAATTATTCAATCCATGATTAAATAAATAATTAGATTGAATAAATAATTAAATATTTTAACCCATTAGTATTAAATTACTAAATGGACTAATAAATATTATTATTAATATTTCACATTATTTACATTAATTAATAATTATATTAATTAATTTATTATATTTAATTCACTCATTATATTCAATTTAATTGAATATTTAATTAATAGGAAACTTATCAATTATTTTGATATTAAAACTTTAGGGTTTGTTCACTAATTTAATAGCATATTAGTGACCCCCTTTAATTAATTTTAGTAATTAATTACATAATTATTTAATCACATAATTAATTAATCACATAAAAAGATTTAAATAATCTCGTAAAACTAACTCGTTGGAAATTAAATTAATAATTTAATTAATAAAGATGTGAAAATTATAGGACATTACATTCACTCTATTCCTTAAGGTCATATTCCTAAGGTTTCCCCACTTAAGGTTTATAACCTATTAGCTCTGATACTAACCTGTGACGCCCTCAAATCCAGGTCCCTTGAACCACGGGTTCAATGCTCACGTTACTATTCTACCCTGTCATCACATCTATTCATTCTGAATAAATTCACTTAATTTACATTCATACATAACTATCACAGGTTTTACATACCTTTATACATACACATCCGTATCTGGCATATTACAAAAAGATAATGTTTACATTACAGGACTCTATCACTGTACATCTACTGCTTGTTGATTTTTTCTTTTCCCTTGTTTGTACTCGACCTGCTCAGATTTAGCTGAAATATTATGTTTAAAAGCAAGAATGAGCATAAAATAGCTTAACAAGTACATAAGCAAATGATAATATGATATTTTCGGAATGATGGATGAAAATCATTTACAATGAAGCTAGATCATTTACAATTAACTGAATCATTTACAACAAACTGATCATTTTCAATAACTGAATTAATATCGATAAGCTGAATCATTTTCAATAACTAATCCAATAACAGTTTAATGAGTGAATATGAAAAATATAACATGAACTTTACATGATTAACTGAAAACATGAAACTTGCTTGCTGTACGGTCACAAGACCAAGAACTTACTAGGAATAATACCAATCATCAAGACTGATACTGCCCAGGTTCAGTCATAAGACTTCATATCCCTTTAGTTGTGTACTCTAGGTGATCAGCCAATCGTACTTTTATATTGTGCACAACATAAACATCTAGCGACGCAACCACGCTATAAAAGTTACATTTACTTTATCATCTACTCCCCTTTATCAGGGTTGTTCTGTTACAACATATTATAGAGTCCGCACCACAACAATGTGGATTGGGACACATAACAATCAATAACTGAATTCAACATGAATCATTACATATGTCTAGCCGGAATCAAAATTGGCATCGACCTTTTTCAATAATAGTTCAATGATGAATGAACTTTACAATGGTTACTAAATGCATAACATGAATGTCTGTTCAAAGAACTTCAAAAGAGAGTTCGAAAAGAACACTTGCCTTTATCCTCGTTTACCTTTACTGGTAATATCTTATCCCCTTTAGGTCCTATATAACCATAATATTGGTTCATGCATTAGTTATATATATTTGCATGCTATACCTTACTATACAAGTTACCATTTAACTTTACATAACCTTAACACATAACACATTGTTCATTTACACCTTAATGCTTACCATATTGATCATTTTTGTCAATGTATGGCTTACAATACATGTCTCTATCATTTAATATCAAAACATTTCATTTTGGATTTAAAATTTAATTTCTTTCTGGCTACAGTACATCTCGCCCCGCGCGAGATGTTTAACCTTGAAGATCTCGCTGGCCGTGAGATCTTCTCGGCCACACCATGCCTTAGTGAGCTCTAAACTTGCCCCGACGAGGTCTCATAGAAGCACTGCGCCCAGACCTAGTGTTCAATTCAAAACACTGCGCCCCGATGCAGTTTTGGTTTTTCAGAAAAAAAAAATTTATTTTCAAAAATCCATGCTATTTTTTTCCCCTTTTTATAAAACTTGATTCCAACACATCATTTAGCACATATAACATGTATATAACTTGCATGGGCCTTCAAAACATTTAAAAGTTTTCAAATGAATTCATTTTTCCAAAGATTTAGTTTTAGGTGCCGACGAATGCTTTAAGACATTTAAAATCCTCATTAATCACCATAAGCACCAAATGACTTTCAAAATGACACTAACACATGTATTTCATAAAACTTAGCTATTTAACTTCACTTAACCATTAATTTAACCAAAATGGCCAAAAATCACACTTTTATGGAATTTTGTCGACTTTAACAAAATCCACCTTAACTCATACTTGAACTCTTGCACTTCATACACCACACATACATTGGCACATGCTCATTTAACAACTTTGTGTATTCACATAACCTCTATATGCACCTTCCAAAACAATTTACAGATTATGATTTGGTCTATATGCAAATCATAGCCTAATATTATATTTTCCTTCAACTAGTCATATTTTTACACCATTTGTGAATCTTTGATGTTATCTAGCATGATAATATGCATGTATCAAACATGTTCAACTTTTTAAATTATGTTTTCATAAATTTTAACAACATTTAACACATGATCATCCTTAAATTATAGCCTTGAATATGAGCATGAATAGTGTATCACCTTTGTATCACAGCCTTAGCACTTAGGGTTTCATCATAACTACACATGTAGCACATAAACTCACATAATCAACACATATAACCTAAGATACATGCACAGCTACTCTTATTCTTGAATTTAAACATATAAAAGATAAGTTTTCAAATAAAAACACTTAACTACCTTATTGTAGCTTTCCTTCTTCTAGCTATGAACCTTGCTAAATGCTAGATTCTCCACTTTAGTAACTTGTTTTACTTCTCTTAATCACTTCTCTAGCAATCTCCAGTAAACCCTAGCCTTTTCTCTCTTATGAACTCTTGCTAGCAAACTTGTAAGATGAACAATGAAAAACTAGATTGTTACTTACAAAATGTATACATATAAGTTATAAGTAATCCTCCAACACTTAACTCACCTTAGTTAGCTTAACTCTTGGATGGTTAAGGCCATTTAGGTCATTTCATATTACCAAGTAAGGATATATTGGTCATTACACCCTTCTAGGACACAACTGTTATTTTCTAACTTGTCAAGGGCAACATGGTCTTTGTCACCAGAATCTAGACAATTTAATTCAATTAAATCATTCTTTACTTATTTTCAATCCAATTCAAGTCCTTTTTGATCCAAATATGTTCCGTTACGCTTGAATTTTATTCTATAACCAAATAATCCATCAAGGGCTTGTCTCAAAACACTTTTCACACTTCAAAATTTAAATTCCATTAATTGATTATAAAATTTACAACATTATCAAATTGCATATCATTACAGAATTGCTGCCACCACTACTCCCATCCTTGATTCCTCCACTGCTCTGATTCCTCTTTTACTCTTGATTATACTTAGTCAGTGCTTCGCTTCCACTCTCTGCTATGATTTCCTTCTCTAATAATGTTGAAAATATACTGATATGTAAAATAGCTACCCTACTAAATACCCAAGGGTTCAATCCCTGGTCAAACCTTCTCACTTAACGTGCTTCCGTGTCCACTTAACGTGGAGAAAATCTTGCTAATTCATTGAACTTGGCGGCATACTCCGCTACTGTCGTATTCCCTTGTTTGAGTTTTAAAATTTTCACTTCCATTCTTGCTTGCGTACTATATGGAAAATAGTTTTCAAAGAATAATTCCTTGAAATAAGTCCACGTAATCATTCCCTCCCCTGCCTAGTTTTTGTTGGCCTTTCACTAGTAGTTTGCCTCTCCTTTCATCATAAATGTGGCGAATGATGTCTTATGTTCCTCTGCAACACGAGTCACTTTAAGCACCTTCTTCATCTCTTTTATCCAGGTCTGAGCTTCGATCGGGTCACTCGTTCCTAGAAACTCCGGTAGTCCTACTATTTTAAAGTCTTTAAAATTAGCCAGTGGAGTGGCAGGGTTTGGTTCTCTTGTGGCATTAGTATTACGGTTGTGGAATGCTTCCAAAAGTAATTCCATAAATTCTTCTGCCGAATTTGGTTGTCCTCCCTCTGCATTAATAGATTCTTCAGGAGTTTGTGGTAGGGGTTGATTTCTTCTATGCGGCGGCATTATCTGTTAAATTAAAATTTTATGTTATTATCTTGTCTTTTATTCCCTTAACTCATATTATCTTCAAGGAATTAAATTTTCGAATGCACACTTTAATTACATCAAAACACATAAATATAACAAACATATATTTAGGAACAGAGAATCTCACGGTGAATGTTTGTATCTTCACCTGTGATAAATGTTTACATCTTTATCCGTGATAAATGGTTGTATCTTTGTCCAGTGCAAAATTCTCTTTGTCCGTACAGAACATATCCAACTCGTTAAAACCCTCACTTGAAACACATTTGGTTATAGTGATATCTCTTCATATCAATAATCTTACTTATCTGACATTCAGAATAGTTATAACAAGTTTGTACCTGGGTCTAAGGAACCTAACGATGAATTTGACCAGTTAACATCGATTAGTCCTATTTCGTATGCTTACAGTACTCACAAGTCATTTATCGATCCTCATCCAAATAAATAGATCATTATCAATACTATGTTAAGTTTTAACAATTCTAAGTTAAATCAAAGTAAAGACATAACAAGAGAATGTGATAAAACTTCATAATATTAATATAATATTTGATTACATGTATGGAACTTGTTCTTATTACAAAATGTCATTATGATTACAATTAAGAACAAGTAAGGAAAGCAGTAAATAAGTCTACGCATTTCTTCTTTCCTTTCTTCTTTGAGCCGGAGCTCTCGGGTTTGTTTGTAAATTAGGTTTATTTGCAAGGGTTAGCTAAGACGCTCAACAAGTCTTAAACACATAGCATATAAGTGAAATCATACCAATATGGATTATATGAATTCATGGAACAACAATTGATATTACAAATATTTTAACATAGCAAAACTGAGTGGTGGTTAGACCTTGAACTGTTATTTGTCTTTCGACTTAGAACCATTTACAGTGAATCTAGAAAGGGGATCAACCTAATGACATCATATGTTATGATTAACATACACTACACTGGACAAATCATGAACAGTGATACATATTCATTCATCACAGTTTACTTCACATGTCAGGATCGCCCCAAGATAACTTG
Source organism: Hedera helix (assembly GCA_947179155.2). Taxonomy (NCBI): domain Eukaryota; kingdom Viridiplantae; phylum Streptophyta; class Magnoliopsida; order Apiales; family Araliaceae; genus Hedera; species Hedera helix. The sequence continues at coordinate 26,430,657 of OX359264.1, forward strand.
GTTTGATAAAATAAAGCATGGTTCGAAATATATCACGAATGAGCATTTCATTTTTTAAATTATGCCGAAACAAGAAGCAATAACTCTCATATCAAAGATTTATATATTGTTTGTACAAAATGTATAAATCACATAAGAAGCAAATAAACAAATGTTAAGGATAGAAAACTTGTCTTAAAGCACAATTAGGGTTCCTGGTAATCATTTAAAGTGCCTATATAAAGGGTTACACGTACCCGAATGTTAGTTCATCAAATTTTCCTTCTCTATAAGTGTTTTATAACTAAACTAGACTATTTTCATTGGTTGAATTTTTAGGAAACTTGGCTAACTCAAAATCATTATTTTTAGTGCTTGAACCCGAGGGCTACCTTAATTTTCCATCTTCGACCTCCTTTCCGGTAACTGTCATAACTTTGTCATACGAAAATATTTTGAAGTGATTCTTGAGTCCAAATTGCTTATAATTTCATGATCTACAACTTTTATTTGCATTTATAAGGTAGATTCAGATTTTAAGTTTTCAAAAAATGGCAAAAATAGACAGTATGTATGTTTTACTCAACATTTTTAGGGTTAACCATGTGAAACATGGTACCGCTAGCTTTAATTCCTTAAGATATCATGTTATAAGACTCAATAATATTTTATAACAAAAAAATAATAAATCACAAACCTTCTCATAAAAGGATTCATGACTTTTGCTCAAGAACACACAAAGAACGCGGAGAACAAAAAATCGTACATGGTTACGACTTATATTCATGAGCTTTTGGATTTCATACTTAAAATAATTTGAGCATTATAACTTCTTACATAAGTGATTATGACACTTGAATTTAAAATAATTTGGTCATTATAACAGCTTGTATAATTGGTTATAACAATTTATAATAATTGCTCAAGAACACACGAAGTACATGGAGAAGGACAATCGTATATGGCTACGACGTACGTTCTTGAGCTTTAAACTATGAAATAAAATTCGACATTATAACTATTGTAAAATGAAGAAAGGCTCAAGAACACGTGAAGAACACAAAGAACGACAATCGTACATTTCTACGACTCGTGTTCTTGAGCTTTTGAAAATTAAAGACGAAAGAAAAATTGAACATTATAACTACTAGAGATTGTACCTTTTGAATTTACAAGCTTTAACTATTTCTTTGCAATTTTCAAAGTAGTAACTCACTAGAACTCTCTCTCAATATATGTATAACTTTGATACTTGATTTTTAAGCTTAGAAATGAATGATACAACAAGTGAACCTTGCTTGCTATTTATAGGCAAACCAAAGCTAGGGTATTAAGGTCATTGTTACAAAACTTCCAAGCTAAGTAAAGATGAAGTGCATCACCCTTTCTCCCTTGGAATGGCCAGAAACTACAAGGCTTTAATGCCATTTAATGTTTGCAATTATCATGTTTTAATGACATCACATATCCATACTTGTTAGCTTTTAATTGGTCCACCACTTAGCCTACCAAATGAATAGTGCTAGGGCTTGTTTGGTTGGTTAATTAACAAATTATTTGAGAGGTATTTATGGTCTTTTACCAAGCTTGGTTTAAGGTTAGTTTAGTCCTTTTGATAATCTAACTTAGTTCATGTTTAGGTTAATTAAAAATAAACCTAGAAACTTGATTGGTCAATTAGGTTATTAATTCACCAATTAGTTTAACTTATAACTTAGGTTAACCATTAGTTTAATTAACCTTAATCCTAGTTAGGTTTAGTTTAATTAGATGATAATTAGGTTAAATGGTAATCTAGTTATCCTAACCTAGTTCAATTCCCACTGGATTAGTTTTAATCATCTAATTAACTTAATTAATTAGCTAATTCGATTAGTTTATAACTAGTTTTAGGTCTATATTAGGTTTCCTAACTCAGTTATCTCTAATCTAGTTCATTTCTAAGTATTCCGGTTGAATTGATCTTTACTGGTTGAAAATTAGAAATTACTGAGTTTTGTTCCGTATAAACGTTATTTTGTGAAGTGAAAAGTCCAAAAGATGTTGCATGTTTTTTGATGAATAGTATTTTTGACTACCATTTCTTAAAAAATGGTTAGACGATCAAAAAGACAAAAAAATATTCTTCGTCTTTTCCCTATTTCATCATATTTTTGACGCATTTTTTAAGAAAAACTTTTATCGACTATAACGTGTTTTCAAAGTAAGGGAAGGATGAATCTTGAAGCAAAATTTCAATTTGACGTATACATTTTGCTCGAGAGCCTAGATTAATTTTCTAGGATTTAGACTCTAGGGTTTAGGTTTTAACTTCTTTTCAATTTTTGAGAAAAAAAAATTTTAATTCTCTTTTTTCATGCTAAGGTTGGATACTTGAACCAAAACACAAAAATAAACATCAACGAAGACTCCATAACACATATAAAATGTAATTCAATCTTTATTTAGTCATATAAAGTCGGATTACAACTCTCTCGGAAGTTCAAAATATTATATCCACCTTCTTCAGACATTCTACCATTACCAATAACCACAACTGTATTAGTATCTAACCCGAAAAATATATTTACCATATAGCACATAACTTTTTCCTACTTGATGAATTTCCACAATCCATCTCCTATACTCGACATGAGTTTTCTTATCTTCTCTAGGGCCATAATCCTAAGGTTTTAACCCCACCTAAGGTTTATTACCTACGACTCTGATCCCAACTTGTGACACTCCCAAATACGAGTCCCTTGAATCTCGGGTTTAGTGCTCACAATGTAATACTTAAACAACAATCATGAACTTAACCTCCAATAACTCACGAAAAAAATAAATAAGTTCATTACAAAACGTACCATTATCCCAGGTTTCACTGACCTTAAATAAATACATCATCTCATTACACAAAAGAATTACATATGACCTACAATAATATTAAAGCTTATTTTTACACGTTCTACTCAGTTACCTTTTTTTTTTTTGCCTTTGTCCTTCTTAGAACATTCGGGTTTCGCTGAAAATAGTTCATGATATAGCAAGGGTGAGCAACTACTTTGCTCAAAAAGTTTAAATAAGCAATGAAGATATATCATAAATGAAAAAAAATTACTCTTTTGAAACTTCAATAATATACAATAATTATGAAGGCATGCAACATACGTACTATATTCAATAAAAGAATTTGTAGACTATTTACTACTAAGTTGGTCAAAAAGAACCAAGAACATACGTGAACTTTTCAACTCTGAACTAAATATCTCAGAAGTATGGAGGGCTTGCCAGGGCATATCTGACTGCCTCAGGAGTATTTAACAATTATAAAACTGTAATACTCAAACTAGACACTTGAGGGGATCAAAACTCTTTTATCCGATGTATATACATAACATTCAGTTATAGTGTGAGCAAAGATTTTTGTTTCCAATAGAGAATACCCCATTTTAAGGGTTGTTCTACTCAATCTTACTATACGAGTCTGTACCAACTACTGATTTGGATAGCTTTTCAAAAGTATTCAAATTAATAAATCGATACATACAATGTCTAACTGAAATAATTGACATAGACCTACTTCTTTAAATAGTTCATTATTTAGAACATGACTTATAAATGCACATTCGTGCGAATAACAATAATTCATATGATACAGAATAATGTACAATAATTATTTCAGCTTACACAATAAAATGGTTTTAGTTCAATAACATGCACAATCAAATGAATTCAATTTAAGATACTTGCCCAGTTAAAGTAAGGTTAAGAACTTGCTAAATAAATACAAGTTAAAGTTCTGAGAACTTGTACAATAAGAATTAAGTTATAGTTTAGAAAAACTTGTTTGTTCCGCTGACTACTGCTACTCAACTTAAATTAACTTCCTTTGGATGACCTAACATTTAACATATTGATCTACTAATCAGTATATCACATAACCTTATTATACAACACTTAAATCATCTAACACTTAATCATAATCTTTGATCACTTATTAATATTATCGACCTTTAATAATATTTTAATCACATAATTATCATTTAAGAACATTTCAATCCTTTCATAATATTATCACCATTGATAATATATTAACCACAAATAAATATTATTAACCATTTAATTATATTTTAATCGTTTACGAATACTATTAACCATTTTAATAATATTTTATCCAATCATCAATATTATTAATCATTTAATAACATCTTAATCACTTAATTATTTTAAACACTTACTAACATTATTAATCATTTAATAATGTCTTACTCTTTCTAATAATATTATTTATTAAATAATATCTTAATCCTTTATAAATATTATTAAGCATTTAATAATATTTTACCCTCTTAATAATATTATTAATTATTTAATAATATTTTAAACATTTGTTAATATTATTAATCATTTAGTAATATTTTATTTGCTTATTGATATTATTAACCATTTAATAATATTTTTATCATTTATTAATATTATTAATCATTTAATAATATTGTATTCTCTTATTAATATTATTAATTATTTAATAATATTTTAATCATTTATTAATATTACTAATTATTTAATAATATTGTATTCTCTTATTAATATTATTAATTGTTTAATAATATTTTAATCATTTAATAATATTTTATTCACTTACTAATATTATTAACCATTTAATAATATTTTAATCCTTTATTAATATTATTAATTATTTAATAATATTTTATTCACTTTATAATATTTTAATTATTTATTTATATTAGTAATTATTTAATAATATTTTAATCACTTATAAATATTATTAACCATTTAATAATATTTTAATCACTTATTAATATTATTAATCATTTAATAATATTTTATTTATTTTCTAATATTATTAATCTTTTAATAATATTTTAAACCTTTACTAATATTATTATTCATTTAATAATATTTAAATTATTTTATTTTTGTCTATTATTATTATTATATTAAATTATATTTTCTGACCTATTTTATACTCAAAAGATCTGACCCGTTTGGCCTGACTCGACCCTCTTAAATTAACTTACTTTTTTCAAAAATCCAGGATCAACGCTGCGACGATCTGCGATAGAATGTTTCACCGCTGCGACGGTAGTTCATTTTCAAAAACTAAAATTTTGTTTTTTTCCAAATTTTGATCTCATTGACTTCAATCCTTCAAAAATATGCAACACATGATCAAAATATCTCAAATCTGTTTTGTTTTGTTCATAACTTAATATTTTTCAAGTTTTTAAGAATCAAATAATTTTCAAAAAAAAATTGGACAACATAAATCAATTCCAACCAATTAGGGTTTTGAAATGACCCTTTTTACCACAAACCACATATCTTCTTCGTTTTATCTTAGTTTTCGATGATTCAAGTTTCGTTACGATCGAAACTCACCCATCTAGCATACAAGACACAAAAATCACATAAACAACTTACATGTAATAAAACACACATAACCAACCTAGACACCCAACTAGGGTTTCAAAACAACACATGCTTATATAACCTTTTCTTCCATCATTTTATATACAAAACATGTTAGAACATATATCTAGCATATTTAATCATAGATTTTCATGTATAATCTAGCTCTGCTATCAAAGAGTTTGAAAATAGATTTTTGAATCATCATAACTATATTTTGACCATGTAAACTACATTGAGCATACATGGACACATAAATACACATATTCACCATTAAATCTCCATTCTTATACCTTCGAGCTCATCATAGCTCCATCATAAAGAAAACTCCCCAACCAACATGACAAAACAAACTACAACAATAATCTACAACTTATGAACTAAAGTTTTGAGATGAGAAAACTTTAAAACCTTATAGATCTTGAATGTTTGTTGGTGCTAGATCTCTTCTTCCTTCTTGAATAAACCACTAGAACAATAGCTTACACTCATTAACACTCAAAGTGTTTCACACAACTCTCAAGAACACTCTCACAAAAGCTCTAGCTTCTCTCTAGAATTTCTCTCTCTATAAGTTAGTAAAAATGAGCAAATGAGCAAACTCTCTATAATAAAGTAACGACTCTTATTTATAAAGCTTTAGGAAACTCCCCATTAAGTTCCTAATGAACTAACATTGGTAAAATTAAGAGATTAATCTCACTTACTATTGCGTGGTTTGACCACTTGATAGACATTTATGATTGACTAGGGTTGGTGTGAATTTGGTGAGAAACTATTGCCCTTATTTTTCACCAAGCAAGCAAGCTGTAAAATCACCCTTAGGGTCCCACACTTGGCTGGCCACTTTGGCCATTTTTCTCTAATTTCTGGTTTATTTTTATTCCAATTATGCTTATACACACACACACACACACACATACATACACACACACACACATATATATGACCAATACTTGCATTTATTTGGGCTCCACCTTCGACTTTAATATCATTTTCCTTAGGGCTTCATATTTTATTTGATTGGGCTCTACAATTAAACCAATTGAACTACTAGTTGATTTATTTAATTTGCCAACATAGGGTTTCCAATAATTTAAATCATTTGGGCTACATATAAAATAACACTTGGGCTCCTCTTATTAAAATACATGGACTAGTTTACAAAACTTGTTAATATTAAGACTTGGGCTACCCATATAATCTTATTGGGTTAATTACATAATCCAATTAAACTTACCATCTAAAAGTCATTTAGACTACTTAATTAAGTTAGTTTATAAAACACTAACACTTAACATATCTTGAGTTTATTTTGTTAACACCCTAACACACATACATACAAGTACTACAACTTTATTCAATAAACTACCACATAACCTTACATTGTGCTAGTGATATAACTAACCACATAACCTACACATATTACCACATTGGGTTAACTTTAATAATTCATTTATTTCTTCTTTCTCATTAATCATATAAGTAATCCGCTTGTTGATTATTAAACTTCTTATTTTTCATTCAAGGCCAACATTCAAGTTTTGTGATCTCATCACATAAGCTCCTCTTTTATTTCTTTGCCTTCTTTAGTTAATTACAATAAATTAAATTAACTAACTTACTAACTCACATCGCATAACATATACACATACATGACATATCTTTACACATCATATTTTCTCATGAATATAATAAAATAAATAAATAATTTGGTCATAATTTTCTTGGTCACTATATCACGCTCCTAATCTCTGTAGTATAGTCCATAACAATGCATGTTGGTTCTTATGATTTCCATCAATAGCCTGCAATGTTTTCACTTTTGCTTTATATGCCAGACTTCTTAATACCCCTATATTGAGATCATTGACAACTCTATTGTGAAATGAATCAAGGCCCCAAATTGGATTCATTATGAACTCATCCTCATAATGCTTAACAATCAAGTTAGAGTTAATGGCATAATTTTCCCATTTCCTGGAACAGGCATGCTCAGGTTGTAATCTTATTATTTGAAAAGTATCATCCCTTTATAATTTGGAAGCATAAAAATACCATGCACAAGGTGGTTGACACTTTGCTTGAATCTTATTAGACAAATTCTTTGCAAAGAAGACCTTGCATTTTGGATAGCATGTTCTCTTACTGTTGCTCTAACCTCTGTAGCATTAGCAAATATCATGCCCAATTTAAACTCAGGATTATGCATATCTACCTCTGTAAACGCAGGCCAAACCATTATATGTTCATCATCATATGACTTTGGAAGTCTCTCAATATCAGATGAATCATATTCAGTAGATGAAGCCCCTTTTTGATGTTCATTTTCCTGTTCTGCAAAAAAAATTCCACATTCTTCTATCTTTGCTTTAATTACTCTACTCCCCCATACTCTGAGTCTCCTCCCTAGCATCAATTCCCTCCCCCATACCCTCAACCTCCTCCCTAACATCAGTTCCCTCCTTCATTCCCTCAGCCTCCTTTGCACCATCAGTTTCTTCCTCCATTCCCTTAACCTCCTCCATACCCTCATTTTCCTCCTTCATACCCTCAGCCTCCTCCCTAACCTCAGTGTCATCCCTGCCCTCAGCACCAGTAGCAAGCATATACTCATAGACTTCTTGATTCTTCTGGTACTCTATTGTTAAAGGTAGTACCTCGTTGATCATATCATCATTATGTATGATATGTTCGACATAAACTTCGACCAGACTTTTACCACAAAGAAGGGCCCATATCACCGTGCATGCATCATCATTTTTTAACTCCCATAACCCTCTATCCATATCAACTCAAGGTAATTTGTAATACAATTTTAGATCTCTTTCTTTATACCTTTCATCCATCTCCTTCAACATATTATGCATGTCTATGACTGATATGTAATCAGAGTGACACAAGTCATAGTAAGAGATACTACCTCCCATATACTACATGTGACACCCCCAAATTCAGGTACCAGTATCTCGAATTTGGTGCTCACGCAAAAATACATCCAATCATCACTAAACAACATGTAATACTAATGCGAAAATAAATAAACACATGTTGTTCATTAATACATAGTTTCACTAATCCCAAAGTCTTAAACCTTAAACATAATACATCATTAATATCTTAATAATACAAAAGGGATCTTGATTTACAAAACATAATAGTAATAACAACTATTCCTAAAGCTTGCCATTACTCTTATCCTTCTTGGAATGCACAGGCTTAACTGCAATTAATTCATAATATAGCAAGAGTGAGCAAATACTTTCTCAACAAGTTTAAAATAAATAATGGAGGTATATCATGAATGAATAAGAATGACAATCGAATAAATCAATGATTTAAAATAACTGAACAATATAATCAAAGTTCAAATGAAATGATGAATATTGATTATTTACTATTGAGTGGTCTAATAGACTATGAACATTTCTAAGGAATCAATCATATGACTGGCCCTTTTTTATATTTTAACCTGTCAGTTTGTACTTGAGGGGATCAGCCTCTTATACACCATGTGTATGCATAACATTAAATTCTGATGCATCGGATAATCGATACTTATATTCCCCTTATCAAGGATTGCTCTCTCAGTCCAAGAATCCGTACCAACTGCTGTGATGACCCCAAATTCGGGTTCCTTTAACCTCGAATCTGATTCAACACTAGTACTACCTTTTCCTTATTGTTCATGAATTACAACAATATTATAATTACTAAATAATCATTTATTTATAATTTTACAACATCTCTTTCTATTCCAGAATCGCAATCTTTATACATTCCTAATATGTCTCAATATCATACATGATACAACATTCTATTACAATTAATTTGAGTATTTAATACTCATACTACATACTAACCAATTCTTATAATACACAATCATTTTACCTATCCAATTCGGACTGATATCTACAATGGTCGTGCTAGACCTTCAGTGAATGCAATATGCATTCCTGTTTCTCGATCTTTAACAAAACTTCGAATAACTTGCACTATCTGAAAATGTTGGTTTTAAGCAAGAGTGAGCACGACGGCTCAGCAAGTTTAACAGTTACACATAACACATTACATGTTTCACATAATATACATGTTTTGCATCTTATTCTTACATCAGGCTTTTTATATTAATAATACTTCATACCTCTTATGCATCACATACAATAATCAACTAGCACTTAGCAAATCATGCTTTATTCCTGTACATAATTTTCATGTAGTCATATCACATGTTGCTCATCTACCACAAACATCATCAATATATCTTCATATTATTAATTTAAATCACATTATAGCATATTAATGCACATAGGAGCAAATTCTGACAAACTTGTCTGGTTCGCTTCTACCATTTACGCTTATTTGCGTCTTTCGTTCAACCTACAATTTATATAGGAAATTGACATAATCAATAGTTATAATAACTATAAATTAGTCTTAACTTAAGACCTTAACTTCAAATCATTAACTCTAAATATGTTTGACACACGAACCCTTGTGTTCCGGACAAAAATCCTAGCCCAAATACATTTTGGACATATCGGGTACGCTTAACCAACTTACGCATTCACTACATGTTCTTCGTACGACTTACTTTTAATAAGCTGTTTAATTTAGTCACAATGTGACTATCTACATTTGTTTAATTCAATTAAACTTTCTTCTAGTATATAACTTAATAATTTGGATATTTAATAACGTACCAAATATCTTAAAAAATTATCTACCTTTGATAATATGTAACTATATTCAAATATTATTAATCATTTAATAATATTTTAATCACTTATTAATATTATTAACCATTTAATAATATTTTAATATCTTGCTAATATTATTAACCATTTAATAATATTTTAATCATTTATTAATATTATTAACAATTTAATAATATTTTAATCACTTATTAATATTATTAACCATTTAATAATATTTTAATCACTTATTAATATTATTAACCATTTAATAATATTTTAATCACTTATTAATAATATTAATTATTTAATAATATTTTAATCACTTATTAATATTATTAACCATTTAACAATATTTTAATCACTTATTAATATTATAAATATTATTAACCATTTAATAATATTTTAATCATTTATTAATATTATTAACCATTTAATAATATTTTAATCACTTATTAATATTATTAACCATTTAATAATATTATAATCTCTTACTAATATTATTTATCATTTAATAATTTTTTAATCATATACTAATATTATTGATCATTTATTAATATTTTAATACACATCAAATAATATCATTAGTTAACTTTTTAATTGTGTTAACTTTAGTCTTTATTTTAAACATCTAGCTACCCATTAACTATTAATAAACTTCATATATTGGTTTATTATTCAAACTCATTTATTTTATACTTATTTCAACTTAAATTTTCATAAAAAAACTCGACCCGGACCGACCCGACCTGGAGCCAGAAAAATCTTCTAGGCAGATTGCTCTGGCGCAGCGGTGCCAAATCCTGATGCAGGTGCATCAGACCCATTTTTCAGAAAGTTAACTTTTTGACTGCTCGACCCTCCGACGCTCCGACAGCCATAACTTCTTCATTTTAAAATATTTTGGGGTGATTCTTGAGTCCATTCTCATCAGAATTTCCCCCTATACAATTTCTCTTTAGATCACAAATCCAAATTCCGAACAGAACTGGACTAAAAACTGCTCACAAAGACAAAGTAAAAACTAAAATCACAAATCCTTGGTTTTAATTGTTTAAACTTGAATAAAATAAACTCTACACATCCAAATGACACCAACTTAGTGTTGTTCTCTTCCTAACTTCTTGTTTTACAATATTTCATGGTTCGATCACATTTTTAAAAACGTTTTGACAATGAATTTAAGATCGAACCATCTAGGGTTTTACCGGTAAATCGTTATATGGACTTTCCTTCTAATTCTTTACGTACCACCCATAAAAATACATGTATTAACTATATCAAACCATGAATGTACATATATATCATAGTTTTAGACTTCTAGATCATCAAAATAACTTTTGATCGGCTAAAACTAAAAATACATTTTAACCATTCAAATCATATCTAAACTATAGAAATGAACTAAAGAGGGTTTAGAACACTTGTTAACCTTTTATACATGGATGATCTCCTTCTTCTTGACATGATCTTCGCTTGTGACTCCTCATAGACTATGCTCTAGCAATTTCTTTGGTGGATCATCGACTCACAAGAGTTTCCTCCCTTTTCTCTCTTGGGAGCTCTTTCTTTTCTCTCTTGTTACTCTAGCAAAATGACTAACATAACTCATCGGTGATGCATTCTATTTATAGAACCACCTTAATCTCCATCAACTTCCACTAATCAACTAGCATTAGTGAAATTAAGGGTTAATCAAGATTATTATAGCTTGAATGATCAATTGATAGACCTTTTGAATGACCACTTGATTGACTAGGGTTGGTGGGGAGTTGTTAAACCAACTTTGTAGCCAAAATCAACCAACAAGCAACCTTCACATCCATGTGGGCCCCAAAATTCGGGATTTACTCTATAAATACACCAATTTGGCTTTATTTTTATATCTTATATCATTATATAAGTATCTATATATAATATATACACCAATATATATACATTGACCACAACTTTGACTATCATTTGGGCTCCACATTAGACTCTAGGATTTAATATATTAGGCTCATCCAATTAATTGGTTTGGGCTCAATTAAATTATTACATTGGGCTAACATTAAATACCCTATGTTACATTTATTTAAAACAAGCACTGAGCTTGATTCATTATTACATGGATCAAGATTTAATTAATTACATGGACTACTAGGTTAATTAATTTGACCTAGATTAATACCTCATTTGAATTTAAAAATATAATCCAATTAGATTTGCCTTAAATTATTCTACCACATTGGGTTACTCAATTAACCATACATTAGTTAATTCTCTACACTCAATCAATACTTGAAAATTATTTTTACAACACATTGACCAACATTTGACTTTTAAGTTTGGACTCAATGTTTGGACTACTAATTTATTTCATTTGGCCTCATTACTTTAAATTGTTTGGGCTACCCAACCCAACTAACACATCTCTAATAACTTGGGCTAGGTAATTAAATCCATTGGACTTCCACACTATTGAATATAATACAAGCCAACATAAATTAATTGGACTTATATTAATTACCTCTTGGACTATTAATTAACATAATATTTGAGCTTATTATTTAATTACTCACCTTCATGCAAATATTCTCATATTGGGCTAACACATATAACAACTTATTAATTAAGTTAATTACTTAATTAATTAACTTCTTAATATTGTCATTCTAGGCAATATTGTAACTTCTCTACTTATTTATTACAACTTTAATTCATGACTCCTATAATTAACTCAATTAATTATATTACATGACTTTCCTTCTTACTTCATATTTAAACTAATTAATTTATTAGCTTAATTGAGTATTAACTTACTCATCCTCTTATTTGGCTAACCATCACACTGTAGATATATACATATTAATATAATTACTTTCACTTCTTAATTGAATTTATTTTCTTAATAAATTCTCTACATGCATCATTAAAATATTCCCATATTTAATTTCTAACAAATAAATTATGTTGAAAAAAAATATTTATCCATTTTCTACACATCTTACTTCTCAAATTCTAGGTTTTAAACCTTAACCTTTAATAAAATCAATTAAGATATTATTTAAAATCTTGAAAATATCTGGGATATTACAACTACTGGTTTGGATAGTTTTTTAAAATAATAACATATGTATGTCTAGCCGAACAAATGGCATAGACCAATTCTTTAAAACAATTCATGAAATGCAAAACCTTAAATATTTTGCAGTTCAATAATAGAACGGAAATTCAAGTGCACCAAGTGCGGATATCAATAACTATCATTCATGTGGAGTAATTGACAAACATTAAATCATTAACATGATTGAAAAATACTAACTCATATTGGGGCCATCACCAAAATCCACTAACAATCCACTATTTGAACCTTAAACCCCACCTTAATATGTAAAAACCACCAAAATAATTTTAAGACCCATAAATAATACCCAAATAGTTTTAAGACCCATAAATAATTGACAATCACTAATGTATAATAACAAGTCAATTCAAATGTCCATTATGGGAGGAATGCCCTAATTCCTTCAAATATGAATTTGAAGGCTTTCTCTAGGCTCATAATTTGGACAAATTCAACTCAACAAGAAATTTACAATTTGAATTAAAATTATATTATAGGGAAGAGGGTCCAAATTCTTTCGAATATGAATTTGAAGGCATTAGGCCTCATCCTAGGCTCACACTCAAGGAAATCAACCCAATAAATGAATTACATGAATTTAAAGTCCAAATCCATAATGGGCTAAGTCTAACTTTTGTGGGTGTAAGCCCACAAACCTTAGATTCACGGAGAATGTCACAAAATCACAATACAAAAATTATCCAAGCCAATCTAATACCAAAATATAGCAATATAGCTTTACATGCTTCAAAATGATATCTAATTCACATATTAAGCAATTTAAAGTAAAACTACCATAGATATGAGTTATGAATTGAAAATTCTACATCTCTACAGCATAACTGAATAATCACCAATAAGATTTCAAAGTAGAATGAGGAGATTAGAATTGCGCCTTGCAAAAATAAAAAAGAGAGCACCTTGATTGGAGACTCTAATGAATCAACATTCAATCTTTAAGGAATTTGGGCTTTGATTTCAGTTTGGTAGAATTTTGTTATATTTTGAATTTTTTTCTCACAAAAATGTTCTCAAAAATGGAGAAATTTCTCTCTATATGCTGAAATTTGTGTAAACTCATCCCAAAGAAACCTCTCAAAACCATATAAAGGAAGGGAAAAGAGAGTGATTTTCAAGTTTATCCAGGGTTAAGCCGATCATGATGACAGTGTTCGAGCACACCTCCCAAGGCCTACACATGAGCCCTCTCTAGGTCTCATCTCTCCTTCGCCCCCTTAGGTCTTCCTGTTTTCACAATTAAAACTGGGATTAAGCCTCCATCATGATGACAATTTTGGAGCATGCCTCCCAAGGCCTACACATGAATTCTCTCCAAGTCTGCTCTATCCTTCGCCCCCTTGGGTCTTCCTGTTTCACATTTAAAATCCTAGAAAAAAATAATTTTTATGCTGAAATTTGTGTAATCTCATCCCATAGAAACCTCTCAAAACCATATATAGAAGGAAGGGAAAAAGAGTGATTTTCGAGCAAACACTCCTCTCATGAAGAATCCTACAATGTATGATAGTAAAGCGTAAGTGACAAGCCTTAAACTGAGATATACCCTTCAATCTACAGTCTGCCCTGTCCCCTTTTTCATCGTGTATTGATAGGTGTTGAGGACCTAGATTAACCCAATTCTTCGTCTTAGCGCTTAACTACTGACTAGATATTGAGCTTTTTTATCCCTTTTGAATTTCATATTTGAAGTTACGATCCAATCTAATCATTAAAAAAGAGTATAAACAACTGTCATGGAGGTTTTCCACTACAAACTGGTTAAGGTATTACTTATGCTTGACCAATGGGCAGGGATAGGAATGAGAATTCAAAAACCACCATACAATAATCCATAAATATATCAAAGGGGAAACATTAAATTTCATCTCGGCTTGCATACTACACTTTTATTATACATTCACAAAACAAGAGTTCTATTTTGGTTACAAGGACGATGAAGGAACGTAGGATAATAAAATAGACATTACTACTGCAACACCCTGTGAATCAGTTTCTACATCTTTGACCAGGTGCGGCTCAAGCTTGCTTCAATTGTACCGTGTGGTTCATCAGTTGGTAAATATACATCATCCTCAAACTGTAAAACATCGTTAACAACAACTCTATTATCAAATCGAGCTCACATGTTGAAGCTTACGGTCAAACAAATGTGCAAAGTACATACTTACACGTCTGTGTTTAGAATTATCAGCAAAAACAAATAAAGATGTGTTTTTTGCAGTACAGTAGTGTTCTCGCATCAATTGTCACTAAAAGAAATACACAAGAAACAGGCTAACAACGTATGTTAACCTTACAACTTAATGAAGGATGTATGGTTTCTTCATACATGTGTAGCTTATATTGTTAAATTGTTTTGACATATCTCTAGAACTCCATTTGGTTCTTCAAATCACCGAGCAAAATAGGGTAGGCAAAGAGTTTAGGAAAACATGGAAAGGGTACTCCATTTATAACAGTAATTAACTATCAAAGGAAAGTGACTTGTTTTAGTGTAACAAGCAATAGACAGTGTAGGCAAAGAATATAGGTAAACATGGAAAGGGTACTCAAAATTTGTAATGGCAATTAACCATCAAAGGAAAATGACTTATTTTTTAGTGTAACATGCCGTGGACAATGGAAACTCCTGTGTCCTAGAAATTTAAGTAACTGGGACACAAAAGTGGGAGGAGTTTTTTAAGAAAAATCGCCAGAAGACCAGTACATAGGAATTATTTACATTGTTGAAGAGATATTCAAAAAAATGACAATATATGGTAATATTTGTTATCATCAAATCTTCCCCAAATAGGTACATTCAAGTTTCAAGAAAACTAAATATGAAAACGGGAAAAGCAGATGAACAAATAAGCAAAATGCAACAAGATAACCAACATGCTCAGAAAGGCAAATCTACTAATCCCAGATATAGCTTCAACATCTATCATCATAGCCTATATAGAAAAATATTAAACATCTATCATCAACGAGGATTTTTCTAGTTAACCTTAATACTAATCCAAAGTGTGAACTAACGGTTCAATGAACTCAACTAAGAACGATAATGTCAAAGGCCGAAGCATCATATAGCTTCAACATTTGTCCTCTCCATAGCAGACATGCACTAGACAACTTTAGAAATTTCTATCAGCAACCCTTACAACCCAGACAATAGACAAACACACGTGAAATGGGAGTAAACGTCAGGGTTCTTTGACATCCTGAATGGAATTTCATTATTGTTTGGTTGATAAGTAAGATCACTTTGTCCACATTTTTCCTAAAAAATAAGTGTGTTGTCTATCTGGATCATTGTGTCAATTTCTTTTCAACCCATATCAACAGTAGGAATACATAATACCTTCACAATAGCTGGATTTTCTTTGCAAGATAAATTGACTGGTAGAAAATGGATATTTGGCATCTTCAACTGTATTGATGATACATCGGGAAACCTGAAAGCATGACAATGAAGCCAGTAAATTAGTTTTATAGAAGCTACATAAAATATCAATTCTTGCTGAAATGTCAAAAGCATTGACCCTGTGTATATGTCTGTGCAAGAGAGAGAGAGAGAGAGAGAGAGACCTGCCAAGAACAGCTTTCGCCATCTGATACAGAGTGGCCTGCACAGAAGGACTGTACACCCCCACTTTGGGCGGACCAAAGAAAGTGTCAGCCAAAACCTTTTTCACATCTAGGTACCTCTTAGTAAAATAAAGTGGCTCCACAGGAATGCTCGAGACAGATTCAAAAGGGTACCTGCATCTCTAGTATCTTTAGTATCTTACTCATAAACATGCCTTCAGAATCTACTACGGGAAAGAAGTGGAAAAGCAAATACAAAAATCTTAGTAAAAGACAACAGATTCAAACAGCCCAACAATTACTTATTGTCCAATATCACAATTTTAAATTGCAGAATACCTCCATGACGCAGTGACCTCTGTCGCAAGCATTCTCTCTCGTGTTTCAGGTAAAATTGTGTTCTTGTCCCTTACGAATCCTTCAAAACCTGACTGTTATTAATAAAACCATAAGATACCAAAATGACGAACCGAATTTCTTGATGACTGTTTATCTCCACGATTTTCATTTGTATTCGGGTAGTTTTAATGAGATTTTGTTGCATATGACATTATAGAGAATAACAATGTCACGAGAAAAAGAAAATACAAATGGCAAGTAAACTCTTATATCATTATTTTTTTAGGACAAGTATAAAACACTATAAGAGCCAAAAACAGGGACGCAGCCCACAGTATAAGGATAAGTGAGTAATACATACAGGATAGAGAGAAGGAAGGCTTATATATAAGGTCTCCAGGAAAATACTTCAGCCATCCCATGATAAATATCCTGTATTGACTTTAATAGTCGAATTGACTTTTTTCAAAGTAATAATTAAGCACATATTTAAATTCTTCAAAATTACAAACCTTGAGATAAGAACTAAATTATGTGTAGTTTATTGGCCATAGTCTCTACATATATCTATAGTAACACAATTGTTTGATTTTAAAAATGGTCAATTTGACCAAAAGTTAATGAAGGAAATTTATCTTGGGACAAAGGGAGCATTTATAAACCATTCTTACACCCAAACAAGACATCACTCTGCCACAGCTCCCTACCCCATAGTTATTAAAGGTAAAAGGCACACTGAAGGACAACGGTCTCCCCGGAACCAAAGCACAAGGTGAGGCGCGAGGTGAGGCTTGCGCGTCATCAAAGTGAGGCACACATCCTCAACAAGTTGCATTAAAATATATATGGTGTCATATGTGTACCATAAAGTATGTTCTGATATTAATTGACAATATATAGCATAATAAACACTAGATAGAGGAAAGCAAGGTTGGGATGCAATCTACTACTGTGACTGCTAATTCCTTTACTCCCATTTCTCCACCAGTTGATCGCATTGAGTTTACTCCATCTGATGTTGACTCTACTCCTCTTCACAATCCACTTGTTGATAAGTTGAAGGCTATAGATTAAAAGGAGGGACGGGATCTTAAGAAGAAAGCAAAAGCTGTCTTGGATCAAAATCAGAAACCGATGAAGAAAAGTAAGGGTGGGGGGTTAAGAAGACCCCAACTTAACCATTTGGATCTCTTATGGTTAATTTTTGTTCTCTTAATATTAGAGGGGTTAATAAGAAGCCTACACAGGCCAGTGTTTGTGCCCTCATTAGTAAGCACTACTCATCTTTTGTTGGAATGGTTGAAACAAAAGTCAAAGCCCACAAGGCTAACAAAGCGGCAAGTTCTATTAATAGTAAATGGCAATGGTTATTTAACTATGAATTTAATGATAATGGAAAAGTTTGGTTCGGATGGGACCCTTCTCTTTGGGATGTTACTCTAATTGCTAAATCTGCCCAATTCATCCATTGCCTGGTTTTGTCTATTGAGCTTAAGGCTCAATTTTTTGTTACCATCATCTATGGTTTTAACTCTCCAGGGGAACGTAAACATATGTGGAAAGACCTGAGGCTTCTTGCTGCTAATATTGATAACCCTGAAAGCAGTATGCCCTCAAGCCAATCACATTTGATGTGATAAGCATATACTTTGTAATCTTGTTCGTTTATTAATAAAAGAATCAAGGCATTTCTTTATTCATGATTAATTACTTGAATTAATCAAATGAATAAACCCATAGTTTTTGAGCAATGCTTTTAGAACCATGATGAGAATCATGCTAATGAGATCAAAATTCAAGATAGCTCAAAACTAAAATTGTTCCTAATCGTTGGATCACTAAAAAGGGGATTAGTAGATCCGGATAGATTGGTACATACTATGCTTGCTCTTATGAAGAGGATGATTGATCTCATAATCATTTGTGTAGAGACACTAAAACAAGTATGTAGGTGCTTATTAGATAATAAATTCACTGAACGTGACTCGCTCAAGGAACACCTAATGGAGTCTTACTTGCCTGTCAATAGGAGTTCCTTTTGTGATAGTAGTACAAGTGATCATTGGACTTGAGATCATCATAGTATCTTGTGTATGATGAATTATGTTTTGACATATTCCTTAAAACCTTTAGGGTGTATCAAAGAGTATGATCGGATATAATAAGTCATACATGGAGATAGGTGAATGATCAACAAAGAATCTACCACTTCTAGTAAAAGAAGAGAATGTCCTATGCGATTCGATAAATGACAACTCAGTAGTCCTTGGCCAAGGCAGAATGAAAATTAGAAAGTAGTTTCTAATTTACATTAATTAGAGTTATTCATTTAAGGATCGAAATGCATATAATCAAATAAAAAAAGACTTGACAGTTATACCATGTCTTATATTTGATTGGGACGTTGTGAGGTAGAAGGATTGAATTGTACGGTAACTATTCGCTGAATAGATTCTTTTGTGATTAAATGTTGAAATCTATATTATCTGGAAAGTCGTTGATCGCTAAAGGGGCTTACCCTTATTATGGAATAAATATTATTTATTTAAATAAATTAAATAGTTTAATTTATTTATATAAATAAGATTAGAATAGTTCTAATTAATTTATTTTATAACCGATTTAATATGGAGAACCTAAAGGGTCACACCGCAAAAGAAAAATAATTATTTAAGAAGTAAATGGCATACTTGTAATAATGAATTAAGTATATTTAATTTATACTATATGGATAGAAGAAATTAAATAGCTTAATATTTATTATTTAGTATTTTGGAAATACTAATTATAAATTAATAAGTGGAATCTTATTATTATTATTATTATTATTATTATCATTATTATTTAGTTTTTAAATGGTTTAGGAATTAATTAATAAGAGTACTCTCATAATTAATAATTAAGTTTCTAAATAGTTTAGGAACTATAATTATTATATTAAGTTAATAAAGTTCCTAATTAGATTAGGAGTTTAATTAAAAACCATATTCCTAAAGGTGTTAGGAGGGTTTACTAAATCTATTAATAAGAGAAGTCTTATTATGGATTAAGGTTACACACATACACTTCCATAAGTTTTTGGGAGAGTACTTACATATTCTCTAGAGAGAGAAAACTAGGGTTTGCCATCACCCACTTATTGAATTATTGTTATTCCTTGGTGGATCACCTCTAGAAGCCAAACATTTGGGTGACTAACATTGATCATTGGAATCCAATCGGTGAAATTCAAGGAGAACGCGAAGGATTTGGAGGTGAACTTGTACCCGTTGAAGCTTTGAGTTCTACAAGGGTATATCTCTAACTTCTTCTTTGTTAATTAATAGTTGCGCATAAAGGTCGATCCTTGATTATGGTTTGTAAAATTTTAAATTTAATTTTACCATGCTTCCGCTATTTTGTGCAATTTGATTGCGTCTATGAATATTACAAACCAACAGTGGCATCAAGAGCCAAACTTTATGCGAATTATTAATTGTTTTGATTTCATATGTGTATGGGTATATGTTTAGAACAATTTATTGGGCATAATTTGTTATATAAAATTATTAATTTTAATTATCGAAATTGATTTTCGGATGGTCATCGAATGAAGCATGTTGCAGCCGCACGGTTTTTGGTTATCAAATAAAGTTGCCGCACTTTAAGTAAATACTTGATTCCCTTATTTTCGGTTTGAATATTGAAAAAGCTGTACGGTTTTGATAAAGAAGCAAAATGATTATATATATATATATATATATATATATATATATATATATATATATATATATTACATGCAATCGGTTTGGATTAATGCCCAACATGCACGGTTTTTTCGGAAATTGGATTATTAAGCACAAAGCTTGTTTTTTTTTAAAAAGTAATTAAAGCAGCAGCCACGGTTTTCTTATTTAATATATATGATATATTGATTACTTGCTTGTCCCATTTTGTGTGTCATATGGTAAAGCATAAAGCAACAAAGGCTGCCGTACTGTTTCGGTAAATTTTAAAAGCAACAAAGCAAGCCAATTTTCGGTATTATATATATATATACATACTGCAGCCTTTATAATATATATATATTATTAATATATATATATTATTAATATATATGATATATTTATAATATATATTAATTAGCCAAACAGTTTGCTAATTTTGTGCAGATTTTAAAATTTCAAAATAAAAGGGTTTATTTTGGGTAATTTTAAAATAATAAAAAAATAAATAGTTTATTTTTAAATAATTTTATAATTAAAATAAAAGGTTTATTTTAAACATGAAATTGGATTTCATGCAACTTTAAATTGCCCATTAAATGATACCAATACATATATTGAATAATTTATTTAATTCATGTGATGAATATTATTTATTGATATATATGTTGATATATATGATAATAAATGGGATTGATTATGGACCATTGACCAATGTGATTGGATTTAATTTTAATGGATGCATGAATGAATGGGTTTTATAAATGGGGTCTGCGTACCTCGTCTTTCTAATTTTTCTTATGTATAATTCTATCTCCCTCCTATGTACTTCCCATTGACTGTTGATCAAGGTTTCTTATTTATTATAAATAATTTGTAATAGGATTAGTTAAAATTATTTTGAAGAATTGGAGCCAAGGAGCAAGGAACGCATGAAGACCCGTTTGTAATGGAGCCCGAATTTAAATGTAATAGTTACATATAATTTAATTTATTCTTGCACCCTAGGTTTGACCTTTTAGTTCACTTGGTGGCTCTAGTGAACCAAACTAGAATAAAAGTTCATAATCAATCCAAGTAGAATATAGTATTCTATATGTGCATGCTAATTATATATATTATATATTATCCAAAACATGCTTCGCATGTTAAATAATATGACGCGTATTTTATATATATATGTGCATGCGCGCTAAACAAGATGAGATAATTAATATTAACAAACCCCTCAAGATGTAGAATAAATATTATTTATAAAATGAATTAAAATGTTTAATTCATGAATTAAAATGAGTTTAATTCAATTAAATAAAATTAGAATGGTTCTAATTTATTTATTCTACTAATAAAATATTAAGTTGTAACGTTCAAAGATATTTGGAATATCGAACGTCACCTTCTAGCATGATAAAACGATAGAATATCAAATAATCAATATACGTTTGTTGTGCACACACAAGGCTTATATCGATCATTTGAGATGTTGTTTTATCACATTTGATGCTTATAAGGAATTGAACATTACTGTTTTGTTGTGCACACACAAGGGCAGTATTTTTCTCTTCACTTATATGGAAGTGCTAGGTCTGACTTAACTTAGATAATTTTGATTTGGATGTGCACACACATGATCATAATAATCTAAGAGGAAAAATACAAGGAGTTACATGTTGATGTAATTGACAAAAGTTGTCTACCTATTTATTTATATATAGTTTGTTGTGCACACACAAGGCTATATACATTTGAAATAGGATCCTTATTCTCACTAGCAAGTTTTAAATTAGATTTGCTGAACTATATAAGAGGGTAATATAGTTTGATAAAAATAGTGGGAGACACCATTTTAAATAAAGACCTAATTAACTTGGTGATTAATAAAATGAATGCATGTTAATGTTGTTATTAATTCACTTAAAGAATATTGCTATGTTTAATTCGCTAGCATATTAGATGCTAACAATTAATCGAACCGAATTGTTCGGATTGATTAAACAAATTTGAGAAAAGTTCTCAATGCTGAAAAGCTAGCAAATATCCTTAATTTGCCTATTCCTGCAAACGTTGTAGACTAAGCCTATGAGGAAGATATTGTTATTTTAAGAAATAACAAGATGATGCAAAGATGGCTCAATGCATCATGCTCGCATCCATAAGTATTTAGTTACGGCGTCAACACGAGAAAATGGATGCACCTACTATATTGTTGCACATTCAATAGTTGTTTGGTGAGCAAAATAGGTCAACTAGATATAAGATATCTAATGAGCTCTTCTAATCTATAATAACCAATGGCACTACAGTAAAGACACGTGTCCTAAAGATGATCAATCCGATTGATCAATTAGGACACCTAGGTTTTGTCAAAAATAGAGAGTTGAGTCAAGATTCGATCTTGCAGTCACTCGTTGACTCCCTTTCACAAATTGTTGTGAACTTTAACATTAATAAGCTTGAAGTCAGTTTACCTGATTTGCTTAAATATTTTGAATAAGTTGAGAGTCACTTTCCTTCCAAGAAAGACCAAATCTTACTAGTAGATGAATCTTCTAAGTTGAAGAAGATGGCCAAAGGTGTTTCTGAGGAGTCAGAAAAGATAGAAAGCAAAAGAAAGGCTAAACAAATGACATAAATAAAAGTGATCCCGAGGGCAAAGGAGTTTGCTTTCATTGCGATAAGCTGGGACACTGGAAGAGGAACTACAAGGAGTATCTTGTTAAGCAGAAGAAGCTTAGTGAAGCTTCAACTGCAGATATAGATTTGTTCATAATGAAGTAGAACTTTCTATAAGTTAAGTTTATACTTAGGTATTAGATACTGGCTGGTGGTCTTGAATATGCAAATCGTTGCAGAGACTAAGCAGAAGTAGAAGGCTGAACTAAAGATAAGTAATCCTGTGCGTGGGGAATAGAGCAAAAGGTTGCTGTATTAATCACAGGAACATACAGTTTAGCATTGTGTACGGGCAAATCCATTTCATTAGTAAGATGTTACTATATTGATTACTTGATGGATTTTGTAACCTTGACTTACATGAGAATATTTCAAAATTGAACAAACTAAAGGCAAAGAGATGATATGGATCATACCTTCTTGCAATACTGTTAACTCGGTCATGTTAATGAAACAAGACTAAACAAGTTGTATAAAGATAGGTTTTTTAGAGCCTTTTGATTATGAATCAAATACAACTTGTGAATCTTGTATCATGGACAATATGACTAAATATTCATTTAGTGGACATGGAGAGTGAGTTGCGGAGTTGTTAGAAATGGTACACACAGTCGTGTGTGGGACCTATGACAACAAATGCAAGAGGAAGGTATTCATTTATTTCTTTCACTAATGATTCTAGATTTTGATATATGTATTTGATGAAATACAAATCTCAAAGAATTCAAAAGTGAAGTATAGAAACTAAAGGCCAAAAGTATTAAAGTTCTTCGATTAGATCGAGAAGGGAATACTTAAGCAATAAGTTTCTAGATCATCTCAAGCGAAATGGTATTCTCACATAATGGACATGGTGATGATCCATGATGAGTTATACCAATCTTCCAGTATACTTCTGGGGTTACATCTCAGAAACGATCGCATATCTACTAAATAAGATACCTTCAAATTTCGTCCCCAAGACTTCATATGAGTTATGGCTAGGGAGGAAACCAAGTCTTAAGTATGTTAAGATTTGAATTGTTTAGCTTATGTCAAAAGGTTTGACATGATAAGTTAGAGACAAGATCTGATAAGTATAAACTTGTGGGATATCCTAAAGAAAGTTTAGGGTATCACTTCTATAATCCGACTAACTAAAAGGTATTTGTTGAAATACGTTTCCTTATAAGAAAAGAAGTTTTTCCTTAAAGGATTAGTGGGAGTAAAATAGATCTTGAAGAAGTTCAAGAACCACAAAACACTACAGATTAAGTGAAGGAATCTATATAAGTAGATAAACCTATTGTACCACAACCAAGTCGTAAATCTGGTTTAGTACCGAAGATACCTGAATGGTATGTATTCATCATAGATGATTGTGATGAGGTACGCATCATAGTGGATCATGATCCAGTTACATACGATGAGGTATGAGTATTAGATACTCAAGGGAAATGACTGATAATCATAAAATTCGAAATGGGTCTTTGGAGAAAGACTAAATGCAGATGGCAAGGTGGAGACTTATAAGACCTGACTAGTGGTAAAAAGATTTCAAATAAAGTCAATGAGTTGACTAAAATGAAATTTTTTCACTAGTGAAAATGCATATATAAATTCGAATTTTATTTGCAATTGTAGTTTACTATACAAAAGGATGTATGTATGATACAACCAAGATGATTTATCTCTATATAGATGGAGTAAATCAAGTATGAAAGCTACAACGATCCAATTTTGGATTGAAGCAAATTTCTCGAAGATGGAACATCCGTTTTGATGAGATAATCAAAAGTGTTTGATTATATCAAAGACGATAATGAACCAAGTGTGTACAAAGGTTAGTGGGAGCACTGTGACATTCCAAGTATTATATGTTGATATAATATTGATAAGGAATGACATACCGATGCTACAATCAGTAAAGATGTGGTTGTCTAAACACTTCTCTATGAAGGACTTGGGAGAAACATCCTATATTTTGGGGATAAAGATCTATAGAGGTAGATCACATAGGATGCTCGGTTTAACCCAAAGACTGTACATCAATTCGTTGATATGTACTAGACTTGATATTGCTTATGTACGATAAGCAAATATCAGTTCATTTCTGGAGAAGAATATTAGAAAAGAGTTTCTAATGATGAGTCTGATATAAAACTAGAGGGCTTAACAAACTCAAGTTTGTTCAGACTAACCAAGATAACAGCATATCCGTTTCAGGTAATATGATTACCTTGAACGGTGCTGCAATGAGTTGGAAAAGTTCCAAACAGCAAGGAGTTGCTGATTTAGTGACAAAGACATAGTAAATAACTATAAGTGAAGCTGCAAAGGTGATTGTTTGGTTCAACAAGTTCATTACAGAACTTATAATGGTTCCTAGTATTAAAGGAGTTTAATTTGCCAAAGAACCTAGGTCTCATCTGAAATTCAAACATGTGTTGCAGCACTTTCATATGATTAGATGAATCATTGAAAATAAGATGACACCATAAAGATGGTAGACTCTTAGAAAAGCATTACAGATCCATTAACTAAAGCATTTACAAAGCAATTTGTACGCCACTTAGAGAAGAATGGTATAGGGATACCAAAGGGCGATTGGCTTTAGTGCAAGTGGGAGATTGAAAGCAGTATGCCCTCAAGCCAATCGCATTTGATGTGATAAGCATATACTTTGTAATCTTGTTCGTTTATTAATAAAAGAATCAAGGCATTTCTTTATTCATGATTAATTACTTGAATTAATCAAATGGATAAACCCATAGTTTTTGAGCAATGCTTTTAGAACCATGATGAGAATCATGTTAATGAGATCTAAATTCAAGATAGCTCAAAACTAAAATTGTTCCTAATCGTTGGATCACTAAAAAGGGGATTAGTAGATCCGGATAGATTGGTACATACTATGCTTGCTCTTATGAAGAGGATGATTGATCTCATAATCATTTGTGTAGAGACACTAAAACAAGTATGTAGGTGCTTATTAGATAATAAATTCACTGAACGTGACTCGCTCAAGGAACACCTAATGGAGTCTTACTTGCCTGTCAATAGGAGTTCCTTTTGTGATAGTAGTACAAGTGATCCTTGGACTTGAGATCATCATAGTATCTTGTGTATGATGAATTATGTTTTGACATATTCCTTAAAACCTTTAGGGTGTATCAAAGAGTATGATCGGATATAATAAGTCATACATGGAGATAGGTGAATGATCAACAAAGAATCTACCACTTCTAGTAAAAGAAGAGAATGTCCTATGCGATTCGATAAATGACAACTCAGTAGTCCTTGGCCAAGGCAGAATGAAAATTAGAAAGTAGTTTCTAATTTACATTAATTAGAGTTATTCATTTAAGGATCGAAATGCATATAATCAAATAAAAAAAGACTTGACAGTTATACCATGTCTTATATTTGATTGGGACGTTGTGAGGTAGAAGGATTGAATTGTACGGTAACTATTCGCTGAATAGATTCTTTTGTGATTAAATGTTGAAATCTATATTATCTGGAAAGTCGTTGATCGCTAAAGGGGACCCTTATTATGGAATAAATATTATTTATTTAAATAAATTAAATAGTTTAATTTATTTATATAAATAAGATTAGAATAGTTCTAATTAATTTATTTTATAACCGATTTAATATGGAGAACCTAAAGGGTCACACCGCAAAAGAAAAATAATTATTTAAGAAGTAAATGGCATACTTGTAATAATGAATTAAGTATATTTAATTTATACTATATGGATAGAAGAAATTAAATAGCTTAATATTTATTATTTAGTATTTTAGAAATACTAATTATAAATTAATAAGTGGAATCTTATTATTATTATTATTATTATTATCATCATTATTATTTAGTTTTTAAATGGTTTAGGAATTAATTAATAAGAGTACTCTCATAATTAATAATTAAGTTTCTAAATAGTTTAGGAACTATAATTATTATATTAAGTTAATAAAGTTCCTAATTAGATTAGGAGTTTAATTAAAAACCATATTCCTAAAGGTGTTAGGAGGGTTTACTAAATCTATTAATAAGAGAAGTCTTATTATGGATTAAGGTTACACACATACACTTCCATAAGTTTTTGGGAGAGTACTTACATATTCTCTAGAGAGAGAAAACTAGGGTTTGCCATCACCCACTTCTTGAATTATTGTTATTCCTTGGTGGATCACCTCTAGAGACCAAACACTTGGGTGACTAACATTGATCATTGGAATCCAATCGGTGAAATTCAAGGAGAACGCGAAGGATTTGGAGGTGAACTTGTACCCGTTGAAGCTTTGAGTTCTACAAAGGTATATCTCTAACTTCTTCTTTATTAATTAATAGTTGCGCATAAAGGTCGATCCTGGATTATGGTTTGTAAAATTTTAAATTTAATTTTACCATGCTTCCGCTATTTTGTGCAATTTGATTGCGTCTATGAATATTACAAACCAACAAACCCATGGTGTGTTCTTGGAGATTTCAATGAAGTTATTTCAATCTCAGAGATTAGAGGGGATGACTCTTGGGACAGTGGTATGCAAGATTTGAAGGACTGCATCGAAGATATCTCTATTGCTGATCTTAGGGCAGTGGGTCCTCTTCACACTTGAACTCCCAGGATTCTAACCCTACCTACAAGAAATTGGATAGAGTGATGGTTAATCACCTTTGGATGGACCATTTCCCCAACTTTGAAGCTATGTACACTCCTAAAGAGTTGTCCGATCATTGGCCCGCTGTTGTTAATACAGGTCTGTAGATTCCTTTTGTTCCAAAACCATTTCAATTCTTCAACTATATGCTTGAACTGGACAACTTCAACTCTATGGTTCACACTGCTTGGGATAGTCATGTCTTGGGGACCCCATGCAAGTCTTTTCTACAAAGCTAAAATCTGTTAAAAGTGCTCTCATTAAGCTCAACAAATCAGTAGGTAACCTGACTTCTAATGTTGAGAATGCCAGAGCTACTCTCCATGCTGCCCAGCAAAGTTTGGCCCTTAATCCAGCTGATCAAGCCTTGTCAAGTCTTTAGAGATCTTAATTCAAAAACCTCTGGGCTGCTTTGAACACTGAAGAGAATTTTTTCAACCAAAAATTCAGGATTCAGTGGTTGAAAGATGGGGACAGAAATACCAACTTTTTCCACAAGCAAGTAAAAAATGGATGGAATTAGAATAAGATTCTTTCTATTGAGAATGTTGATGGTCAAATTCAGATTGGTCATAAGGAAGTTCAAGTTATTGCAGTTGACTATTTCAGTCAGCTTTTGGGTACTTCTGATCAGATGGATCTGAGTGGTCTTCATGGTTTAGCTCCTCACATTCAGCACACTTTATCTGCCCAGTATGCTGCTTTTATTGAAAGAGAGGTAACTAAGGCTGAAATCCTTTCTACTCTTAAATCCATGAAAAAGAGCAAGAGATGGCTTTAATGTTAACTTTTTTATCCGCTCTTGGGCCATTGTGGGGCAGGACTTCACTGCAGCTGTTAGATTTTTTTTCCAACAAGGTTGTCTTCTTCGAGGAATTAACTCTACTGCAATCGCATTGATACCTAAAGTTCAAAATCCTACATCCATAATGATTACCGTCCCATTTCTTGCTGCAATACAACTTATAAGTGTATTTCTAGAATAATTGCAGCTAGACTCAAATGGGTTCTTTCTGGTATGATATCTCCTCAAGCAGCCTTTATCCCTGGAAGGAGGATTGGTGATGACATATTGCTAGCCCAGGAGCTATTCAGGAATTACCATAGGAATTCTGGCCCTTCTAGATGTGCCATGAAAATCGACTTGAGGAAGGCTTTTGACTCTGTGTCTTGGGAGTTTTTGCTTAAAGCTCTTGCTCTTCTTAAAATTCCCTCCTAAGTTCATCTACTGGATTAAAGCTTGTATTACCACACCAGGTTCTCTGTGAAAATTAATGGGGCTCTCTGTAGTTTTTTTAAAGGTGCTAGGGGCCTAAGACAAGGTGATCCTCTTTCTCCCTACCTGTTTGTCATAATCATGGAAGTACTCTCAGTTATTATCCTAAAGAATTCCAAGCCCCTGATTTCAAACACCATTGACAAACTAAGCACCTCAATCTCACTCATCTTTGTTTTGCCGACGACCTTATCCTCTTTTGTAATGGAGATAGTAAGTCCGTTAACATTATCAGATCTAGCCTGGAGCAATTCACTGCCTTCTCAGGCCTTCACATTAATGAATCTAAAAGCTTGTGCTTTCTTTCTAATGTGTCCGAAGACGAAACTGAAGCCATCATATCCTCTCTGGGCTTTCAAAGGGGATCTCTCCCAGCCAAGTTCCTGGGGGTTCCTCTTCTTTCTTCTAAACTAAGCATTGCAGATTGCTACCCTCTGCAGGAGAAAATCAAGAACAGAATTAGCACATGGACCAAACATTTCCTTTCCTATGCTGGCCGTTTACAGTTAATTAAGTCTGTCATTTATGCCATCCAAGCATATTGGTCACACTTCATTTCACCTACTGCAGTGATGAAAGATATTCAGAGCACCATGTCTAGATTCCTTTGGAAAGGCCCTTCCCTCCAGAAATATGGAGCTAAGGTCGCATGGAACAAGATTGCCATGCTGTTCGCCGAAGGTGGGTTAGCTATTAAACATGTTGAAGACTGGAACCAATCCTTAATTTTGTTGCAGCTCTTGAAAGTCGTTAATCACAATTCCTCCTCTTTGGGCATCATGGGTTAGAACCTATTTGTTGAAAGATAAATTCTTTTGGTGTACCACTATTCCTTCAGACTGTTCTTGGACAGGGAGGAAAGTCCTCAATCTTAGACCTATTGCTCTTCTTCACATTAAATACCAGATTGGTAATGGTGAGATTACTAGCTTATGGTTCGATCCATGGTTGAATAACCAACCCCTGGTGCAGTCTCTTCAATATCCACAGATAACTAATTCTAGATTGGGTTGCCTGGCAAGGTTCAGTAGTTTAATTCTTAATGGCAACTGGAGCTTACCATCCCACAATCACTCGGAAATCACTGTATTAAGGCAATCATTTGATCAGTCTTTACTCTGTAAGCCTTCGGTTCAGGATCAGATTCTTTGGGCTCCCCACAGGATTAATGATATAAAAGCTGCCTTTATTTGGGACACCATTCAGCAGAGATCTAACACTACGAACTGGCACAATTTGGTCTGGAACAAGAGTCTTACTCCTAGATATTCCGTTCTGCTGTGGCTGACATTTCACAAGGGTCTTAAGACTAAAGATAGGCTTATCAGTTACGGTATTGATATTGACCCTATTTGCAACTTATGCAATGAAACTGCAGAAACATTCAACCATCTTTTCTTCTCTTGTTCATTCTCCTTCCGGATTTTGTTATCCACTCTCAGATAGTGTGGATGGAGGAGATTGAGCCGGGAATGGACTACTATTACTGAGCTTGTTATCTCGCGTCCATCTCAAGGAGTTCACCATAATTTGTTACGTCTGGGTTTTGCTTCAGTAGTTTACAGTATATGGCAAGAGCGTAATGCGCATATTCATGCTAATAGTTCGACCACTGTTAAGTCCGTTGTTCAAAAAACTCTGCACTTGATCAAATGTAAACTCCATAGTCCATACTAATATCAAGTTTCAATAATGCATAAGCAAATTCTGTCATTTAGCCCTCTAAACTGTGTTAGTTTGGGGGCTCATTCTGTATGGTGATGCTGCAGCGACTTGGGTTTGATTTAGAAGGTTTGGTCTGGTAGATTCCTGTTTGGTGGTGCTCAGTCTTGGAGGTCAGAATTTGGATGTTCTCTGTTGATTGCTTGCAATTCCAGCTTCTGGTTTGTTTGCAGAGTTGGTATGGTTCTGCTTGTGGAGCTGTCTTGGTTCTGCTCAATGTATGGGTTCTGCTGTGCTTGTAGGCTTCCTTCTGCAGGAGTTTTTGCTGGCTCTTTCCCGTTTGGGTGGTTGTATGGTTTGGTCCATTGTCTTGCCTTATTGAGTTTTATTTCTGTTCCTGCTAAATTTTATTCTGTCCTTAGTGTTCTACTGTGTTTGTAGGCTTCTGTTGTCCAGTTGTCTATGGCCTTTTTGGCTTTGGTCCTTTTCGTGTTTGTTTCGTTCCCTTGCTCCTTGGCCTTTGTTTTTTGTTCCTTTGTTTATAATATTTACAATTTAGCAACAACAAAAAAATAGAGGAAAGAAGATAAACAAGGGAAGAAAAAGAGGAGAGGAAGGAGTGGGACCAAGAAGAAAGAAGAAATATAGAAGAAAAATGGATAAAGAGAAAACAAAGGAGGAATAAACAGGGAAGAAAAGAAAAGAGATAAGGAAAAAGGGAAGAAAAGCGTGTGAATAGAAAAGGGAAAAAAGATGAAAAAACAACAGAAGGACAGAACATGAAAAAAAAAAAGAATAATAATAATAATACTTGGAGCCTTGTTGGCACGCCTTGACCTTGCCTCTTGCCTCAGAAATAGGCCGAAAAAGCGTGCGCCTCTTCGAACTCGCCTCTCCTTAGCCATGGCAAGGCTCTAGAGTTGTGCCTGGCCTCACCTTGTGCACAGGCGTACCTTTTTTTGCATTTAAGAAACCCACACTGCAGTAGAAAATGATTGACCTTTCAACCAACCATGAAGAATGAACACAAACTCTGAAGGAGCATATTTATGCCAAGTTGCAAGCCAGGGGATCTCGAGTGCAACCAAAAAAGTTATATTTCCGCAGAGATTGAATCAACTATTTATAAGTTTACAATTGAACTTCTGCTCCAACCTACTCGCCTCTATGTGAAACAGCTTTCAGTTATGATATGAAAGAACTACATAAATGAAGCCATAGAAGCAGGTGCTACTCTCCCAATGAAGTTACCACTAAAAACATGGTTTGCTATATGATATTGAAAATATCATTCCTTATTCTTAATAGTGATCAAGCTATGGCCAACTCAAACTGCATGCTTAAATTGTCTACGTCACTGGTAAGCTGCCTGAACTTGCAAAAAGGGATTTCATAATTTGCTAAAATAATGCAGATGCAATAGTAAGCAAATGAGAAATGATTGGTAGCAGTATCATTGTTAAGTTGAGCTAAACGAAGGAATTAGTGAAATACATGTTTAAATTAAAAGCCAAATGACTTTGAATACATGATAAAGAACACATTTCACAATAGCTTACTTTTGTGGTCTTCAGCAATGTCAATCCTTCAATACCAGAAGTCACCTGCAAAGCACCAGATTTCTTCCCTATAACTTCTGCGGTATGCTTCTCAGATCCAAGTTTAAAGCCTTCAATAGAGAAGATTATCAAAAAGCTTGCGAAATTCAGCTCAATGCCATGGCTTCACAGAATTAAGTACTGAAAGCAAACCAATTTTAGAGTTGCAAATAGAGCACAAGACTACATAAACTTAATACCTTTTCCTCTACCAAACACAAATGTTCATGACTTTTGAAACAGATTTCATAATAAAAAATAATAAAACAATCAATTCATTTCAATGACTCTAAAACTTAGAAAGCCACCAAAAGTAAGTCATACAAGGCACAATGAAGCATAAAGGTGCCCCCACTAAGTATAGTGATAGATCTAGTACATCCTAATCCTAAAGAGAGTATTAGAAGTACCACTAAATTACATACTTTTTGACCGGAAGTGGTAATTTGTGACTATTAAAATTCCATCTTGGAACGATATCATGTCTCTTTTGTGAATGTGGATATTGATGTTTCGTATATTGCTGATTTGAGTTAGGTAGAATGTTTAAATTACTATAGAAAGAAATCTCAGTAGTTATTTTTATACCCAATTCAATCAACTTCAGGGGCTTCTACAATGATCTTACTTACAATGCCAAGCATTAGGCCGTAGTTCGCTTTTGAAGCATACATATTTATTCACTTTAAGAAAAACAATTATACAGTTAGTTAAATATATTTTTTAAAGGTACAAAATAGAGGAAGAAAGATAGGTAGACAGACAGACAGAACAAGAAAACAGATTCCACAGCAGCAGTTCCAAGCCAAGCTTGATCAAGATAAATTACACGAAAACCAATGTTAATGTTTATAATAAATGCACGAAGACATAAGAGAAAATTACTAGTCTATTCATGTCTTCGACAGACTGAATATACTAACCATGCTCATGTGGTTCACCATCTATGTAGAAACGCTCCCATGGCTTTTCCACTATATTGATTCTGGCCGTGGTTACCTAGAATAAGAATAAGGATAAAACAGATATCACAATATGTAGTAAAAAAGGAGAAGCAGATACCAAATTTTGCATTTTGTAATTGCTTTTCTAGACATAGATCAACTATTCTATACTAAACATCACAGAAGAATCACAATGACAGACCTCACAACTTTCATTTTATAGTGCTGCATCATTAGTATAATTTTTTGACAGTGGCAAAGTTTCACACAGCATAAAAGCAATGATATCTTTCTCAATTTGTTCTCAAACAAATATTAATTTTACCTTAAAATACTGATACATTACAAAAGCATCAAACTGAGGCTACAGAAAGCATTCATTAGAGCAGGCAAGTAGGCACATGAAACTATCTAGCAAGAAGTTTAAATGAGCATCGTAATTATTGATCCGTGAATGAATGAAAGTTCACAAATATTGTTTCACAATGTAAGGGCTATTAGCGTGCTGTTAATAATAGAGAAGCTGGGCATAAATCGATGTATAAGCCTTACCCAAACATTAGATTTGTCAGAATAACATAATATGTTGGGAACTAGCTGAGTTCCTAACAGTGACAGATAGATAATTGGAGAAGAAATAAACTGAATCAGAGTTGGGGGAAGAGAGAAGGGGCAGAAGAATGGAGGTGAGGAAGGGATAAGGGAGAAAAGCTCAATGAGACTCTCTCAAATATTTCATATATTAGTTCATGAATCTTAGAAAATACAATTGGTACCATACTATATATACTACTCTATTACTGGTTGCTAGCATGAGCATATGATTAAGGTAAATCTAATCCTACACCACCTGCACATGGGCATGTGTGTTTGTTATTTGGCGAATATTCTAGATACTAGGGCTTAACAGAAAACAACTAGGGTTATACTTGACAATTCCCTCTTCCTTAAAAATCCATGCCCTCGTGGGTATTAGGATATTTCGCCTCTTTCTAGTGTCTATCCTTCTTGCTGCTGTGTTGTCCTTGCCCCTTTTGTAGCTGATGTTGTAGTCATACCCAAGTAGCTTGCTCAAACACCTTTGCTACAAACATACTTGTCAGAATCTTACTATACGATACGGAGACAATGGGATATGTATCGAAACGTGAATCTAAATGATTCGATACGATACAACGCATGATATTTTTTATAAAAAAAAAAAGTTTTCATGTAGATCCAAAAGATTAAAAACAAAACTTTTAAACCTTTTAACATTTCAATTGAAAAGGTCTTCTAGCACAAACATATTATATATGGCTTCATGAGCCTTTAATCACTTTTTAGAGTATTATATCTAATTGAAAACATAGCTCTATTTTTTCCACGTCACTTAAATTCATAAATATGATAAAGATAAAACTTAAATGATTAATATGATCATAAAATGCATTAATCCTTAGATAAGGAAGTGGAAGACAGCCATTTCTGTGAGTATGAGGCTTGTAACGTAATCGAATGCGATTAAAGATTAAGATATAAAACCTGATATTAGTCAATCGATAGACTAGTAAAAAGGTGTTGGATTTCTATTGTTGAACGAAAACAAAGATGATCAAATACAAAGGATAGAGAAGAAGAAAAGAAACGAGAAGATTTTTGATAATTGAAGTCTAATAACTAGAAAGAGGAATACTATAAAATGAGCTGTAGATAATTACGATTACTCGTATATATGTAAGGTTAGACGTTTTCACGAATAAAAGGTAGTAAGTGAGATATGTATAAGAACAATGAGAAGTTTTTAATAACGATGTAAGTGTACGGAGTGTGAGGATTGGATGATGGTAGGACATAACATGTCCGAATTAATAAAGACAAAGATTTATGACTGCAGTACCATATAATGGTGCAAAAAGATAGACTAGTGAGTCAAATGTTGTGAAGGTCAATGGAACCAAGTAGATTAATGTAGAATAAAGTTACGTGTACGTATAAGAAATACAAAGTTGATAATACCTGACTTAAACAGGCAGTTATGAGCCAAGACAAGTCAAATGACACTTAGGCTAAGAAAGAGACCTATCACGAATGGGATAGGACAGAGCAAATGAAACAAGAGGTAATGAAATACCTAAGTTAAGACAAATTGTTGAGGTGGCGAGGCGTATTTTCAAAAAATATATTTCTTGAAAAATTTAGCGGATATCACTATTTACGAATACAGAAAGAAATTGAGGAAAAAACTTTCCATAAATAGAAAGTTTAGGAATGAAAAGTTCCCATAAAAGGAAAGTCTAGAGAAATGAAAGGATGACCATTTTTTCCTAAAAAATGTAACAATGACTTTGATGTCTTATTAATAATCTAGTGACCCTAATACCCTTAGTTGGTGTTGGTTAATGACAACTGTTGCCCTTGAAGCAAAAAGGAAAAAAAATAAAGGTTTTGTTTGAAAATGTAAAGTTAGGAGAAAATGGATGATGACCATTTTACCCTAGAGAATTTAAGTAATGACCTTGGTGTCCTAGCAATGATGAAATGTCTATGTTACCCTTAAAGAAATAAAATAATGACGTTGGTGTCCTTGAAATGTTAATGTTTGTGGGACCAAATTGAAGAAGGGTTAAGGGCATTATTGCCAATTGGAAAGGTTGATATACATATACTTTTATATGTATAGGAAGTGTATTAAATTAACTAAGTGTCGGTGTATATGTATATATATATATATTGGTATATACATATATGTGCATGTATGGAATAAAAAATAAAGAAGAACTGAAAAAATTTTGAGGGCTTGTGGGCACATATTTTCGACAACTACATGAGGGGAGGGGGAAACTTTTGTGCTTCATTCTTTGGCTCCATGCAATCCTTTAAAACCCTCGCATCAATCCATCACTTCCCCAATTTGGTGGATCTAAGTTTTACCAAGGGTTATGCCTTGATCATACATGAGTTAGTAATAGAGAATGATAGATATTATATCTATATGTAATGTGCTAGCAAGATTAAGAGAGGAGAGTTGGTCATTTGCTTATGTTAGTAACTTTTCACTTATATAAAGTGTAAAGAGAAAACTCTTTAGAGAGAAGAAAAGCTAGAGAAGAATAAATTAAGAAAGAAAAGAGAGCTTAAGAAGGATGATGGTGCTACCATTCGGATAGCATAAGGAAGGAGAAAGAGTGGTCAAGCTAGCCATTGATCAAACTCAAGGAAGAATGAACTCTTAAGGTTTAAAAGTTTTCTAAACCTAAACCTAGTTCATCTTGTGCTCTTGGTAGTTTAAGGTTTGTTATAGTTATATCTATATTAGTTGTGGAGGATCATGGTGGATCCAAAGAAGAGAGAAGGAAGATATGTGATGGAGAAATGTGATTAAAATGTGTATGCTTAATATAAAGGTTTGTTAGTACATGCCTAGTTCATATTTGATAAAAGTTCAAAGAGGAATGTTTTCTAAACTTTGAGCTTTCATTAGTTAAATCTAATGGAAGATCAATGAGTGATGTATGAAAGAATGTTTTAAATCATGTTGGTTTTTATGAAGTTTTAACCTAGAGGCATGATTTGGGAGAAATGATTATATGTTATATTGTAAATGTTTCAAATAAAACAAGTTTATAGAAAGGATCAAATGTGGATTCTTGGATGATTGTAATGTTTTCAAAACTTAAAATATTGGTGTATGTTGTTAAATGATCAAATGAGTAAAGTTTTTCAAAATCAGAGTCTGAAAAGCAAAGTTTTCAAAAATTAGAGCCGAGCGCACTTGCGCTTAGGGTGAGCGCAGATGTACTCAAAGCTACTGTACGGGTAAATGAACTGGGCTACATCTGCAGATGGGGCAGATGCAGGGGAGCCCATCTGCCCTTATGACTGCAGCTGCGGTGGGGTCCTAGCGCAGCTGTGCTCGGAACTACTGCTTTCAGTTTTCAGTTTTCCAAGTCAGGTTGGATTCGGGTCATATTATTCCAAAAGTTAAGAGTCAGTAATGTATAGACTAAATACTTGAGCACTTTAACCCAATACGAATGACCTAATTATGTCTAATTGGTAGTTCGACCCTATAATTGGTTTAAGTTTTTCAATAAAAGATAAGACAAAAAGGATTTAAAGTCTTGAAATAAGACTAAATAAAGAGTCAATCTATATCTGACATTGTATTGTCAATCCCACATATTTGTATAAGTCACACGAAGGATAATGAATTAAGTTAAGAATCCTAATATAAGATTAGGTTGATTGTCAAGATTTGACTAATATTGTATTGTCGATCTCGCATAACATGTAGGTCGATCAAAGGACACGGAAATTAGCGTAATTAGTAAAGATGGTGAAAGACAAGTTTTTCAGAACTTGCTCTTATGTGTTAAATTATTGTTGTGTGGAAACTAGTTTGTTTAGTATGTGCAAAATTTTATGTGAATTTCTTGTAAGCATGTTTAAAATGGGCATTGTGTGTAACGTTGTGATTATCATTGTTGTTATCCAGTTGATAATCTAAAGTATTTGTTCTAAGTGGATTTTATATCTTGATAAAATATACAGTATGAGACGTGCATATATAAAATGCAACGCATGAGTAGTATGATGCATATAACAAATACATAGAATGAGAAGTATGTTGCATACATAATAATGCAAATCAGATATGAACTGGGAAGCATGTAATATGAAATGTGTTATATAATAACTGTTAAACTTGTTGAGCCGTCGTGCTCACCCTTAAAACTAATATTTTAGCAAAGTTTGAGGAACTTGGAGGTCCCGGCAAAAGCAAAGGAAACGATTGAAGTTACGTGGGTTATAAGACCTCGTTAGATATGGATAAATCCCTTTGATGTAATATTCTGGGATAATTACGTTTTGTAATATTATTTGTTAGAAGCCTTGTAATAGTTGTATAATGTAAACCTTTGTTAGACGAATGCTAATTCTAGCGGACTCAAATGAATAAGAGAAGTCGATGAATAGACATAGTGACTTATTATTGGAGTGTGAGCTTTTGCGTACTCGCACTTGTTGTAATAGACTGAGTTAGGTTATATATGACCTGAGTTGTAATAAAATGTAATAAAAATTGTGATTCTAGAATAGAAGCGCTGTAAAGTTTTAAATAATCGCGTTTATATTAACTATATTGTCGAGGTCGCCTATGACAAGTACTAGGATTCTCAGGGCGTTACACTTTCTATAAGCGTTACACTTTCTATAAGCAGATATATAAATCTCCACTTGTTAATTTGAATTATTCTCTTTTATTTTATAGATTAAGGTGAATCTGAATTTTCGTTTTCTCTTGTTACTCTATAAAGATTACTGAAATAATATCTAGTAAATCAATTTAAAGTATTTTGGCTACTGTTTAACTTTAAAATTTATTTTTAGTCTATAATAACATTTACCTGACTACTTTTATATATAGTCAAGCTTGTGTTTTATATATTTGAATATATATTACGACATTTTTTCTTTTGTTTCCGTATCTTACGATATAATTCACAATACGATACGGACAACTATGGCTACAAGCATGAGACTACCTTTTGTTCCAAAAAAATATTTAGGGACTGGTGATCAGTCCTTATCACAAACTGCTTGGACCCCAAATAGGAAGACCGTCTCGTAACTGCTTATACAACTGCCATGAATTCCTTCTCATAAGTAGAGAACCATTGACATTTTGGCCCTAGAGCCAACTGAAAAAGCTAATGGTCTTCCTTCTTGCATTAGTATAGCTCCAATAAGAAGAGCTCTATGAAACTCAGATATTTCATGCATTCGTTTATAAAGCTTAGAAAATACAATAGGTTTTCAGACTATATATATATACTACTCTATTACTGTGGTTGTGGTTGCTAACATGAGCATATGATAAAAGTAATATAATCCTACACCACCTGCTCATGGGCATGTGAGTTTCTTATTTGGGAAAATTATAGCTACTAAGGCTTAACAGAAAATTAGTGTCATGCTTGACATAATAGTACTACACTACTACTTGAAAATGTTTGATTGTTGAAACCTTCAATTTTGAGAAAATTGAACACGAGTAATACATAAAAACCTCCCTCCATTCCATAATAAGTGCACTTTTTAAAATGTTTTTGGCATGCATGTTAAGACATGCTGACACACATTTATATGTTATATTCAATTACATATAGTTAAAAATATTACTTGCAAAGATATTGAGAATATAAAATTTTATTTGAAATGTTTGTGCTTGGTAACACTAGAGAAAAAAGTGACAATATGAAACAGTGAGGGAGTACTAATGCAACAGATATTGGAGAAAGCAATCCAAAAAGGAAACCACCAACTAACCGACATTTCATGAGATAAAAAGGTAATTCAGTGCAATATTTTGGACTCAATGTACAATACACATACCTGCTGATAAAAGGATGTAAAGTGCTTCGCAAGTTTTATTCCAAACTCCTCCACTGAAACTTGTTCTAAGCATTCCTTCGCTTTCACATATACCTGAATTAACCCCAGTAAATATATCAATTTCAAAAGACAAAAGTGCGAAAGATAAAGAGAATAAACATGGGGAAAAAAGAGGTAATAGACTGGGAAATGTGAAATAAACATGGCCTCACACATTTCTTGCACAGAACTAAATTCTATAGACAGTAATAATAATATTCAAAGTTTGGGATGTATGGTAAGAAAATAATGTTAAATACCAGGAAAATATTGTCTAAAACTTCTGCACTTTTTGTATATCAACTATGTTATACTTGTTTCATAAATTCCAGACTTTTGGCATGCAAGAGAGCAGTGTAATGAGCAAGCAAGGGTGAGTGGAGAGCAGAGGCATTGAAAGTGTACAGGTAAGAGCTCTGGATATCTGAGGCCCAGGGCAAACATACAAGATAATTCCATGAAGAGAGAGAGAGAGAGAGAGAGAGAGAGAGAGAGAGACACTTCCGAATGGAAGGATGCAGCTCACATGATGGAAATATTTGAATGCCCAACAGTACTTAACAAGGTAGAAAAGGAACTCTTCGAACAGAAACAGAGTTGCCTGAATCGACTGCAATATGGCAGCATTACATTCATCAAAGAAGTAAGAATTATTCAATGGTTGGCAAATCCTAGAGTCCAGACTCATAAACTCTTGGATTCTTCTAGATATGGCAAGATTCTTCTGGAGGATTCTTTTTATTCGATCAAAACAAATGAATATACAACTAAAACTATACACTATATGACTATACTACTTAATATAATGGTTTAGATATTAATAATATATATTTCTTAAATTCCTAGATAGTAATAATAAAAAAAATGTTTTTCATGAAAGATTTTACATTTTTTTCATGAATTATTATTTATTTGAATTGAAATGTTGATGTATGTGCGTTTATAATATATTTATATGTACTTATATTTATAATTTATGTGCCAAAACCCCAGTTTCTGAGATTTGTGGAACTGTCAAATGCCCTTTATGGCACACCTGATGCTTATTAGACATTCATAGTGGCCTGTAGTGAAAATTATATATTAGGAATTGCAGAACTTGAAGGAGTACTCCGGTACTTACTAATTAAGGATATTTCTAGAATTAAGGCTAGAATTAATCTTTTTCTTTTTTTTATGTAACAAGAGAATCATTAGGATCTCTCTTAAATATGTCTAGTTCAGCTACAGTGAGATTTATTCTTTTGATGATGAATGAAATATGAGAGCATGTTTGGAGCTTCTCTCTTATACAGAGTCTATCTCCTTCCTCTCTAATTTATGGTTCCCTAGTTAGGCACCATTGGAGGCCTGACATTTGGTAGAGCATCAATCTGGACAAGCTTCTTCTCCAATTTCAGTCTCAATTTCTTCTAAGTTTCTCACTCTCCCTTCTCAATTTTCTCAATCTCCTTCTAATTTCCTCAATCAAAATTCATCTCAATTTACTTCGATCATATAAAAACTCTTTAAAAGCTACCCAAAAAACTGAAATTCTTTTGGCAAGCCATAACACAAAGTCCAAAAACAATCAAGCGAGACCCAACATTTGGAAGCAGGACAAACTAGAAACAGGTAATCTGAGTGAAAATTCTTGGATGCTCTGTTTTGCAAATCAACCAGCAACTACAGATTAGGATCACAATGTTGAGGAGTTTGCAGTAAAATTCTTTTCTACTCTTACTAATTTTAGTTTATCACAGGCAGTCCAGTCATTTAAATCTCGTAGAAACATCATTCCGTTGATATGTTATAACATCTATACCTGTTCTTCACAATCGAAACCAGATAACAGAAAGGTTTTGGAATCAAAAACGAAAGAAAGGAAAGGGTGGCGGTAAGATGGTGGATAGCGGAGGAATAATCTTGCTAGAGCACTGCCTTTAAAGGACGTTTTGAATGTCGAGATGGCCTTTGTTTTCAAAACTAACTAAAAAATTTGGATTCATCATGAAATTCCAATCCAGAATTTATAAAAAAGTTGATCTTTTCCGCAGAATGGTGGCTCGCTGGAAACCTCCGATTGAGCTTCTTAACATCCTTTTTTGAGGAAAATTTCCTTCTACGAAGTTGTAGATGATGAAATTTCAATGTTTTTGGGGTATTTTTCCATAATTTTTAGTAAAAAGGAAATATTATATTAATCTTTGAAGTTTCTAAAGTTTGAAAAGTTATATCTAATTTGAGTTGAAGTTTGGCGAGAAGCTTCAAATTTATATATATGATTTTCTGGTAAAGTTTGAAAATATTAGAAAATCATAATTTAATATGGAAGTCTATTTTGCGATGAAATTTTTGCAATAGCTTACCTATATATTATTTGGGACTTACTGGGAAAAATTGATTACTTTTCAAGTGAAGATATAATTATTCTATTTTCAAGTTATTCAAAAATAGTTTTTAAACAGGAATAAATTGCAGAAAATAGTAGAAATGTTAGAAAATTATGAAATTTGGTCTAAAATTCTTTTAAATATTCTGAGGACTTTGAAAGAGTCAATTGGCCTAACAAGTGTCTAGAATGTTACGAATCGTGTGATCTCGGTTGCCTAATGGCTCTTTTCACATGAAAGTCGGAGAGTTATACGAGAGAGTTTTATAACTTTTTATAATATATTCTGACGTTTAATGTTAATACATCACTAAAAGATGACTGTGGACTTTGAATTTCGTTTCAAGTCGGATCGTGCCGAGTTTAACCAAATTTTGGACGATAATCATAAAACAATATCAGGATTAAGCATTAAATATGAACCCTAAGGGCAAATTTTTTTTTAAGGATGTAAGAATGTAATATCCCTGACCTAAATCTTTTAATACATCAGAGTGACGTAATAATGACGTGAAAAGACAAAAGAGTTGAAAATAAAACAAATCAACAATCGTTGTTCGAGAAACCATAAATCAACTGATAACTGGGGTTTTGAATAATCAGAGAGTCGATTGTCATAGTATTGATGAATCAAGGTTCTAATTTATGAAATAGATGTTACAAATGGATTTGGAAGGGTGAAAACTAGCCTAATAAGCCGAGGCAACATTTTGGTGTGAAATGACCAAAATGAGGGTTTTTAACCCTAAGTTGAGCTTGGAGGGGAATTTGAAATCACGGATCTCACCGTTGTAGTTGGTACATCAAAATTAGTTGGAATCGACTATAATACAATATTGTATTTTTTGAAAGAAAATTGATAAAAAATAAATTTTAGAATTTCCATCTATAGAAAGTTTTTATTTATGGAAAGTCAAAGACAAAAGTCCATCTCTATCTCTATATCTTTCTCTAGTGCTGACAGGTAAAGGAGGAGGAAATTGGGATGTACGTCGTCTCCGCTGATGGTGGTCAGAAAACACCAAACTTTTTATACATTCTGGAGAATTTCATAATGAATCCAAATGTATAATTAGTTTCAAAAACAAAGGTCATCTCGATGTTCAAAACATCCTTTACAAGTAGTACTTCGGCAAGGTTATTCCTTCGCCACCCACCGTCTTAACACCACCCTTTCCTTTGGTTTTAATTTCAAAACCTTTCTGTGTCATTATTCTCCAAGCACGCTAAGTTTTTAGAGTTTAAAAGTACTAAAATCACAAGTTATAAAACCACCAACATGACCCCCATCAGCCACGACTGAAACCACCCTAACGTGGGAGGTTTTTACATATTTCTCATCCAAATATTTGCTCATAACACCCATATGTTTTTATATAAAAGTTTACGCGAGAAAATGAAGGTGAAATATTACCTTTATTTCTAGTTTCTTCTCCTCTCCCTCTCCCTCTCCCCCATCTTCTCTATTTCCCCTCTCCTCTTTCAACAAACTCCCTTTTTCTGCTCTTTCTTTCTTTTTCTTTAGATAAATAGATATATATTGGTAAGTGCAACCACTCGCTCCTACATCCCCACCTCCTCCTTTACCTGCCAGCCACTAGCTGTTACATCCCCACATCCTCCTTTACCTCTCAATGCGAAAGAAAGAGATAGAGATGGACTTTCTAAACTGACGTCTAACTTTCCATAAATAGAAAATAGAAACTTTTTACAAAAAGAAAATCCGAAATTA
Source organism: Hedera helix (assembly GCA_947179155.2). Taxonomy (NCBI): domain Eukaryota; kingdom Viridiplantae; phylum Streptophyta; class Magnoliopsida; order Apiales; family Araliaceae; genus Hedera; species Hedera helix. Next base: position 26,474,808 of record OX359264.1, read on the forward strand.
ATATTTTATAAATTTTCTTCCAAAAAAACCCATCAATATTATAGTCAATTACTACTAATTTTGACGTCCTGGACACAACAGTGAGGTCTGTGCCGTCAAATTCCCCTCTAAAATCAACTTAAAATTTTAATCCCTACTACTGGCATTTGATCATTTTGCACCAAAGTGCCAACAAAGCTTATATGGCTAGTATTCACCATTTTGGATTAATCTGGGATGTCTATTTCATTAATCAAAACCTCAATTCGTCCATTTTATGACAATCGACTATCTAATCCATCAAAACTCTAGTTATCAATCGATTTTGGGCTTATCGATCAAAGATATTAGATTTTATAAATCAAAGATATTAGATTCGTTTTAATCTCAATTGTTTTCATCTTTGTATGTCATTATTACATCAGTATGATATAATACGGTTAATTTAGGTCAGAGATATTACATTTCCCTATTTACAAAAATTTCCTTCTCGAAATTTGCTCATCCTCAAAAGTTCAACATCAATGTTGAATCCTGCCATCATTTTTAACTTTCCACAATTTCCATCGATTATATCTAGCCATCTAATTACAATTTTATCATAAGTCATCACTTCTCAAACTTAGTTCTCACAATATTCCTCGTTCAATTCACAAAACTGAACCTTCATTTTTATCACTTCTACAAAAGATATTCGATAAAGATTACAAAGAATGAAATTCATGTCTTCCTCAAGAACTTCCTATACCATCGAGATATCTTTGATTTTAGGTTCCATATAAAAAATCTATGATACACACCACATTTCTCCAAGAACCAAAATTCCTAGGTACATTTTAATTTCACTCATTTACTTCCTACCCAAATTTTCTTAGCCTCCATCTTTTTGTCGAAATTTGCTAAAGAATCGACAAACAATTTTCTAAGACAAAAGCATGATCTGCAACAAGAATCGTTGTTGTCCAACAAAAAAAAAACAGAGATTTCAATGTTTCTTCCAAATTTGATATTCTATACACATACTTCCTTTGGGCTAAAATCAAGCAACTTGAGTATCAAATATTTGCCATGAGAAAGCAAATTAGAAGGTCTTTGTTTCTATATGATTATTGGAAATTGCTCGATGATTTAGAATTTTCTGAAAGAAGCTTACATATTTAAAGACTCGTTAAGAGTACATAACCACGTGCTATGCTGGTACATATTTTGTTCTAAGCACAAAGAAGTGGTCGACTGGTCGTCCTAATTAGGCTTGTTTAGCCGAAACATCATGTTCACAAGAAGAGACCCACAAAACAAAGTCTTAGTAGACAATTAATAAGTGTCTCACAACACTTAGATGTTCTTTTGGTGAATCATAACGATAACCAACGTGAAGTTGGTGAGAATAAAAGAATAGCAAATACTCTCACATATTGATATTTGCGAGAAAATTGAAACAGAATGTGTTAAACAAACTGAAGATTCAGAAATTGTTCGCACTGAAGAAATTAAAGTTAAGTTTGAGCCCAAATGTGAACACAATATGACATAAAGTAGAAGTCAACCATGTTGATTTTCTTTTTTCTGATGATACATTAGAGTTCTTAACTACTTCAAATTTCTATATTATACTGTTGTTACTTCCGAATTTGAGATCATGACATTGAAACATCAGATGCGCATGTTTTGTTGGAAGAAATCTCCTCGACTGTAGTTTACTATTCTTCAATATTTCAAAACTTGAAGACAAGATTTTCAAAGGTGGGAAGAATGATGCGGTACGGAAGAGAAAAATCAATAAATTTATTATTAATTTTGTATTGTTATTTAGAGATAAATTTTGAATATTAAGGATGATATTCTAAAAGTTTTAATTCTAGTAGCAAATTTGTATTCAAGGTTCTAAAAGGCGCTAGGCGGGCGGGCGGCCGGGGGGGGCCTAGCGCCTAGGGGGCCTAGGCGGGATTTTTTATTTTAACCCAATTTTAATATTTTATCTTACATTTATCCAAACAAAACAACAATATAAAGGAAAACAATCTATAATAAAGATAATAAAGGTATTTGCTTAAAGTTTAAACACATATCCATATTGCTAATGTCAAAGTTCAAACAGAAACATGCAATTGTTTAAAGTTCAAACACAAACAAATAATAAAAAATACAAACTAATAGTCCCCATCTCCATATCCCTCTATATCTCTCTCTAACTCTTCTTCTCTATATCCCTCCTAGATAATGTCCCCATCAGGCTCTCACTCATACTCCTCGTCTCTCTCTTCTTCCGCGTCATCATCAAACAAAAAAAATTTATTTATGGAGTTCTCTTACTCTAACATGTATACTATTTCTCCTAGACTCTAGCACGCTATCCGCTTCGGATGCTTCACCAACCGCTTCCCAATTAAGGCCCAAACAACCCTTAACTTCTTCATCTATTCCTACGTTCGTTGTTTTGTAGCTTAGTTATTAAAATTAAAAAAAATAAAATTGCAGCCCTAAATTTTCAGCTTAGGCTTTGCCTAATTTCTCCGTCTTGCCCGCCCAATTCCATATAATTTTCTGGAGGAATTTTTTTTTCCTCCTTGGGCTTAGGTGAGGCGGCCTAGGAGTGGCGCCAGGGGAGGGCCTAGCGCCTAGGCGGGGATTAATCGAACTTAGGCGGGGATTTTTAGAACACTGTTTGTATTACAATAATTCTAATTATAGCAATAGATTTAAATTAGGAGGTTTTCTTTTTAAATTAGGTTTTTTAATTATAGTAGTTAATTTGAATTAGGAGGTTAGTTTTAATTATGGTAGTATATTCTAATTAGAACAGTATTTCCTTTATATGATATGATTCTTTACTTGGTCGTGCTAAGTCAAAGGTTCTTATATAAAGATTTGTAGTCTTTATTTATTTGCATATTATTGAATATATTGATTTGAAATTCAAGTTTTGTGTTTTTGTGTGTGTTTCTTTACTGATTCTCTTCAGGCACAGTTACTCTTATTCTTTCTTTCTACCTTATCCAACATCATCCTTTCTTCAATCACCTTTCACGTTCAACTATGGACACCACTAATTTTGAATCTAATTGATTCATCTTGTTTTCCTCAAATTCCTCTTAGTTAATTTCAAAACTAGTTATACTTATTAAGTTTCTTTAGCCACTAACTTCATACGTTATGATATCTTTGTTCATCAATTCGTCAATTCACTCAACTCATCAACTTGCAACTCATCAATTCGTCAATTCATCAATTCGTCAATTCGTCGATTCCGCATTTCATCGATTCGTCAGCTCGTCACATCATCAGTTCACCAGTTCACAACTCTTCATTTACACATACCATAGTTGTTTCTTCAGTAATTTTCAATAATTACCAACTCCTTTTACATCCACACACATCATCTGTAGACATCTATTCGTGCTAAATTCATTATCACACTTTATTGTCAATACTCATCCTCTGTTCATACACTTTCAGTTGTCTACCAACTTAAACACCGGATAAAGATAATACCAGTGTTTACAAGTTGATTTGATTTTAAAACCTAGATTACATTTTGTGTTTAACTACTCTCTTAAATCTTCAAGGTTTAAGGCTAGGCAGGTTTAAGCAATTTTTTGAACTTCTATTACTCAAAATATTCCTCGAGGATACTCATATTTATACCAAAGGCCAGTTCAAGCTTATACACTCCATTAATCAAGAGGTGTTATGTCAAGACCCTAATGGTCTTGATCTTCAAAACAGAAAAGCTAACAGATAGAGAACAGAAATCAGAGTTCAGATATAGAGATTGAAGGAGAAGAATGGGTAGAAAAGAGAAGAGAATGGTGAGCACAACTCGTGTGACTCTCTCGGTAACTATTTCAATATCAAAATCAGCATAGCAAATACAGCGACTTGAGCAATATCTACATATAAGAGATTCTCCTACTAGACCATGCAAACTTGAGCCTTACTTAACCTACACCACAATAACAAACTGAACAGGCCACAATGATTCCTGCTTATTTCTAGATATTATTATACTAACATTCCCCGTATTGGGTTTTCCTCTCCCTTTAAATGATCCATGTCCCTTCGGATCCGTATTTTGGAGCCCTTTTCTTCAAATTTTCTGGATAATCCATCTTCAGCAGAGTTCACTTTTCCTTTATGTAACTGCTCACATAATCATAACCGATTAACTTGCTTAGCCAGCTTTTGCTGTAGACAAACTTTTTCTCCAGGAAATATTTTAAAGATTGATTATCTGTCTTAATTAAAAACTGTCTCTACCCCAAATAAGTTGACCAACTCCTGACGGCTTGCACAACTGCCACCAGTTCCCTTTCATAAGTGCAATAGGTGCCTTTAAGCCTAGAGCCTTACTGAAATAGGCTAGTGGTTTTCCCTGCTGCATGAGGACTGCCACTATTCCACTTTCAGATGCATCCATTTCTATCTCAAATGGTCTTTCAAGGCTAGGACTGGGGTACTAGAAAGAGCTCCCTTCAACTTCTGATATGCTAACCAGGCCTCATTGTACCATCCAAGTTTTACTTTTTGGTAGTAAGGTGATCAGAGGCTTGTCTTTGGCTCCACACTCTCTAATGAATTTCCTGCAGTATTCCGTAAGCCCTAGAACTCCCCTCCAATTCATGATGGTATTAGGAAATGGCCAATCTATGACATTCCACTTTAGATGGATTCACTACCACCCCTTATTATGAGATAATATGACCTATGTACTTAATTTGAGTCCAGGTAAAGTACATTGCTGAATTTGGAATATAGCTCATTCTTTCTCTTGATTGAGAAGACTTCCCTGAGGTGAGAGTAATAATCTTCTAAAGTTTTGGAATAGACTACGATGCGATCAAGGAAAATAAGGACATTCTTTCTTAGATGGGGCTGAAAACCTTGGTTCATTAGGTTTTGGAAATTAGCTAGAGCATTTGTTAGCCTAAAGGGCATCACTGAAATTTCAAAGCGGCCTTGGTGTGTTATGAAGATAGTTTTCTCAACATCTTGGACTCCAAGCTCATCTATCAAGAGGGAATGGGGTATTACTTTTTTGATAATCAAAAAGTATAGATGTAGCATATGAACTCTGACTAGGCCTCAAAATTCCTTGAGCATTTCCAGTACCAACCTCTCAACCTCGTTTTTTTGGCCATATGAGCATTTGCAGGGCCTGATGGCGAATGGAGAGGACTCTGGTTAGAAAGGGATGTTAAGGTCTAGGTTTCCTTGGGGAGGTATGCCCTTGGGTCCAAAAAAAAAATTACGGATTCCTGTACCAATTCTTGAATGCCAGTTGCCTCAGTTTTCTCTTTAGCATTCATACTCATGGAGTAGCACTTATGTTTCCCTGGGAGATTTTTGGTTCATTCTTCTTTGTTGGTTGACAGGTGTATGGAGTGTAATACTATCATCAAACAATGCTCTTGATTCTTGAATTGTTTGGCTAGCTCTTAAGCTGAAATCATCCTAATTGAAGGTGCTGGGGCAGGAGTTTGCCTTGGAGATTAATTATTTTGCCTTCATAGTTGAAATTAAGATTGAGTGCTTGGTAGGCAAATAGAATAGGTCCCATTTTGCTCAGTCACTGTACCCCCAAAACAATATCATATCCTTGTAATGGTAATATTCACATTTTTGTTGGTGAATTCTTTCATTGTCAAACTGAAATATGTTCACTAGTAACAACTTGTTAATGAATTTCTATCTGCAACAGTCTGTCACACCAAACCCTAGTTTGGTGTGGCTTAGATCTAGTTTTAACAAACACAATTCAAATTTACTAGCAAAAGAGAACAAATATCATAATGCGGAAGTTGGTTTAGACGAAAAAATAGCAGAGCAGCAGCGAAACAATGAGAATTTGCAGAAACGTAACAATGGAAATAGGGTTCCAGTGAAGAAGATGAAGGAGAACAAAATCATTAATGGACTAAGACATTTTTTAAAATACAATTAAAATCCCAGCATTCCTCTTTTCCCCTCTGTTAGTACATGATCCTTAACAAACTCTTTTCTGGACATTCCTCAGTTACCCCTCTCCACAAACTCTGACCAAGTGACATCCCCGTTCTAGAAACCTCCTATTTATTAGGCTATACAACCCCAAGGGTTAGGACCACTTTTTACAGTCAGTGGAATCTTTATGCTCAAACCCCCCCTCAACTTCTATTCTTTTCGATTTAGACCTTGGTTCTTACAGTCACTTTCATGAGAAGAGCAGATTCCAGTATGCACCTCAACCTTGTTGTATTAGGGTCTAAGAAATTATGGTGCTTCTCCCATCTATGAGAATTAAGAAGGGTCTCTGTCAGACTCAGGCTTAACCCTAAGTAGGCCTGATCAAACAAACTAATCAAATAACAAGGGTTATTAACTAGTAATTGAAGCCACAACAGTGAAGTTAAAAATAATGATGAACAGTCACTTGAATTGCAGTAAACTAAGGAATTCAGCTCATTCGTTCCTCATGATTTAAAATTTAGCTAATACAATACTTCTGCCAACCTGAAAAAGAGTACTGTTTCTTTGTATTTAACCAAGAAAATGGTTCTCTTTTTCCCTAAATCAGAGGTAATATAATAAACAATTTTCCTGAACTCTAAAGGATGCGACTGATTTCACAAAAGTGAAAACAATTGTCCTTTAACTTTCCTACGATCAATCTAAGTTTAAAAAATGAGCCTTAATGTGACTTTAAAACTAAAAAAAAATTGTAATCAGTTCTGAAACAAAAGGCAATCCTTAAAAAAATTTAAGTTCAAAATACAAAATTCCCTTTCTTACAAATCTCAATACACATTCATATTCAGTCTATATATGGAATTAAATATACATAGGCATAGTTATGGAGAGGGAGAGAAGGTGAAATACAGTGTTCTTCATGGTATCGGTGGCAACGATATCGGAATTATCACCACGAACATAGGCGGGGATGCAATCAGACTCTAAGCTAATACTGACATTCCATTCGACTAAGAAATGGTGACCATCTTCTTTGCTTTTCCAAAGCCTAGCAACCCTTACTCTGCTCTTCCCGTGCCTCTGCTCAAGCTTCAAGCCTTCGAATTCATTGGCCATGTCTATGATAATTAGTGATCACTGTTGTAACAATGACAATGACTATGTTAAATTCAAGCAAATAAAGATCAAAGATTCTGCTCTCTCCCTCTATCTCTCACTTTGTGGATACTAATCATCCATCTTTTGATCTTATAGTGTTGTTTCTGATCATTATATCAAAACAAATTTGGGGTTCATTGCAAGTACGACGAGTCCAATTTGGCAATTTCAAACACAGTTTTATTTTATTTTTCTCTTTTTGGGAATTGTATAAAGCTGGGTAAAAAATAATCTAATAAAAATGTTGACTTATTAAATTTTCCTGTTTTAATCAAACAAAATTGTTCCATAGTCTATCATGTTCAATACATTATAACATCTTTGATAAGAAGGCAATGATAATATAGTTTTTTAGACAGATCTAAGGTAATAAATAAATTCTCTTCCATCAATTAAGATTATTTAAAAGTATATTTTGAAACTCATATAATTTATATTACCTCTTCTTATATTATTTTAAAAATAATACTTATATTATTTTGTGAATGGAATGATTTTCTAGTAAGTGCTACTGTAAAAAAAAATTAGAAGATTCATTTTAATTCTTAAAAGATCCTAAAATTTATTTACAAATAAAATTCACACAAGCACACAAAGCAACAGAATCTTCTTTTACAATTAAATACATGAATTTTCATTACCAAAATTGACAAAAACAATGAAAAACAGTCTTTTAAGTTTACAAAAAGAAAAAATAATAATCTCTGCAAGCAACATAAATGAATCACTTGAACAAAATTAAAATAATCATATCAAACTATTTATTACTAACAACAAAACATATATAAAGAAACATACCCAACAAAAAAACACACAACCATATATACATATGCAATAATAATATATAGATACAGAAACATAATCAGCTAGTTCGAGCAATAAACATTTGTATAAATTGATAGTAAGACGTAATCAGAGAAAAAAGCATACATAGATAACTTCAGAAGAGGAATTTGTTGAAGAACTAAATAGAGTCCTCTCGCTGTGCTGATGAAGAGAGAAGAGACAAGAGTGAGAATAAGACTGATCAACTGTTAGATTGAACCGATTGAAGCCCTTGTGTTTATTTTTGGCAAAGATGGCAAATAATCACGCTTGTCAAGTTTTAAGTATTACTTTACTATATTTAAAATATATATATAATTAGCCCACTAAATTTTTAAAAAATTATTAATTGAACAATTTCGTCAAAATTTTAGTGATGTCCGTCTAATTTGATGGATTTAGCTTATCAGTTGATTCATTTTCTTTATAAATAGAGAGAAATCTAAAAGTTTGACTCAAAATTAATATACAAAAAAAAAAAAAACAGTAAAAGATATTAAAAAAGTCATTCATATATTTATAAAAATAATTAAAAATTAAAAATTAACTATTATTTTTAGAAAAATCTAGAAAAATATTTTTTAAAATTTCAAAATTTAGTGAAATCTCATAATAAATATATTCAAAAAAATTAATAAAATTAAGTAAAATAATGAAAATTTAAATAAATAAAAAAGTTGTGATATCCCGAATATTAGCAATATTTCTTTTAAAGGAAATATTAAATTATTAAATAAGGTTGGAAAATTAGAATCCAAATTAGAGAATAAAAATGTGTAAAACGAGGAATAATTTTTGGAATAAATAAATATACAAGTTATATATTTATTTATTAGCCAAACAAGAAATGAAATAAGATAATGTGATTAAGATATGTATTATGAAAGAGGTAAATTGTTACTTAATTAGTTAAATTAATGGATATAATTACGTAATATAAATGAATGACATGTAATTGAATCGATTTAAATCATTACGAGGGAACGAGTTGAAAACTATATTATTTAATTAACTAATTTAGATTTGGCCTTGAAAGGTTAAACTAAAGGGACTAATTAATTAAGTAACTTAAAATTAATATGTAATGAAATATTATTTAATGATGATCTAAGTTAATAAGCAACAAATGTGGGATGTTTTATGTGATGAATATTGGTGTTATTAAAGATATACGGTTATTTACTCAAAATGAAAAAGGAAAGTCAACATGACTTCAAAAAAAAAAATGACGTGATGAATTTATGTGAATGAGTGCTTAATAAAACAAATAATTTATGACCTAATTAATCAATTATTTGAATTAATTTAGGAACAAAGGGAGATGACATGTAATGTAATTGTTTAATTAATTACATGGAAAGTCATCTAAATTTAAGTTATTTAATTTAAATGACTTAAATATTGGGCAAGAGGGCTATGTAAAAGATCTTAATTAATTAAGTACTAGACTAAATTATTTTATTAATGAAGTAACGTTAAAAATGATTTGGTAATGACCCATGTTATATAAATTTGGTGTACCAAATTTGTGTATTGTAAGATGGCAATTTAAATTAGGGTCCTTAACACTAATATACAACAATTAGAAAGTAATTACAAAAATAAAACACACACAAAATAATTACAAAAATAACACAATAATTTCAAACAATTTAATTTCACATTAATAAGGAACCTAAAATCAAGGCTGCCATAATTCAAAATTCAAAATTCAAATCATATGGATGAAAAAAATAAAAATAAATTCTCGTCGCCAGCTTCCTCTTACGCCGCCCGAATCTCCGTCGTCTTCATCCCTCATCCCTCGCCAGCTTCCTCTTACGCCACCGTGAATCTCCGTCGTCTTCATCTCTCGCCAGCTTCCTCTTACGTCGCCGCGAATCTCCGCCACGAAAAATTATTTTTCCGTCATCTTCCTCCTTTGCCATCGCGAATCTTAAACTTATGTTTTAGATCCTGCGAAAAAGAAAAGGGTGGAAAGTAAGCATGAACTGTCAGATTATATTTCATTTAACTTCAACAAAAGTATAACACTGCCAATGAGAAGAAGAAGAAGAAGAAGAACATTCGCCTTACAAACATAAGTAAATGGTAACCAATCTTTAATACGCATGTAACCAACCTTTAATACAACGGTAGCAAAATCTTAATACAAAACGTAACCAAACTGTAATATAAAGGTAACCAACCTTTAATACAACGGTAACCAAACTTTAATACAGAGGTAACCAAACTTTAATACAGAGGTAACCAAACTTTAATACAGAGGTAACCAACCTTTAATATAACAGTAACCAAACTTTAATAGAAAGGTAACCAAACTTTAATATAGAGGTAACCAACCTTTAATATAACAGTAACCAAACTTTAATAGAAAGGTAACCAAACGTTAATACAGAGGTAACCAACCTTTAATATACATGTAACCAACCTTTAATACAACGATAGCCAAATCTTAATACAAAAGGTAACCAAACTGTAATATAAAGGTAACCAACCTTCAATACAGAGGTAACCAAACTTTAATACAGTGATAACCAACCTTTAATATAAAAGTAAACAAACTTTAATAGAAAGGTAACCAAACTTTAATACAAAGGTAACCAATCTTTAATATAAAAGTAACCAAACTTTAATAGAAAGGTAACCAAACTTTTATGAATATTTGGTTACACACAAAAACTAAAATAGTTACTTCTGTATAAATATATATTTAAAAATAAATACCTTAAAAATAAAAGCAAGTGCATAGTAAATTTATATATAAAGAAGTACTATGTAAATTTTAATTTTGAATGATTAATTAAGAAAAGCAAGTGTATATTCAAATATTTTAGTACTGTTGAAAACAAAATAGAAAATAAAGTTGAGAAGAAAGGGGGAGGCAGGCGAGGGACGGGAGGGGAGGGGGGCAGCCGCTGGAGGCGGGGGGAGGGGGGAGGGAGACGAGATCTGGAGGCGGCGTCTGGGGGAGGGTGAGGGAGGCGGGAGGCGGGGCAGTGGAGATCTGGAGGAGGGTGAGGGAGGCGGGGGGAGGCGAGGCGGCCAGGGGAGGGGAGGCGGCGTCTGGGGGGTGGTGGTCGGAGGGGTTGAGAGGTTGTGGTGGAGGGGAGGAGGGACGGAGGAGGGACTGGGTCGGCGGCTGAGGAAGGGGGAGGCGGGAGGGGGCAGGCGGGGGAGGGGAGATCTGGAGGAGGGGGAGGGAGGCGGCGGCTGGGGGAGGGGAGCCGGCGGCCAGGGGAGGGGAGCCGGCGGGGCGGGGGAGGCGGCGGCTGGGGGAGGGGAGGCAGCGGCCAGGGGATGGGAGCCAGCGGCTGGGGGTGGTGGTAGGCAGGAGAGAGGAGAGGGAGGAGGCGGGTGGATGAAATGGAGGAAATAAATTTTTTGTTTCTTTTGTATGATAAGGATGATGACAGCAATGAAATATTTAAAATTTAAAATTTAAAATATCCACCTAAATTAAAGGGATACTAAATATGATATATTAATTTTGTAAATAAATATGAGGAAATGTATTACTTTTGTAATTATTTTATGGATGCACTATTATTGTAATTATTTCTAAAAATGTACTAATATATGTAATTTTCCCTTTAAATTATTTAACCAAGCCCAAATTAATTTCCTTAAAGTCAGCCTTATTACTCTTATTTTGACTTAATTCTCGGCAGCCTAATGGTCTTTGTGTAGCCAAATTATAGTCCATCACGTCCAATACTTTAGAACATAAAATGATACGAAGGTAAGGATAATATAGCTTTTTACCGCGACAGATCTAAGGTAATAAATAAATTCTCCTCCATCAATTAAGATTATTTAAAAGTATTTTGAAACTCATATAACTTGGCTTTCGCAAAATACAAAGTCCAAGTGATCTTATATTGTGGTTCAGAGGAGATATATATATATATATATATTATCTTGTGAATGGAATGATTTTCTAGTATGTGCGAGTATAAAAAAGTTTTAGAAGATTTATTTTAATTCTTAAAAGATCCTAAAATTTATTTACAAATAAAATTCACACAAGCAAATGACAAAGCAGCAGAATCTTCTTTTACAATTAAATACATGAATTTTCATTACCAGCAATTGACAAAAACAATGAAAAACAGTCTTTTAAGTTACAGAAAGAAAAAATAATAATCTCTACAAGCAATATAAAGTGAATCACTTGAACAAAATTAGAATAATCAGATCAAACTATTTATTACTAGCAGACAAACATATATAAAGAAACAAAACACACACACACACACAAAAACATATATACATATGCAATAACAATATATAAATATAGAAACATTATTAGAGCAATAAACTTCAGTATAAATTGATAGTAAGACATAATTAAAGAGAAAAGCATAGATAGATACCTTCAGAAGAGGAACTTGTTGTAGAACCAAATAGAGTTCTCTCACTCTGCCAAGGAAGAGAGATTGGACAAGAGTGAAAATGAGAATAATCAACTGTTAGATTGAATCGATTGAAGCTCTTTAGTTTATTTTTGGCAAAAATGGCAAATAACACGGTTGTGGAGTTTTAAGTATTACTCCACTATATTTAAAAAATATATAATGTTGGGCTGAGATAGTTTGGGCCCGGGTTTGGACCCATACTGGTTTGTTTGGTTGGTCCCTATTAATTCATTGGGCTGGGCCCGACTGAATTAGCTATTGGACCTTCCATTTGGACGGACGGGTTGTTTGGAAGAAGAAAAGTCAGCCTACTTGGAATATGAAGGGACTGCTTGGGGAATAACGGTTGTTTGAAAGAGAGACGTTTATTTAGTTGATTAATGCTGGCAATTATGGCTGCATGGGCATATAAAAGGGAAACAACAGGAAAGAAAAAAGACAACTGAACAACTGATTACTTACTTATTTAAACAGAACCAATTTTCCAGCATACAAGCTCTCTACTACCAGAGAAATCTGTAAACACCATCATCATTTTAGTGAATTACTCTCTTTCCCCGTGGTTTTTTCCCGATTTGGGTTTCCACGTAAATCTCTTGTGTCTTTACAGTAATTTTTCTTAATTAATTGTGTTTGGCGTTTGATTTCACTCGTTATTTTGTGATTTAAACGGGTGCTACAAAATTTGGCGTTAACATATAATTAGCCCTCAAAATTTTTAATTGAATAATTTCATCAAATTTTAGTGACGTCTGTCTAATTTGTTGGGTTTAGCTTATCAGTTAATTCATTTTTTTTATAAATAGATTGAAATCTAAAAGTTTGACTGAAAATTAATATTAAAAAAAAACAGTAAAAAGATATTAAAAAAGTCATTCATATTTATAAAAATAATTCAAATTTAAAAATTAATAATTATTTTTAGAAAAGTCTAGAAAAATAAAATATTTAAATTTGAAAATTTAGTGAAATCTCATAATAAATATATTCCAAAAATTTAATAAAATTAAGTAAAATAATTAAAGTTTAAATAAAACAAAAAAAGCTATAATATCCCGGATATTATCAATATTTCTTTTAAAGGAAATATTAAATTATTAAATAAGGTTGAAAAATTATAATCCAATTTAGAGAATAGAAATGTGTAAATGAGGAATAATTTTTGGAATGAATAAATATTTATATTATATATTTATTTATTAGCCAAACAAGAAATGAAATAAGATATATGTGATTAAGATACATATTTTGAAAAAGGTAAATTGTTACTTAATTAGTTAAATTAATGGATCTAATTACGTAATATAAAGTAACGACATGTAATTGAATCGATTTAAATCATTACATGGGGAACGAGTTGAAAACTATATTATTTAATTAATTAATTTAGATTTGGCCTTGAAATGTTAAACTAAAGGGATTAAAAGTGAGTAACTTAATTAACATGTAATGGAATATTATTTAATGGTGACCTAAGTTAATAAGTAACAAAGGTGGGATGTTTTATGTGCTGAATATTGATGTTATTAAATACATACAGTTATTTACTCAAATTGAAAAGGAAAGTTAACATGGCTTATTAAAAAAATGATGTGATGAGTTTATCTGAATGAGTGCTTAATAAAACAAATAATTTTTGAACTAATTAATCAATTATTTGAATTAATTTAGGAACAAAGGGAGAAGACATGTAATGTAATTTAATAGGAACTGCATGTTTTATTTAATGATGATATCATCGCTTATATTGATTATGTTTGATAAAAATATATTTGTCAAAATAGCTTTTGTAAAGTCCTTTCCTGTCTCGTATTGTACAATGACTTAGTTTAGAAAAAAACAAATATGTTAGGTTGATCTTATGAGAAAAATTATTGTATAAATAACAACAGGCAGATCGCATTACGAAATCAAAATCGTATTGCAATTCTAATTCGTATAGTAGAAGAAGATTGTATAAAGGCCCAGTTCGTATTAGAGCATGTTTGATTGTATAGCAATATATCCTCTATACAATTAGCTCATTTTCTATAGTAGTAAAAGTTGTCAGAATACTGACAATGGAAACATCATGAGATAAGGGCTCGATGCAAATCTTTCCAAATAAAAGCTAAAATTTAAAGTCTAAAAATGCCTGTGTCTACTGGCTAGTTGACATTGAAAGATCAATTAAATAATTACTATATTTGAAAGTCTGATGAGCTGACACAACAAAAAGACTTTTTACCTAAACACAAAAATGTTTGTTGAAGATATCTCAAGAATCAAGGCAATTAATGATCAATAGCTATATTGTAACAAAAATATTTCTGAAAGACTATAAAAGGAACGAGCATAATTCAAGTTAAGCACGACAAAAAAAAGGGAAAAACTCTAAAGAAATCCTGTCAAGATAAAAAGCCACTATGCGAAAAGCAGAACTACTTATATAAGCTGCTAACTACCTGAGAATAGAATCGTATTGTAAACTTAGTAGCAACACACAAACATCTTTGTCCACAACCTGTCTTTGTGACAATCTTCCAAATCTTAGTGACTTGAAGAGATCTAAGTGATTTGGACTAAGTGTCCCTATTTTTTAAGACTAAGTGACTCAGAGGAACCTTAGTGGTTCGGTTGTAACTGATCTTTGTGATCATATCCTTGGTGAATTTTCTACTCGTGGAGTAGAAGAGTGGAGTAGGAGTTATTCAGTCTTCGAACCACTTAAACTTTGTTTTATCCTTTTATTATTTACATTCCTACACTTACTTTCTGTCATAAACTGAACTATGATCATGTGTGACTCCACCTCAAAATTATATTTTGTTTATTCTGATTTAAGGGGGATCTTTAAAATTATATTCCGTTATGTATAATCAATATTAAGCAACTTATCTTAAATTAACTTTAAAGTTAACAAAAGTGTTTGAAAAGACCTATTTAACCCCTTATTCTAGATCTTTTATGTGTCTCTGGGAAACTATAAGTGGTATCAGAGCAGGTTCTCCTGATTATATATAGCTCTTAATCGCTTGAGTAGATCTATGACACACAATAAAAATTATTTTGAGCTTGGAGGTGGAAATAAACCCCCACTTCTTATAAGAGAAAAATTTGCTAATTGAAAAGTTAGTATGTAGGCGTATATAGATGCAATTTATGATGAGTTGTTTGATGCTGTTTTAAAAGGTCCCTTTGTTCCTACCAAGATAAGCCCAACACCTAATGATCCTGACAAAGTTACAGTCAAGCAGAAAATTGAATGGATAGAAAACGACAAAAAGCTAGTCCAAATGGATAAAAGAGCTAATAACATTCTGTTCATGGCTCTAGAAGATGAGCTTTTTGAAAACATGGTAAATTGTACTATGGCCAAGGAAGTCTATGAAGTCTTGTTGGTGATGCATGAAAGCACTGAAGAAGTAAGGGAGAACAAACAATCCTTGCTGACTGAACAATACGAAATGTTTACTCATGTTCAAGGAGAAAACTTAACTGCCACTTATGAAAGGTTTAACATACTCCTCAATAACCTAAGAGCTTATGGTAAGGTCTATCCCAGTAAAGATTTTAACATAAAGTTCATTATAGTACTGCCAAGTAAATGGGATGCTAAAACAACTGCAATAAGAGAATCAACGAATCTGCACGGAATGACTGTCTAAAAGTTCTATGGAAACTTGCTTACCTATGAGCTTGAGTTAAACTAAAGAGCATAAACAACTTCTAAAGCAAAAAGGAAGGATAAAGGTGTAGCCCTTAACGTCACTGAAGCTACATCTAAAGCTCGAGTGGAAGCTGATTCAGATGATGAAAATGAAGAAGAGAGCGATGATGAAAACATTGCTCTTCTAGCAAATAGACTGAGAAAGTTCATGAGGAAGAACTACAACAGAGGACCAAAAAGGAACTTAAAAAATAAAGGGAATAGTAGCAGAGATCAAGAAAAGAACCTTTGCTATAACTGTAAAAAGCTAGGACATTGCATAGCAGAATGTACCAAGCCACCAAGAGAAGAATTTTAGAAAGACAAGAAGAAATCCTATTCAAAGAAAGAATTCAAAGATTACAAGAATCAATCCAAAAAGGGCAAATGATTCATCGCTGAAGGATCATAGAGTGAAACTGAGAATGATATAAGTACTAAATCCAGTAATGACGAGGAACCTCAACTAGCCAATCTATGCTTGATGGCTATAGATAAGGACTCTATCAGAACCACTGATTGTAAAGCAGTTAACATAAATGAGGTTTTACAAACTACTGAATCAATATGGTATCTTGGCAGTGGATGTTTAAAGCATATGACTGGAGCTAAAGCTTTCCTATCAGGCTTCAAAGTCAAGGATGATTTTGCAGTAATTTTTGGAGATAATAACTCTGAAAAAACTAGAGGTTATGGATCAATTCGAAATGGTACTGTATCTTTCAGCAAAGTAGCATATGTTAAAGGATTAAAGCACAATCTTCTAAGCATAAGTCAATTATGTGATAAGGGTCATAAAGTCATATTTTTCAATAATCAATGTCAAGTTCGAGACATGGATATAAACTTCTTCTATTTGGAGAAAGAAAAGAACATGTCTATGTGATAAATCTTTCAAAGTTTAACTCCTCAACTTTTGCTTGTTTATTTGCCAAAGCCTCAAGAGATGTTAGCTAGCTGTGGCATAGAGGACTGTCTCATCTAAACTTCAAAAACATGTCAAAGTTAGCTTCTCAAGACCTAGTCAAAGGATTACCTAAGCTAGACTTCATTAAAGATAGGTCATGTAAAGACTGTCAACTTGGGAAACATACCAAGAGTTCATTTAGAAGCAAAGAAGCAAACTCAAATGACAAGACTCTTCAGTTGCTGCATATGGATCTGTTTGGACCAATTTCTATAGTTAGTCTTGGAGGAAAGCGGTACACACTAGTGGTAGTTGATGACTACACCAGATTTACATGAGTATTCTTTTTAAAGTCAAAGGATGAAACATGCTCTCAGCTAATCAATCTCTTTAAGATGATCATGAGTGAGAAAGAGGATAAAATCAAATCCATAAGAAGTGACCATAGTCGTGAATTTGATCACTCAGAGATGAAAACTTTTTGTGAAGAAAATGGAATCAAACATAACTTTTCAGCAAAATGGAGTAGCTGAATGAAGAAACAAAACATTAATTGAAGCGGGAAGAACTTTCATTGCTACTGCTAATCTTCCTGAGTACTTCTGGGCTGAAGCAGTAAACACAGCTTGCTACACTCAGAATAGATTATCGATCCATTAGTTATATAAGAAGACACTCTACGAAATATGGAAAGGGAGAAAGCCAAATATTAGCCATTTCCATGTATTTAGATGTATTTGTTACATTCTAAATAATGGTAAAAAGTATTTGACTAAGTTTCAACCCAAAGCAGATGAAGGAATCTTTCTTGGATACTCCACTGAAAGCAAAGCCTATAGAGTATTTAGTAAGAATTCATTATCAGTTGAAATCTCCTAGTCATGTAACTTTTGATGAAACTAACCAAAGTAAACTAAGTAAAACTCCACAAACTAATGAAATCGTAGAGCCGATCGTTCAATAGGGAAGTCACACGATCGCAGATGACGTTAGCGTAGAGGAAGACCAAACAATCATGATAATTGAGAAAGAACTCGTAGAGACTGCAACTCCTAAAATAGAAACATTACAAACTAGTGAAACTGGTAGTCAAGAACCTAATCTTGAAGAACTTAGACAAGAAGGAACAAGGGCTGACATTCCTATAGGAAGAAGATGGACAAAGTATCACACTCAAGATCTAATCATTGGGGATCCAAACACTAGAGTTAGAACAAGATCAACCACTCAAAATGAATGTCTATATCTCAGTTTTCTTTCATAAATGGAACCAAAGAAGATTAAGGAAGCACTGAAAGATTCAAGTTGGATTGAAGCCATGCAATAAGAGCTAAATCAATTTAAAAGAAATAAAGTGTGGAGACTAGTTCCAAGACCTGACAACCATCCAGTCATTGGCACCGAATGGGTTTTCAGAAACAAGATAAATGAAACAAGCATTATTACAAGGAACAAGACAAGACTGGTTGCTAAATGATACTCACAAGAAGAGGGAATAGATTATGATAAGACTTTTGCTCCTTTTTGTAAGACTGGAGGCTATCAAAATGTTCCTAGCCTATGCTGCTCACATGAAATTCAAAGTCTTCCAAATGGATGTCAAAAGTGCTTTCCTAAATAGAGAACTTTAAGAAATAGTCTATGCGGAGCAACCCCTAGATTTGCTAAGTTAATACAGAGTAAATTTGAGATGAGCATGATGGGAGAATTACATTACTTTCTTGGACTTCAAGTGCAACAAGCTAAAGAAGGAATCTTCATAAGTCAAGCCAAGTGCATCAAAGATTTACTGTAGAAGTATGGCTTGGAATCATCTACTTCCATGAAAACTCATATGGTCTCTTCAACTAAACTTGACAAAGATGAACAAGGTAGAAGTATTGATATTACTCAATAAAGAGGATGTAAGATTGATAGGAAAAACACTAGTGGAATATGTCAATTGATTAGAAATAGACTTGTTACGTGGTTCAGCAAGAAGCAAAATTATGTACCCACTTCAACTGTAGAAACTGAGTACATTACTGCTAGCAATTGTTGTGCTCAAATTTTGTGGATGAAGAATCAATTAGCCGACTGTAAGTTTGATTTCAAAACTATTCTCATATACTGTGATAATACAAGTGTTATCTCTATTACTCATAATCCTGTCATGCATTCAAGAACTAAGCACATTGAAATAAGATATCATTTCATAAGAGATCATGTTCAAAATGGAAACATATCATTACAATTTGTACCAACCGAGAATCAACTTGTAGATGTGTTTACAAAACCTTTGGATGAGTCCAGATTCAATAAATTGATCAGTGAGTTAGACATGGTAAATCTACATCCTTAAATACTATGTTTTGGAAACCGCTAACCATACAGGAACAAGTGAAACTCATAAAAAAGGGTTACGATCGTGAGGTCAAGAACAAATCGTTGAAAGGTCATGAGATCGTATGACAAATCATTTACTAAAAATAACTTCTGGTTTGTATGGTTAAAAGTAAAAAATTTACCATATGATTGATAGAAGTCAAATGGATAGTTTCTTCAGGCGAGTATGCTATACTACCAAAAGAAGCGAGTTATTGGGTTACAACTGTAAATTCGCAGAGCCTATGTGATGTGTACTAAAGAAGCCACTACCATGTGCCCCATTAAACAAATAGAGGGAAGAATTATAAAAGCTATTTTAAAATTTCAATCACATTTCATCGTTTCAAAACCCCTCTTCTAAAACCTTATAGTTTTTTATTGATACTCAGATCTAGAAAGCTTAACCATCTCATTGACCACTTAGATTTCGTCTCAAATAGAAATGGCAAGTTATCAAGTTATCATTGAAAATCAACTTTGCTTCGAGAAGTTGTAGAAGAAGCTTAGAGAAGTTTTATTACTAATTCAGAAAGCCGGATTCAGAGAAATTTTGGAGGTTGACACCAAAATCTACACCAAACTTGTTGAAGAGTTCTATGTTAATGCTGCTATAGCTAATGATGGTATTACTACAAAAGTGAAAGGTCATACTTTAAAAATCATGAAAGAGGAGTTGAATAACCACATGGGTTTTGTGAGCAAAGGCGTATCTTCATTTGATGATATTAATGCAGAAGAAGGACAAATGATGATGAAGTACCAGAAAAATCCTCAACTAAAGGGAATGAAGAAAAAGGAGTTCCTTTCTGAGTATGAATTTTTGGCTAACATTGTTGGGAAATGCATTTTATGCAAATATTCTGCACACAATTCTATAAGTGAACTTCAACTAAGGATCATAAGTGCTATTGTTAGCAAAGTAGAAATAAATTTGGGATATATCTTGATAGGCTGGATAGTGAAATGGGTGAAGGATGCTGCCAAGAGAAAAGCAACAAACAAACCTACTCTCAAAATGTATTATGGACGAATCTTAAGCTATATTCTGAAGAAGAGGATGAAGAAGCTTATAGGAGATGATGAGGGAAAATCCCTGAATGTGAATCAGAATATTACTCCCAAGCTATTTGAAAACTAGAAGAAGAATCCGATCAAAATTTATCGATCCAGAATATCAGAGGAAAGTGAAAGAACTATCAGTGAAGTGAAGAAGCCGAGCAAGACCAAAGGAAAGAGGAAAATGACTTCTATTCAAGAAGAAGTGTCTCAAGAATTTACAACTCCTCAAAAATATAAACCTCTAGATTCAGTACAAGGACTTATGACATGGAAGGAGAAAGTAGAAGAGAAGAGAGAAGAAGAAATGTAGAAGGATATTCTCTTACAGTCGGAAGAATCTCAAGAAGAAATTGCTCAATTACAGAGATTTTGATAAAGAAGAAAGGAAAGAAAGCAAAAAGACAGAATATTTACTTTTACTGAACAAAGTGGAGAAACGATCACAGTGGAAGCTCCAATTGTGGAGATGCCCCAGATCGTAAAAGACACTACGATCGGTGAAGAGATCTAAGTTAACAAAGAACTGGAAAATGTTAATCCTATGATGGCTGAGAAGTCTTCTGAGCCTGAGCCCCAAGGAAGTGATCAAGTGGATGGGCAAGATTTAAATTCCAAGCCAAATAAGCTACAAAGAAAATTAAAGAAAATGGTTCAGAAGAAACAAAAGAAAGTAGAATTGAGGAGTAAGAGAAGAGAGGATTCAACTAATTCTGATGACTCTTTGAAGGTTACGAAAGTGATCTCAAGGGTCATCGACGAACTCAACAAGAGCAGTGAACCAGTGGTCATAAAGCCAGAGAATTCAGACTCTAAGGGGGAGCCATTGGCTATTCCTAGAGCACTTCCTCAAGCAGCAACAACATCAAATTCATCAGGATTAGTAATCATAATTATGCTTGAAGGAGTAGAGGATTCTAATGCTTGATTCCCTGATACATTTGTTGAACATGGAGTTTGACGAATGAGGGGTGTTGGAATGAGCACAGATGAATTATTTAAATGCTTCATCACTTTGGATATGGATAGATATGCCACCTTATATGATCTTGAAAGTGCTCAATTGATGTACTTTATGCCTTTGCTCCCCTTATTGAAATCATTAAGCTTAGAAGATCATAGCTTTGTGCAGTGGAGCTACTCAACTTTCCCTAATCTAAAGCTCATCTTGCAAAATTTTCCAAAGGTTCTCTCATTTGCCACCCAGTTGTTGTGCACTGAGCCTTTTCAATCTTCTCAAACGTATGACCGAATAATCCTTATACTTGAGTCATTTTTCTTTAATGAATCTTCATTCTTGTTTTTCTATGATGAGATTATCAAGGCATCATCATCAATCTTGAAAAACACTTCTAACATCTCAAGCTTATTTACTGATTCTCCGATTGTGGAGTCTCAATACCCCATGATCGATGAGAAATCAACATCTTCTCCTCAACTAAAACTACTTGAATCCACACCCCCAACCTCTCCTGTTCATACCGTTTCACACTTTTCCTCTCCTTTAAATCTTTCATCCTTAATCTTTACACCTGTACATTCTTCTATCTCCTCCCAAAATAACATTCAGCAAGCTACTTTTGGAGACCCTCCATCCGATGTATCTTCTACCTCTCATAATGAATATTTTGACTTAACACTGGTCACATATACTACTCTTCCATATGATGCTCCCACTCAAAAACCTCTTCTTGATCAAATCCTAAAAAAAGTTTCTGTAACTGTTGTCGAGAGAGTTTCAGCTGATATGGGTAGAGAATTTGCTATAAAGATGAGAAGAATGCTATAAGAAATGGTTGATAATCTTCATGAAAGAGATCACATTTTCTTGAACACAATTAATGAATAGAAGAAAGATATCCTGGAATATCATAAAGCAAATGATGCCAGCACTAAACTCCTAAATGATAAAATTCTCCAGCTCAGTGCTCATCACATTGAACTCAATCAGGAGGTCACGAAGCAACTAATAAAATTTGATACAGTCCTCAAAACCACAGAAAATGCTATGGCTATGGTCCATCAGTAGCAAATTGATGTTAAGCAAAGATTGCAAGAAAACATATAAGATATTGTCACTTCAAATCAACAATTACAAGAAATTATCGTTAGTGTTTAGCAGCTCACCAAAGAGGTCTCCCTATTGACTGATGACAAAAAGGGGGAGAAGAAAAGGACAAGATATTCAATTCAGGGGAGCAAAGTGGACAGAGAAATCAAGGTCATGGTGTGATATTAAGGCGTTCCTCTCCACCTATAGCACAAACTTTGCCATTTGAAGGCCAATCATCTTCTAGAACTTCTCAACAAGAGTCATGGCATACAATCACTGATACTGGTATGAGACCACCAAATGATGATCCAATGTTTGTAAATAGGATGTCTTAAGGTGTCTAAATTACAGGAGAACAATAATTCAATATGCTTGATCTCGGTCCTAGGGACACGATTGAAGAAATCTCTGAATTAAGAAGAAGAGAAGCAGAAGGAATGGAAAATTACAATCGTAAAAGAGAAGCCAAAGGAAGAAGCCCGCCAAGCAGGAAGAAGAGTAGAAGATACCCACAATTGTAACACATATTTCTACCCTTCATGCACTCCCCTAAGTGATTATTCCCGCGTTTACTACACTAACTTCCCTTCTTCTGAGGATTCTTTGAACTCTTGTCATTTTTTGTCGTTCCACTTGTGTTTGTTCGAGTTGATGCTGTCATTCTTATTTCTTCCATCATTCTTTTTATTCTTCTACTCCTGATTATATTTTAATAGAGCTTTACTTCCACCTTCCGTAATTATTGCTTTCTCCAACAAAGTCGAGAACGAATCAATTTGCAACACAGCTACCTTGCTGAATATCTACAACTTCAACCTGTTTTCAAATCGTCATGACTTAATATCTTCAATTTCCACTTGATGTGGAGTGAACCTAGCTAGCTCGTTGAATTTCGCGGCATATTCCGAGACTGACATACTCTCTTGCTTTAATTCAAGAAATTTAACTTCCATCCTTTCTTTCATACTTTGCAAAATGTTGTTCTTGAAAAATAACTCTTTGAACCTATCCCGCAATACTGCCCCTTCTCTGACCCTATTTTGATTAGTATCCCACTAGAAATTAGTCTCACCGTTCATCATATAGATAGCAAAAGTCTTCTTTTGCTCCTTAACGAACCTAGCAATAATGAATGATTTTTCCATTTTCTTCACCCATAACTGGGCTTTAATCAAATCCGTTGTTCCCTTGAACTTTGGTTGTGACACCCCCAAATTCAGGTACCAATACCTCAGATTTGGTGCTCACGCAAAAATACATCCAATCATCACTAAACAACATTTAATACTAATACAAAAATAAATAAACATATATTGTTCATTAATACATAGTTTCAGTAATCCAAAGGTCTTAAACCTTAAACAAAATACATCATGCATAACCTATTAATACAAAAAGGGATCATGATTTAACAAAACAGAATAATAATAACAAATTATTCCTAAAGCTTACCCTTGCCCTTGACCTTCTTAGAATGCTCAGGTTTAGCTGCAATTAGTTCATGATAAATTAAGAGTGAGCAACTACTTTGATCAACAAGTTTAAAATAAGTAATGAAGGTATATCATGAATGAATAAGAATGACAATAGAATAAATCAACAATTTAAAATAACTGGACAATATAATCAAAGTTCAAATGAAAGAATAAATATTATTTATTTACTGCTGAGTAGTCTAATGGACCATGAACATGTTCAAGGAATCAATCATATGACTGACCCTTTTTATATTTTAACCTGTCAGTTTGTACTTGAGGGGATCAGCCTCTTGTACACCATGTGTATGCATAACATTAAACTCTGACGCATCGGATAACCGATACTTATATTCTTCTTACCATGGGTTGCTGTAATATCCCAGATATTTAAAAGAATTGTAGATAAGATTTTTAAAATATTAATTAAAGGTTATGGTTTAAAACCTAGAGTTGGAGAACTGAGATGTGTAGAAAACGGGTAAACATTTTTTTTAACATAATTTATTTGTTAGAAATTAAATGTGAGAATATTTTAATGAAGCATGTAGAGAATTTATTAAGAAAATAAATTCAACTAAGAAGTGAAATTGGTTATATTGATTCATATATACCTAAAACGTGGTTGTTAGCCCAATAAGAGGATGAGTAAGTTAATACTTAATTAAACTAATAAATTAATTAGTTTAAATATGAAGTAAGAAGAAAAGTCATGAAATATAATTAATTAAGTTAATTATATTAGTTTTGAGTTAGAATTATGAAAAAGCTAGAAGGATGCCTAAGGTGGCAATAACAAAAAGTAATTAATTAAGTAATTAACTTAATTAATAAGTTGATGTATAGAATTCAAAAATGAATTTAAAACAAACCCAATATGTTAATTGTTGTAAGACTTGTTAATTATAGAGATGTCTAAATAAATGTAAGGATTTATCCTCATGAAGAGTCCAAGTAATTTAATTAGTGGACTAATCCAAAAGAATTATAAGTGTTAGCCCAATATGAGAATACTTGCATGAAGGTGGGTAATTAAATAATAAGCCAAAATGTTATGTTAATTAATAGTAAAAGAGGTAATTAATATAAGTCCAATTAAATTATGTTAGCAAGTATTGTGGTAGTCCAATTAAATTAATTACCTAGCCCAAGTTATAAATGATGTGTGAGTTGTGTTGGGTAGCCCAAATAATAAAATAAGAGAGCCCAATGCAAAATAAGCTATGAAGCCCAAACATTTAAAAGTCAAATGATAGTCAAAGTGTTGGGAAATTTCAAGTATTGATTTAGTGTAGAGAATTAACTAATGTATGGTTAATTGAATAACCCTAGTTGGTAGATAAGAGAGAGCATTAACCAAACATTGGTTAATTGCTAGGTGAATAAATATGATGATAAGAATTAACTATGGATAAGTTAATTGAGCAACCCTATGTAGTAAATAAATTAAACTTTTAACTATGCATAAGTTAGTTGCTAGCAAAAATTTGTAAATACACACACACACACACACACACACACACACACACACACACACACACACACACACACACATATATATATAATGGATGAGAATTAACTAAGGTGAGGTTGGTAGTTTCACCTTGGGTTAGTTGTTAAAAGAGAGTAACCTTACTTGTGTTAATTGGTGGAGTGTTGACCAAATATAGGGTCCCACTTGGAGATTGAGTACAAATGCACGTTACTTGTATTCAATTTAAATTGGTCAATTCAAGCTATGATGTAATTTAAATAAAATGCTATTGGTGAATATGTAGAGATATACATGATGTAAGTATATAAATTGGTAGAGAGTTAACTAATGTTGGTTAAATAAATTAACCATGAGTAATAGAAAATTTTGACTATCACCAACCTTAGTAAATCAAGATGGTCAATTCTTATGAATTTATGTTTGTAGAGAACTAATAATTGTTGGGTTAGTTGTTAACCCTAAGTGGTAATAATAAAATCTTAACCAATACTAAAGTTAATTGTTAGTAATTATATAAATATATTGAATATATATGTATATTTATGAGCTTGAATCATTGTTGATAGTTAAGTTAACATAGGTTACAAAAGTAAGAGCTTAAACCACATATTAGTTAAGTGTTGGAGAAAGGTTGCTTCTAAGTTACACAATTGATAGCTTGTAAGCAATCTTGATGGGGTTCAATCACTTGGTCATTTCAAGTAGTCTTTCAATCAAATAATAAGCATCAATTAGCCTCTAATTTAACCAATGTTAGTTGATTACTAGGAGTTGATGGTAATTTAGGATGTGCTATAAATATAGTGGTTCACCAATGCATTGTGTTGGTTAGCCTTTTGTATAGAATTTCTAGAGAGAAAAAAGAGAGCTATTTGAGGGAAAAGTAAGTAAACTTTGTGAGATTGATGATCCACCAAGGAAAAGTGTTAGAGGATAGTTAAAGAGGAGTCACAAGCCAAGTTCATATCAAGAGAAAGAAGAGCATCCATGTCTAAGAGGTTAAAAATTGTTCTAACCCTTTCTTAGTGCATTTTTATAGTTTATTTAAGTTTTAAACGGTCAAAATATGTTTTTAACCGATCAAAAGTTATTGTGATGCTCTAGAAGTCTAAATCTATGATATATAGGTAGATTCATGATTTAGTATATTTAATACATGTATTGGTATGTGTGTTACGCAAATACAGGGAAGAAAAATCCATATAGTGATTTACCGGTAAAGCTTAGATGGTTCGATCTTAAATTTTTGTCAAAATGTTTTCAAAAATGTGATCAAACCATGAAATATTGTAAAACAAGAAGTTAGGAAGAAAACAACACTAAGTTGATGTCATATGGATGTGTAGATGTTATTTTATTCAAGTTTGAACTAATAAAACCAATGATTTGTGAAGTTAGTTTTCACTTAGTCCTTTTGAGCAATTTTTAGTCAATTTCCGTTTGGAATTTGGATTTATGATGTAAAGAGAAATTGTAGAAGGGGAAATTCTGATGAGAATGGACTAAATAATCACCCCAAAATATTTTAAACTGAAAAAGTTATGACTGTCGTAGCGTTGGAGGGTCGAGCAGTCAAAATGTTGACTTTCTGAAAAAGGGGTCAAGCGCACCTGCGCTCGTGGTGGGCACAGCTGCGCTCGAGTGCACTGCCTAGCAGATTTTTGGGCAGTCTGGGTCTGGTCGGGTCAGTCCGAGTCGAGTTTTCTTTGAAAATTTAAGTTGAAATAAGTGTAAAATGAATGTATTTGTGTAATAAACCAATATATGGAGTTTATTAGTAACTAATTGGTAGCTAAATGTTTAAAGTAAAGACTAAGGTTAACATAATTAAAAAGTTAACTATTGGTATTGTTTGAAATAAAATATTATTAAGTGGTGAATAATATTAATATGTGATTAAAAGGTTGTGAAATGATTAATAACATTTGTAAATGATTTAGATATTATTACATGGTTAATGATATTAGTAAGAGATTAAAATATTATTAAATGAGTAATAATATTAATAAGTCAATAGAATATTATTAAATAGGTAATAATATTAGTAAATGAATAAAATATTATTAAATAATTAATAACATTAATAAGGGATTAAAATATTATTAAATGGTTAATAATATTAATAAGTGATTAAAATATTATTAAATGGTTAATAATATTTATTAAATGGTTAATAATATTAATAAGGGATTAAAATATTATTAAATAGATAATAATATTTATAAGTGAACAAAATATTATTAAATGGTTAATAATATTTGAATGTAGTTGTATATTATCAAATGTAGATAATATTTTGAGATATTTGGTACATTATTAAATATCCAAATCATTAAGTTATGTAAAAGAAGGAAGTTTAATCGAATTAAACCAATGTAGATAGTCCTTTGTGACTAATTTAGACAACTGATTAAAAGTGGGTCGTATAATGATATGTAGTGAAGGTGTAAGTTAGTTAATGTTGGTTCGAAATCGGAACAGTTTGTTTAGTAGTAAAGTTCCGACATCGAGTTCGTTTGAATGAACAATAACGCGCAAGCATACGCGGTCAACAAGTAATAAAGTGAAAGTAAAGTATCGATCCCACGAGGAATTAGTTCTAACGATTTCCCAAATATCGAGCCTATCAAGTCGATCTTAGTTCGAACATTTGATTGAATGAAGGAAGTGGAATGTAAATGGACATAATGCAAATTAACATTTAAACTACTAAAACGGTAAAGATAGATGAACCTATGATTACGTTTTCTCCCAATACTTCATTTAAATCTCCTCACTCTCCCTATTTGGTCTTACGGTCACGATGACTGGTTAACCGAGAATACAATAGTATTTACACGCCTCTTTTGAAGGACATATAAACAAACCAAATCTAAACCTATCCCATTTGACAGAATTCAGACAAGGACACCCAAGCTAAGCATTTCACTATATGTCTATGAGAAATAGCAACACAAGGATTTGAAGCACGTATTCTCACATTGGTTACATGTGGCACATAGGTATATGTCTATCCTACGCACAAATTATGCATACGCTCCTAAGAACACATAGCATAACACATGTTATCACATTCGGGTCAAAACACTATAATCCGTTTTCCAATTTCATATAGGTTACCAAATTAACCACTTGTCCAAGCAATTAAACATGAAAAACTAAATGTGATAACCCAATTCATACGGTGCCATCCAAGAGACTACAAACCTAAGCCAACGAAGCAAAACGATAAGCCAAATACAAAACAAACTTCACTTAGGCATTTTGTCGAACACTTGGCGTGCACAATGAAATCCTTCTCTCAAAGAACTCACAAATACAACAACAACCAAATAAGAAAGAGAGATTCAATTAAACTAAGCATTAGACACCCAACACAATCATAAATTCCATGCTCAAGCCAAAACAAATGAGTAAAACCTCATCAAACATGCATACAATATATACATAGATAAATGAGATCAAAACAACAATCACAATGGCTTAAACAAGTTATAGATTCAATACCAAACATAGATACAAGATCAATGGATAGATATTAATCCATATTGTTCCAAAAAGTAATCAACAACAATGGAAATACAAATTAAAGGAAAGAAGAAGAAGATAGTTGTCACCCATCTCCAAGCTCCAAACATTCAATCCATAGCTTCCTTAGATGTTGAAATCCATTCCTAACCTCCATGGAAGGTGGCTCTCTTCATCCTTTGGCCTCCAAAATCACCTCTAGCCGCCTCCCAAAGAAGAAGAAATGAGATTGAAATGTTAGGGCTGCAGTTTTTCCTCTTTAAAACTGATTCTGCGCGTATGAACAGTGCCACCGCCGCGGCAGTCAAACTTTCTGCTAATTTCAGGTTTTGTACTACCGCTGCGGCGGTGGAAACCACCGCTGCGGCGCTAGTACAAATTGCCCAAAAGTGTTCCTCTTTTGACTGCTGCAACATCCTTCAGTGTTTTGGGCATATCTTCTTCATACGAACTCCGATTGAGGTGATTCAAGATGTTTCGGAAAGGAGACTCGTAGACCTACAACTTTCATGTTTTACAAAATTGAAGATTCGGAATGGATCAAGGCCAAAATTGGACTTTAATTGGCTGCTGCGTAAACGGAGCGCAGAAAATGCGAACCAGGCAATTCCAAGCCTTGATCCACCAAGCCCTTATTATAATTTCTACAAAATGAAATAGAAACACATAAAAATAATATAACACCACATCCTATACAATGTGGTACAAAAACACATACAACTAAATCAACACTTAACATATAAATTACGAATAAACTACACAAAAACGACATATAATACATAAAATACCTAAACATGATATAATTCACCATATTATACAATAACATAAAAACACATATAAAATCACATAAAACACTTAAAGATTCACAAATTATCAAAGCTTAAATGTATTCAATTCGTAGGTATAAAACTCACTCATCAAATACCCCCAAACTTAAACATTTGCTTGTCCTCAAGCAAAACAAAGACCCACTAAATAAAGCAAAATAACTAAATAAAAAGGTCAAAATAAAAAAAAATTCTACTAGTTAAAAATCACAAGAAATTACTTGAAGAATCACAAATTATCAAGGTCAGGAGTACTCTAAGCATACATATAACATTAAATAACCAAAATACCCCCAAACTTAAACATTTGCTTGTCCTCAAGCAAAATAAAGACAAACTACACAAACAGAAATAACAACACGAACTTGAGCGATGAATCGATATGCAAAACAAAATGGCCACATAGATTATTCAAATGATAATTACAAGAAAACATCAAAACATTGTCATGTCTAGAATTTCAATCTATATGTTAATCATACATTACTCATGATCCAAGTGTGTGTGTGTACCATTCGTAACAAACTAATTAAAACTCAGATAGGTTATGTAAACAAATTACCTTATTAAAGAAAGCAAAAACTTCGAACACTTGCATAATACATCACTCTACACTAGTCCCAGCAAGATTCAAATTAAAATCTTGACTTGTGCAATGTCTCCTTCTATTAGGCTATACAGAGTTACCCGTGTAACGAGCGTTTGGCTAATGACTCCCAAACCAGTTGGCTTTAGGGCATTAGGTGTAAAGACACCCCTAAGAGCCTATTAACTCGAGCAACAAAGGCCACAAAATTCGACTAGTCAAACAACTTATTATATTTTATTTTTATATATATATTTTTCTTTTTCTTTTTCTTTCTTTCTTTTTTTCTTTTCTTTTTATTTATTTATTTATTTTTTATTTTTTTTCCGTAGTCAATACACATATGAGTGCGTTTTACGCTCCATCTCACATTATTACTAAATAAACAAATCAAAAGTGGGAAAACTAGCTTCGAATGATGCATAAACAGGTTCTAAAGTAAAAGCTCGCCTCAATAAGCATGTAGTCCTATAAACCATCATTAAGCAACTAATAGGCTTGAACAAATGGATAAGTGCTCAAAAGCGGAAAGGATCACAAGAAATGTAAAAACCAACGACAAATCAAGCACACAGACTACGCAACATTAATCCATTTTCTACGAGTTATAATAAGAATAATCAATTGCCTGATACTCGATTAAAGTTCAAAACACATCAAAACAAGGCTCAAGAGACTCAAACCTATACTACAACGACTCAAAAACAAAAATACACGAAAATAAAATAAAAACAAAAACAAATGAACACAAAACAAAAACAAAAACATAAACCGACGAAAACAAAGCAAAAATAACACTAATAAATTCATTTTCGTAGGGAACACGGTTGCACTTAGCACGTGCAACAAGCCGTTAAACCCCAAGGTTGCCCAAGAGGATGAGTTTTGTCTCGTGAGGGTTTGCAGAGAATATACCCACAAAATTCAAAACTTAAATACAATTAAAAGCAAAAAAAATAATAAAACTAAATACAAAATCTTAAAACAAAAACAAACTAAACAAAAATACACAAATCATATCAAAACAAAACACAAACGACCCCCAAACTCGGAATTGACAACGTCCTCACAATATACAATGAAAGAATTAAAAACAAGGGCCTTCCCTGAAAAATTGGGTCAATTTATCAACTGTCGCCTTCCGCAACCGGCTCTTGCGATTTGCTAAGATATGACCTGTGTGTGAAAAACAAAACTAAACAAAACATTAAGTAAACCTAGGTTGCCTCCCAGTTAGCGCTTATTTTATAGTCTTTAGCCCGACTTCTTATTTTTTTATTCCAAACTTTGAGAATGTCGGGAAAACAATCAAAAGTTCAAGCGAAAAGTAAAAACAGGAATGCAAGTTTAAACAAAGACCAAGTTGAATGAAATCAATAGCGAAAAACAATTAGAAACTAATTCCCCGGCAACGGCGCCAAAAACTTGTTGGTTCGAAATCGGAACGGTTTATTTAGTAGTAAAGTTCCGACATCGAGTTCGTTTGAATGAACAATAACGCGCAAGCATACGCGGTCAACAAGTAATAAAGTGAAAGTAAAGTATCGATCCCACGAGGAATTAGTTCTAACGATTTCCCAAATATCGAGCCTATCAAGTCGATCTTAGTTCGAACATTTGATTGAATGAAGGAAGTGGAATGTAAATGGACATAATGCAAATTAACATTTAAACTACTAAAACGGTAAAGATAGATGAACCTATGATTACGTTTTCTCCCAATACTTCATTTAAATCTCCTCACTCTCCCTATTTGGTCTTACGGTCACGATGACTGGTTAACCGAGAATACAATAGTATTTACACGCCTCTTTTGAAGGACATATAAACAAACCAAATCTAAACCTATCCCATTTGACAGAATTCAGACAAGGACACCCAAGCTAAGCATTTCACTATATGTCTATGAGAAATAGCAACACAAGGATTTGAAGCACGTATTCTCACATTGGTTACATGTGGCACATAGGTATATGTCTATCCTACGCACAAATTATGCATACGCTCCTAAGAACACATAGCATAACACATGTTATCACATTCGGGTCAAAACACTATAATCCGTTTTCCAATTTCATATAGGTTACCAAATTACCCACTTGTCCAAGCAATTAAACATGAAAAACTAAATGTGATAACCCAATTCATACGGTGCCATCCAAGAGACTACAAACCTAAGCCAACGAAGCAAAACGATAAGCCAAATACAAAACAAACTTCACTTAGGCATTTTGTCGAACACTTGGCGTGCACAATGAAATCCTTCTCTCAAAGAACTCACAAATACAACAACAACCAAATAAGAAAGAGAGATTCAATTAAACTAAGCATTAGACACCCAACACAATCATAAATTCCATGCTCAAGCCAAAACAAATGAGTAAAACCTCATCAAACATGCATACAATATATACATAGATAAATGAGATCAAAACAACAATCACAATGGCTTAAACAAGTTATAGATTCAATACCAAACATAGATACAAGATCAATGGATAGATATTAATCCATATTGTTCCAAAAAGTAATCAACAACAATGGAAATACAAATTAAAGGAAAGAAGAAGAAGATAGTTGTCACCCATCTCCAAGCTCCAAACATTCAATCCATAGCTTCCTTAGATATTGAAATCCATTCCTAACCTCCATGGAAGGTGGCTCTCTTCATCCTTTGGCCTCCAAAATCACCTCTAGCCGCCTCCCAAAGAAGAAGAAATGAGATTGAAATGTTAGGGCTGCAGTTTTTCCTCTTTAAAACTGATTCTGCGCGTATGAACAGTGCCACCGCCGCGGCAGTCAAACTTTCTGCTAATTTCAGGTTTTGTACTACCGCTGCGGCGGTGGAAACCACCGCTGCGGCTCTAGTACAAATTGCCCAAAAGTGTTCCTCTTTTGACTGCTGCAGCATCCTTCAGTGTTTTGGGCATATCTTCTTCATACGAACTCCGATTGAGGTGATTCAAGATGTTTCGGAAAGGAGACTCGTAGACCTACAACTTTCATGTTTTACAAAATTGAAGATTCGGAATGGATCAAGGTCAAAATTGGACTTTAATTGGCTGCTGCGTAAACGGAGCGCAGAAAATGCGAACCGGGCAATTCCAAGCCTTGATCCACCAAGCCCTTATTATAATTTCTACAAAATGAAATAGAAACACATAAAAATAATATAACACCACATCCTATACAATGTGGTACAAAAACACATACAACTAAATCAACACTTAACATATAAATTACGAATAAACTACACAAAAACGACATATAATACATAAAATACCTAAACATGATATAATTCACCATATTATACAATAACATAAAAACACATATAAAATCACATAAAACACTTAAAGATTCACAAATTATCAAAGCTTAAATGTATTCAATTCGTAGGTATAAAACTCACTCATCAGTTAAGCGTACCCGACGTGTCCAAAGTATATTTTTGGGCTAGAGGTTTTGTCCGGAACTTAAGGGTTCGTTTATCGGACATCTTAAGGGTTAATAATTTAAAGTTAAAGTCTTAAGTTAAGACTAATTAATTGTCATTGTAACTAATGATTATGTCAATTTTATATATAAATTGTAGGTTGAATGAATAATGCAAATAAGCGTAAATGGTAGAAGCGAACCAGACAAGTTTTTCTGAACTTGCTCCTATGTGCATTGCTATGCTATAATATGATGTTAAATTATTAACATGAAGATATATTGATGATATTTGTGATATGTGAACAACATGAGATATGGTTACATGTGAAATATGTAAAGTTATGAAGCATGATTTTGCTAGATGCTAGTTGTTTATTGTATGTGATGTATAAGAAATATGAAGCATTCATAAAATGAAAAACATGAAATGCATGATGTAAGAATAAAATACAGAGCATGTATAATATGTGAAGCATGTAATGTGTTATGTGTAACTGTTAAACTTGCTGAGCCTTCATGCTCACTCTTGCTTAAAACCAATATTTTTAGATAGTGCAAGTTATTCAAAGTTTTTGATAAAGATTAAGGAACAGGAAAACATATTACTTTCACTGAGGGTCTAAACGAATATTGTAGATATCAGTCCGAATTGGACAGGTAAAATATTTGTATAGAATAAAGAATTGGTTGGCATATAATATGAGTGTTAAATACTCAAATTGATTATAATAGAATGTCGTATCATGTATAATATTGAGACATACTAGGAATTTGTAAAGATTGCGATTCTGTAATAGAAAGAGATGTTGCAAAATTATAAATAAATGATTATATATCAATGTTAATATTGTTATAGGTTATGATTGATAAGGAAAAAGTTGTACTCGTGTTGAACCGAATCCGAGGTTCGAGGGACCCGAATTCGGGGTCGTCACAGTTGCTCTCTCAGTCAAAGAATCCATATCAACTACTGATTTGGATAGCTTTTTAAAATAATAACATATGTATGTCTAGCCGAACAAATGGCGTAGACCAATTCTTTAAACAGTTCATTATTGAAGAACTTAAAATATTTTATAGTTCAATAATAGAACATGAATTCAAGTGCACCAAGTGCGAATATCAATAATTGTCATTGATGTGGAGTAATTAACAAACATTACGCCATTAACATGATTTTAAAAATACTAACTCGAGTTTGAGTTATGAAACTTGCTCAATATAAATGTGAGTAAGGGTAGGGAACTTACCTTGTTCGCGACGTAATGCTAATTCAGATTAATTAGACTCCCTTTGAAAGACCCAACATTGATAACGTCGACCTATTAATTAGTACAACATATAATTGTGCACTTAAACATTTAAGTTTACTAAACCTAACAATCAATCACCGATGATCATCATATAACACATTACAAGAAATTTTATATCATTTACACTTAGTTGTATTTAGGTAAATGATTTACTTGTCAAATATTATTTCTCTTTAAGTAATATTGACTTAAGTATGCTTTAAACATCTTTATATAATTATTTAAACTTTTAAACAGTTTATTATAATTGTTTCATTACTTCATTTATCCTTAAACATTATTTAACATAATAAATGATAATTATCCTTAATTATTGTTGATTAATAATTAATTAATTAAAGTCTATTAAGTATTTTGTTAACTGTATTCTCATTTACCTACTATTAAATTTTTAATTAAATAATAATTAATTAATGATTCATCCTTATATATTATTTAATCTTAATTAAATAATAAATAATTAGTTTATTAATATTAACCTTTTTTTAATTATTATTTAAAATCAATTAAATAATAATTAGTTATCCTTACTTATTATTTAATGTTAGTTAAATAATAAATAATTAGATTATTAACTTTATTCTTTGTTAATTATTATTTAATATCAATTAAATAATAATTTATTAATTATCATCCTTATTTATTATTTAATATTAATTAAATAATAAATAATTATTTTATTAACTTTATTCAACATTTAAATATCAATTGATGAACTTAATTGCTTTATTTATTATTTAATATTAATTAAATAATAAATAATTAATTTAATTATTTTGGTTCATAATAATTATTCTTAAATTTCTTTATTTATTAATTAAATAATAAATAATTAATTACCTTTAATTCCCTTTATTTATTGTTTAAACCATTAAACAATAAATAATTAACTAGTTTTATTTAAATAATAATTAATTACCTTAAATATCCTTAATTTATTTTATTAATAATTATTTAATTTATTTAGGTCCCATAGTAATTATATTAAGATTTAAAATATTATACGACCCGTTTAATTAATTAAAACCGACCCGAATCGAACCAAACCGACCCAAAGCTCATCTGGACCGATCAGGGACCGAAATGGAGCATCATGGGCACCTACTTAGGGGCCTAGGCGCCCAAGGGGTTGTGATAGGTGCCTAGGCACTTGAAAAGGCGTTAGCTTCCAGGATTTTTGTAATTTTGTAGTTCAGCTTCTATTTTGATTTCTGATTTTTACATTCTTTACATAAACTTGAATAAAATGAAATCTACAAATTCAAATGACCTTAAATTGGTCTTGTTGGATTTGTATCTTCTTTAACTACAAGATCCCATCATTGAAAACATAGTTTTGGACATATTTAGGTCACGAAAAATGGGCTCAAAGTGGACTGTTGCGCATCAGGGCTTGATAGTGAACCACTTTGGTTTCAAAAAGCGTAATTCACTCATTTTAAAACCTTTTGACATGATTGCAAGTAGGTTTTATTCTTAACTTACATATCTAGCATGTGAAGAAAGAAAATTGCACATACAACATGTAAGTTTCAAAATATAAAATCCCGAACCACACGTTCGATTAAGGTTCCGTCGGTAAAAAACGTTTTCATGTTTTTTGCTAAACTTTTCAACACAAATGCAAATCAATAAACATGTTAAACCCATTTAACTATAGATTTACTAATTTAGCATGGATATAAACATTTATATCTTACAAAATGGTTTTCTAACATGAAAATTATATATAACACAAAGAGAAGCTCAAAAACTAAGATTTTTAGGGTATGTTATATCTTTTGCTCTTGATGGCTCTCTTTCTCTCCTTTTCAAAATATAAGATGAATCTAGATGACATACAAGGACTCCCTCAAGTTGTTGTGCACTACCACTTATCCTCACTTAGTGTTTTCTTTATCTAAAACCTCAAGAACACTAATTGTTCTCTCTAACTTAACTTGGTGTTTCTAACAAAATGACCAACTCTTGCTAGCATGGGTGAATGGCCTTATATATAGGGAATTGCTAAGTATACTTAGCTTTGCTAAACCACCCACACTTAGTTAATTAACCCCTTAAACCTAACAAGACAAGGTGTCATAACTTAAGGAACTAGCTAGCTTGGGAGAGGGTTTTGAGGAGTAGGCTTCATTAGAGTGAATTGGGGAAGACATTGAGTCTTGCACCATCCTTGGTTCCCCACCAAATTGACCAGCCACTTCACCCATTTACCAACCAATTTACTTTTATTTTTATTGCCAAAATACAAGCATATATACACATTTATATATACAAAAATTTGTAGCAAGCTTGACCAATATTTTGACCTTACATTGGGCTAGGATTTTGGGTTAATAAATAGATCATTTGACCACTTTCAATTGGGCCAATTAAATTAGTTACATGACCAAATACAAGTCCATTAGCAATTAAATTAAATTGGGCTTGTTTATAAAAAAAAATAACTTGGACTAGTCCACTATTAATAAATTCTTAGTGGAACTATAAATTATTATTATTAATGTATTTCACATAGACATTAATTAATAAGCACATTAATTAATTTACATAATTCAATTAGACTTGCTAGGAATCAAGTTAATTGAATTATTATATAACTTATAAATTCTATCAACGATTTGATATTAAAAATACCTAGGATGTTTCATTAATTCAATTAATCCATTAAGTGGTCCTTCTTTTAATTAATTGTCACATAATTAATTAAACCAAGCTCTTATTCAATGATTTAATTTAATCGCACAAAAATTTAATTTATCAAAAAAAATTAAAATAATTTCATTTATATAGGTTAAAATATTTGTCGTCATTATATTCTCCCCCTTATAAGAATTCCATCCCCGGAATTTCAACATAAGGTCAATAAAAAAGATGTGGGTAATTCCTCCTCATCTTTTGATCTAATTCCCACGTAGCTTCCTCAACTTCATGGTTTCTCCAAAGAACCTTGACCAAATATATAACCTTATTCCTTAGCGTCTGCTCCTTCCTATCTAGTATCTGGACATAAATTTTCTCGTACGATAGATCTTTCTCGACTTGGATTGGTTCATAGGATCTTACGTGCTTGTAGTCAGGTTTATACGACCGCAACACTAAAACATGAAACACGTTGTGAATGTGCTCCAGTTTAGGAGGTAAGGCTACCTCGTATGCCACTTCACCAAATTGCTTCAGAACTTCAAATGGTCCTACGAACCTCGGGGTCAATTTTTTTTTTGCCAAACCTTATATTCCCTTTCCAGGGAGATACCTTCAAAAATACAAAGCTGCCAACTTCAAAGTCTCACTTTTGACGATGCAAATCAGCATACTTTTTCTGACGATCCTAAGCTGCTACCAGACGAGCTCTTATAACTTTAATCACATCCATGGTCTGTTGTACCAATTCAAGTCCTAATAGTCTTCATTCACCAACCTCATCCTAACATAATGGCGTGCGGCATTTCCTCCCATATAATGCTTTGTATGGCGGTATGCCAATACTAGCATGGTAACTGTTATTATATGCGAACTCCAACAAGGGTAGATGGTCATCCTAACTGCCTTTCAAATCCATCAAGATTGCCCTAAGCATGTCTTCCAGTGTTTGAATCGTCCGTTCACTCTGGCCATCAGTTTGAGGATGATACGTTGTACTCAACCTCAACTGTGTTCCCAATCTTTCCTGTAAGCTTCTCCAGAAATTTGATGTGAAGCGCGGATCTCTGTCAGACACAATAGATACCGGCATTCCATGTCGTGACACAATCTCCTTTATATATAACTTTGCCAACTGCACCAGATTATACCTTATCTTAATCGGTAGAAAATGTGTATATTTGGTCAAACGATCCACGATCACCCAGATCGCGTTGTAACCCTTCTGTGTTGGTGGAAGCCCGGTCACAAAATCTATCGTGATGTGCTCCCATTTCCACTTCGAAATCTCCAACGGTTGCAGCAGCCCACCCAGTTTCTGATGTTTTGCTTTAACCTTCTGACATGTCAAACATAGCCCCACACATTCCGCGACCTCCCTTTTTATGTTCGGCCACTAGAAGTGTTGACTCAAATCTTGATACATCTTCGTATTTCCGGGGTGTACCGAGTACCTTATACTGTGAGCTTTCTGCAAAATCCTCTCCTTCAATTCCAGAACCATTGGTACCTAGATCCTTCCTTCAAATCTTAGTAGCCCTGTGCTATCAACTTTGTACTTCAGTTCCTCTCCTTCTAAGATTCACGCCCTTATGGCAATACATTCTTCATCTTTTTTTTGAGACTCCTTTATCTTGTCTAATAAAGTTAGACTCACCTCTACTGCGAATAACTTTTCATTTACTTCTTTCGGATACTTGACCTCCAACTCTAGTCTTTCCATATCCATGATTAATTCTTCTTGGTTCATCAACATCAACAACTTTTCTCTGTCTTTCCTGCTCAGAGCATCTACCACCACATTCGCCTTACCGGGATGGTATAGAATTTCACAATCATAGTCTTTGATTAATTCCAAACATCATCTTTGCCTCATGTTTAGCTCTTTCTGAGTGAAGATATACTTCAGACTTTTGTGGTTTGTGTAAATCTCACATTTTTCTCCATACAGGTAGTGCCTCCAAATTTTCAGTGTAAATATTATCGTTGCTAACTCCAGGTCATGAGTTAGATACCCTTTCTCATAATCCTTTAACTGTCGTGAAGCGTACGCTATGACCCTGCCGTGTTGCATCAGAACGTAATTGAGCCCCTTGTATGACGCATCACTGAAAACCAAATATCCTCTCGTCTCATCTGGTAGGGACAATACAGGTGCTTCACTAAGTCTCTTTTTCAGCTTCAAGAAACTTGCTTCACACTTCTCCGTCCATACGAACTTAACCATATTTCTCGTTAAATTTGTCAATAGCATCGCTAATTTCGAGAAATCCTGTATAAATCTTCTGTAGTAACCTGCCAATTCCAAGAAACTCCTGACTTATGTTGGCGTCTTCGGCAGTTTCCAATTTATAACTGCCTCCACCTTTGCTGGATCTACCAACACACCATTTTTATCAATTACATGCCCCAGAAACTGCACCATTTGTAGCCAAAATTTACACTTAGAAAACTTCGCGTACAGCTTCTCCTTTCTCAAAGTTTCCAGTACCACTACCAGATGTTCAGCATGCTCTTCCTCCGTCTTCAAGTAAACCAAAATATCATCTATGAATACAACAACGAACTTGTCCAAGTACTGCTTGAACATTTTGTTCATCATGTCCATAAATATTGCTGGTGCATTTGTCAGCCCAAATGACATCACCAAAAACTCAAAGTGATCGTATCAAGTCTTGAATGCTGTCTTCTATATGTCCTCTTTTCTCACCTTCATCCGGTGATACCCCATTCTCAAGTTAATCTTCGAAAAGTACTTCGCTCCCTTAAGTTGATCAAATAGATTGTTTATCATGGGCAACGGGTACTTGTTCTTAATCGTAACTTTGTTCAACTCTCGGTAGTCAACACAAAGTCTTAACGACCCATCTTTCTT
The DNA here is from genome assembly GCA_947179155.2 of Hedera helix. Classification (NCBI taxonomy): domain Eukaryota; kingdom Viridiplantae; phylum Streptophyta; class Magnoliopsida; order Apiales; family Araliaceae; genus Hedera; species Hedera helix. Next base: position 26,515,382 of record OX359264.1, read on the forward strand.
CTTTACAAATAACATCGGCGCTTCCCACAGAGACACGCTCGGTCGAATATACCCCTTCTCCAATAATTCCTGTAATTGTATCATCAATTCCTTTATTTCTACCGGAGCTATCCTATACGGTGCTTTTGATATTGATGATGTCCCCAGTACTAAGTCAATTATAAATTCCACCTCTCTATTTGGCGGTAAACCCGACAACTCATCTGAGAATTCCCTTACCACATGTATCTGTCCTACTTCACCCCTACCCTTTGAGTATCAACCACGTACGCCTGATAACCTATGCAATCCTTCCTTAGCAATCTTTTTGCTTGTATCATTATTAGACAATAAGATTGTCTCAGCGATTTACTCCCATAAAATACCACCTTCGACTTATTTGGAGTCTTTAGGTTTATACGCTTCTTTTGGCAGTCAATCACAGCTCCATGATTAGACAACAAATCCATTCCAAGGATTACGTCAAATTCTCTTAAACAAATTGGAATTAAATTCACACATAATTTATGTCCCCTTATCTCGGCACAACAATTCCTATATATATGTATTTTACAGGGATCACTTCCTTATTTTCTACCTCTACATTCATTGGGTTCTCTAATTTCTCACGAGGTAACTTTAATCGGTTAGCAAATTTATCAGAGATAAAAGAACATATAGCACCTAAATCAAATAATACATATGCATTAATATTATTGATCGGAATAATACCTGCCACCACTTCCTTCAATTCTATAGCATCGTGGACGGTCATATTAAAAGTGCGTGCCACCAACCTGTTCTATTGTGTCTTCCCTCTAATAGTTAGTTTGTTGTTGTTCCCTTAATTTGCGCTCTCGGAATTGCTCTTTCTTTTCAGGCTGTCTTTCTTTTGATGATCGGGTGAGCCACAATAGAAATAATCTCCCTTTTTTACCTTCAGGCATTGTGGAGCAAAGTGCCGCGGCTATCCACAGTTGAAACATACACCCTTACCTCGCATGCACTCCCCTGAGTGATTCTTCCCACATTTTTCGCACTTGTTGCTCTTTTTAGCCTCAATTGATGGCTTTCTAGAGTTTTGACTATCATTCCATTTTCTTTTGTGAGGATTGCTTCCTCCGCTGCTATTTCCTTGTTTATGCCCCTTATGACTCTTCTTCTTATGATCCTGCTGGTATTTGGTCAACGCTTCATTCCCTCATTCAGCGATGATGGCTTTTTCTAGTAATGACAAAAACGTGTTGATTTGTAGCACTGCTACTTTTTCATACACCTAAGGCTTCAGTCTTCGTTCAAATCTCCTGGCTCTCTTGACCTCCATGTCTACCTGTTTCGGTGCAAATCTGGCCAACTCATTGAATCTTGTAGCATAGTCAGTAACTATCATGTTCCCTTGTTTCAGTTCCAGGAATTTTTACTTCCATTCTTACCTGCATGCTCTCCGAAAAATAGTTTTCGAAGAACAGCTCCTTGAAACATGACCACATTATCATTCCTTCTCCCGCTCAATTTTTGTTAGCTTTCCACCAGTAGTTTGCCTCTCCCTTCAACATGAACATGGCAAATGACGTTTGTTGCTCTTCGGCCACTCGGGCGACCTCGAACACTTTTTCCATCTCTTCCACCCATGTCTGGGCTTCAATTGGATCGGTAGTTCCGTGAAACTCTGACGGTCCTACCAGTTTAAAATCCTTAAAGTTTGTGAAGTGAGTCCCCGACTGATCCACTACAGGCAATGGTTTATTCTGTATGATTTCTGCAAGCATAGCTGCAAAAGCTCACATTAGGTCTGCTGGAACTTCCTCATTATTTACCGACTCCTGTACGCGCGGGATTCGATTTTATCTTCTTGGCGACATGGTCTAAAGTAAATAAGACCTTATGTTATTATTTTGTGTTTTTACATTTCATGCGACATTTATTTATGTTTACATTTAACAGTTAAACACAATTCAATATTAATATAACTAGATAAAATAACTGCATTTATATTCATATACCACCATTTTAATACATCAAGTGACAATCTATGGCATACTGCTATAAATGCTCATATAGACCCATAGCTATCCTCTAGAATTAGAAAGTGGGAATTTAAATCAACCTACCCCTATGACAAAACAAAAGTCGGGGTCTATCACTATCCTAAGTCTAAACAAAATAGTGGGATTTACAACATATACTAGTCCTTACTATGAACAAAAGTGAGTACTAATTGCAACTATATATAAGCTAAAATAGTGATATAGCTAGTGGCAGTACATCCCACGATAAATCGTATCCTCGTGCTCCTGCCTGGTGATACTGTCGACTACTCTGCTGCGACCTAAGTCCTCCTATCGGGGATACTTCCTAATCCGGCTCCTCAGCCTACCGAAGGCAGTATCCATCATAAAACCCAGGGAATCAATCCTAGATGCCCTAGATCGAACCTCTACCTCTAGCTCGTCCACTCTCTTGACAGCTTTCATCCACTCATCATGAATGTGGATCTTGTCCGCTATCTCCAAATCAAATTTGGCCTTCATTGCCTCATGCTCTACCTGTAACTCTATCAGACTCAACTCTACCTGATCATTTTCTTCCTTCAGCTCTATGTTCTTGGCCACCATCTGATGTAATAGGGGCCTTAACTGTTGTGTAGAGTGCTCATACCCCTGCAACTGTGTCTTCAGCACTCTCACCTTATCCTCTAGCTGATACGCCACATCCTTATACTAATCTTCCATCTCCTGATGGACCTGATTTTGTTCCTCTAGATGATGAATTATATCCTTGAGTTCGTCATTCCTAGCGGTCAGCTCTTCTATGATGTCACTAGCAGTCATGCCTATGCCATTTGCATACTCAGCTAACTCCTTAGGTGATGTATTGTCCTAATAATGCACCTCCTCAGCTGACTCCTCATCGACAGTCTGTTGCTCCTCTGAATCATCCTCACTATGTGGAATCATTACCCCGCCCCTAACTGGTTTCTCAACATCAGCCATGTGATCCTCCTTGGGATCCTCCTCAAGTGCAGCCACCAGCGGCTAAACTGTATCCACATATATATTTATGAACTCTTCCTCTGCTGACTGGCTCGTCTGACCTACCTTAGGCATCCTACAACCACAGATAAAAAACGATAGCAAATCAGTATCACAATAAAATATATTCATTGATAAAATGAACTAATATTTTATTTTGTACAACATTAGCTCGATGAATCTCCATGATCCATCTCCAGACTTAACTTAACTCAACGGATCTCCTCGATCCAACTCCTAGCGTACTTTATACGAGTTTAATTCTACGCTTATAACCTAGGTTTCGCATCCTAAAGTTTATAACGTACAGTTCTGATACCAACCTGTGACACCCCTAAATTTAGGTACTAATACCTCAGATTTGGTGCTCACGCAAAAATACATCAAATCATCACTAAACAAGATTTAACACTAATGCGAAAATAAATAAACATATGTTGTTCATTAATACATAGTTTCACTAATCCCAAGGTCTTAAACCTTAAACAAAATACGTCATGCATAACCTATTAATACAAAAAGGGATCACGATTTAACAAAATAAAATAATAATAACAAATTATTCCTAAAGCTTGTCCTTACCTTTGTCCTTCTTGAAATGCTCAGGCTTAACTGCAATTAGTTCATGATATAACAAAAGTGAGCAACTACTTTGCTCAGCAAGTTTAAAATAAGTAATGAAGGTATATCATGAATGAATAGCAATCGAATAAATCAACGATTTAAAATAACTAAACAATATAGTCAAAGTTCAAATGAAAGAATAAATATTGATTATTTACTGCTGAGTGGTCTAATGGACCATGAACATTTCCAAGGAATCAATCATATGATTGACCATTTTTATATTTTAACCTGTCAGTTTGTACTTGAGGGGATCAGCCTCTTATACACCATGTGTATGCATAACATTAAACTTTGACGCATCGGATAACCGATACTTATATTCCCCTTATCAAAGGTTGCTCTCTTAGTCCAAGAATCCATACCAACTACTAGTTTGGATAGCTTTTTAAAATAATAACATATGTATGTCTAGCCGAACAAATGGAATAAACCAATTCTTTAAACAGTTCATGAATGAAGAACTTAAAATATTTTACAATTCAATAATAGAACATGAATTCAAGTGAACCAAGTGTGGGTATCAAAACTATCAGTGATGTGGAGTAATTAACAAACATTACACCATTAACATGATTTTAAAAATACTAACTCGAGTTTGAGTTATGAAACTTGCTCAATATAAATGTAAGTAAGGTTAGGGAACTTGTGTGACAACCCCAAATCTGGGTTTCATAACCTCGAGTTTGGTTCTCATTATCTCAAATCATAATAACAACTAAATACATAGTCTTCATTAATCTAGCAGAAAACACATACAGTTCCTTACAAAAAGGTAATACAATCCCAAAGTCTTAACCTTAATCTTCATCAAATCTATCTTAAGGGATTACAAAAGATTTACAAAAGTAATTACATAGAAAGCAATTAATTATCATGCATTAAACTAATCTAATTTTTGGCTTTTCCCTTGCCTTTGTTCTTTTTGGAGCATTCGGGCTTAGCTGAAAATAAGTCATGTTATAGCAAGGGTGAACAACTAGCTTGCTCAACAAGTTTAAGAATAGATAATACAAGATATGTCATGATTGAATGAGAAATAACATCAAAGGTTTCAACAATAGATAATAATTGTGAAAGAACAAAAATCAATTTTCAATGTAAAAGAAAGAATTGAATCTTTACTGCTGAGTGATCTTTAAGGACCATGAACTCTGCTGCTAAAGGTAAGACAGATATAGATCTGCCACCTTAGTAGTTTGATACTCGAGAGGATCAGCCTCTTGTACCCTATATATATGCATAACATTAAAACATTTTGCGCAAAGGTCGGTTTCCAGACAAAATAATCCCTTTATATAGGGTTGTTCGTTCTCAGTCTTACTATAAGAACCCGTACCAATCAATGATCTGGATAAGCTCTTAAAATATTCAAGTTGATGAATTTATACATGCAGTGGCTAGCCGAAATAATTAGCTTGGACATTTTTAAACAGTTCTTGATTTAATACACTATAAGCCTTGCAAATGCAGTATGTGTGAATACAATAGCAAGTCTAGGAACTTGCTCAATCACAATTTATATATGTTTAAAGAACTTGCAAAAATAAATACAAGTTAAGGTTCAGAGAACTTGCATTGTTTGTTGTCTATTGCTAACCAATTCAATTTACTATCATTTGAATAGACCTAACAATTTATCAAGTTGATCTTTTAATTAATATCATATATAGGTTAATATAATAAACTTTGCATATCGTAATACTCCTACACTTAATCACATAATTAAATAATTTAGGTATAGTAAACCCTTAAGAGATATTATCATTTTTTTGATAATATTTTAATCACATAAAACATATATTAATTATTAATATAGTTCATAATCCTATTTAATATTAACAATTTAATAATACGTTATTATCCTTCTAATATTATTAATTATTTAATAATATTTTAATACATAATATTATTAAGTATTTAATAATATGTTATTTATTCCGTAATATTATTAATCATTTAATAATATTTAATTTATTTTTTAATATTATTAATCATTTAATAATATTTAATTTATTTTCTAATATAATTAATTATTTAATAATATTTAATTCATATCTAATATTATTAATCATTTAATAATATTTAATTTATTTTCTAATATTATTAATTATTTAATAATATTTTATTCATTTTCTAATATTATTAATTATTTAATAATATAATATTTTATTCATTTACTTAATATTATTAATCCTTTAATAATATTTTATTTATTTAATAACATTTTATAAATTTAATTATATTATTAATCCTTTAATAATATTTATCCTCTTTTATATATTAAATTAACTTTCCATAATGTTTAAATTATATTTATTGATTCAAAAAATAATAATATAATTTTTAAAATATTTTTCACTTTCTGACCCGAACCGACTCGACCAAAATCGACCCGACCCGACCCGATTCGGAATTAATTCAAATTCTTGGAAAAGGCACGGCGCCTCGGTACAGTGTTTTGAACTACACACTGCGCCCCAACACCGTACTGCAGAAACATTTTTCAAGTTTTTCTAGATTTTCCAATTTTGACACTTTTGATTCAAACTTGCATAAAATGAAATCTACACATCCAAATGACACAAAATCAGTGTTGACATCTTCCTAACTTCTTGTTTTGCAACATTTCATAGTTCGATCACATTTTTGAAAACGTTTTGACATGAAATTTAAGATCAATCCACCTAGGGTATCAAAATCGACATGTTTTGCGGTAAGAGCCATAACTTCTTTGTTTTTCCATATTTTTGAGAGATTCAAGTTGTGTTGCCTTCATAACTCATGCATGCAACTTCCTAGCCATAGAAATCACATATCTAACTTGTACATTTCAAACTACAATGATAAATAGCACTTAGCTACCTAGGGTTTACCGGTAAAATATTATATGAACTTTTCTTCCATTTATTTTCATATCACAAATATAAATACATATAATAAACCTATCAAACCATGAATATACCTATATATCATAGTTTTAGACTTTTAGAGCATTTACATAACTTTTGATCGGTTAAAAATATATTTTGACTATAGAAAACATATATAGACCATTAAAATGAAATAAGGAAGAGGTAGAACACTTTTCAACCTCTTGGACTTGAATACTCTTCTTCTTCTCCTTCCAAAATAGGTTATGAGACTATATGTCATCCACCAAGCTTATCTTCTAGCAATATCTTTCACACCTGAAGTGTTTTACTCACAACTATCACTAGAACTCTCCCTTTCTCTCTAGAAATGCTAGACAAATGAAATAACCAACCTATTAAAGCTTGGTGGAGGTCTTATTTATAGGACTTTGGTAAGCTCCCACTAACTCCTTAATCAACTAGCATTGGTGCAATTAGAGGCTAATCTAGATTACTATTGGATTGATTGACTAGGTGATTGACATGGTGAATGACTAGAGTTGTTGGAGTGGTTGAACCACTTAGTCCTTAAGGATATTTTCCAAGCAACCAAGAGCAACAAGCCACCCCTTGTGGGGGCCCCATGTAGCCGACCAAATGGGGAATTTTCCCTATTTTTGTTTTATTTTTATAACTTTTATATACACATACACACACACACACACACACACACACACACACACACACACACACACATATATATATATATATAGACCAATTTTTAACTTCTATTTGGGCTCGACTTTGTACTTAAGAATTAAATGTGTTGGGCTCATTCAAATATTTTATTTGGGCTCAATTTAATTATTCCATTGGGCTCCCATTTAACTAACTCATACTACATTTAATTAAAATAAACATTGGGCTAGTTTAATTATAACATGAACTAACATTTAATTTAATACATAGGCTACTAGGTTAATTAATTTGACCTAGTTTAATACCTCATTTGGACTTAACAATATAGTCAAATTAGATTTGCTTTAATTAATTCTATCACCTTGCTTCCTTATTAAGTAAATACACACATACATAAGTATATTTAATTACATCAATGCATAATTAATTAGTACAAAATTTCAATTCATTGCTAATTATTTAATAATTATAATTACAATGACAAGTATAATTTGTGGTCATTACATTCTCCACCTTTATAAGAATTTCATCCCCGGAATTATAAATTTAAACTACTCAAAAAGATTCGGATAGTTATTCCTCATCTTTTCTTCAAGTTCCTACGTAGCTTCTTAAGCGTTGTGGTTCCTTCAAAGGACTTTGACATAATGTATAACCTTATTTCGTAATTTCTACTCTTTTTTATCTAATATCTGGACAGGAATTTCTGCATATAATAAGTCTTTTTCAACTTGTATCGGCTCATAGGATATGACGTGCTTGTAATCAGGCTTGTATGGCCGCAACACTGACACGTGAAACACATTATGAATATGCTCCAGTTCAGGAGGTAAAGCTACCTCGTACGCCATTTCACCCACTCTCTTTAATATTTCAAATGGTCCTATGAACCTCGGACTCAGTTTTCCCTTTTTTTCAAATCTGATCTTCCTTTTCCAGGGAAACACCTTCATGAACACAAAACTCCCTACTTCAAAATCTCTCTTCTGTCGATGTAGGTCTTCATATTTCTTCTGGGGATCCTGAGCTGCTACTAGTTGAGCTCTTATTACCCTGATAATTTCTACGGTCTATTGAACCAATTTCGGCCCCAACAGTCGACGTTCTCCTACCTCATCCCAATATAGAGGTATTCTACATTTTATTCCATACAAAGCTTCATAAGGCGGCATGCCTATGATCGCATGATAACTATTATTATATGCAAACTCCATTAATGATAGATGACCCTCCCAACTGCCCTTGAAATCCATCACACAGGCTCTGAGCATATCTTTTAATGTCTGAATTGTTCTCACTTTGCTCATCAGTCTGCAGATAATACGTTGTACTCATTCTTAACTGCGTCCCCATTCTTTCCTGAAGACTCCTCCAGAATTTTGACGTGAATCACAAATCCCTATCTGACATAATTGATACTGGCACCCCATGTCTTGAAACTATCTCTTTATGTATAGTTTGGCCAACTGATCCAAACTGAACTTAATATTGATAGGCAAGAAGTGCGCTAACTTTGTTAGTCGATCCACAATCACCCATATTGCATCATATCCCTTATGTGTTGCTGGAAGTCCTACCACAAAATCCATCGTGATATGCTCCCATTTCCATTCAGGAATCTCTAATGGCTGTAATAATTCACTTGGTCTTTGATGTTCATCCTTTACCCTCTGACAAGTTAGGCATCGACTGACACATTCTGTAACCTCCCTTTTCATATTTGGCCACCAAAAATGCTGACGTAGATCTTGATACATTTTCGTGCTACCCATGTATATTGAGTGTCTCGTACTGTGAGCCTCTTGCAAATTCTCTTCTCGTAATTCAAGCATTAACGGTACCCAAACACGATTTTCAAACCTTAGCAGTCCTTTGCTATCTACCTTGAACTTGACTTCTTCCCCATCAGTTATCATCTTCCTTATTCTGTCGCATTCTTTATCTTTGTCTTGAGCCTCCTTCACCTTATCTAACAAGGTTGGGCTTGCTTCCATTACTATTGACTCATTTGGAATTTTCACCTCCAACTCCATTCAAGCCATTTCTCTTATTAGTTCTTCCTGATCTGTCAAAACAAATAACTTCTCTCTGCTTTTCTGCTTAGAGCATCAGCTATCACATTAGCCTTACCAGGATGATATAGAATTTTACATTCATAATCTTTAATCAATTTTAACCATCTCCGTTGTCTCATATTTAACTTCTTTAATGTGAAGATATACTTCATACTCTTATGATCTGTGAATATCTCACACTTTTTTCCATATAAATAATGCCTCCAAATTTTAAGGACAAACACTACCGCTGCCAACTCCAAGTCGTGGGTAGGTATCTCTTCTCATAATCTTTTAATTGTCTTGATGCATACGTAATGACATTGTTGTTCTGCATAAGCACATAACCTAGTCCCTTGTGAGATGCATCACTATAGACCGTAAAACCTCCCGTGTCGTCTGGTAAAGTTAACACAGGTGCTTCACTAAGTCTCTTCTTTAACTCCTGAAAACTCTCCTCGCACTTCACTATTTTCCTTGTTAAATTTGTCAATGGCGTCGCTATCTTTGAAAAATCTTTGATAAATCTCCGATAGTAACCTGCTAGTCCTAAGAAATTCCTAATCTTCGTCGGCGTCCTTGGTTGTTCCCAATTCATCACCGCTTCCACTTTTGCAGGATCTATTGAAACTCCCTCATTGTCAATAACATGACCTAGAAATTAAACTCTCACCAACCAAAATTCACACTTTAAAATTTTGGCATATAACTGCTCATTCCTTAATATCTCCAACACCAATCTTAAATGTTCCACATGCTCCTCCTTTGTTTCGGAATAAACTGAAATATTGTCAATGAACACAACTACAAATTTATTCAAGTACTGCTTGAATATTCTGTTCAGCATGTCCAGAAATATTGCTGGCACATTTGTCAGTCCAAACGACATCACCAGAAACTCATAATGACCGTAACGAGTTCTGAATGTTGTCTTGGGTACGTCATCCTTCCTCGCTTTTAACTGATGATAACTGGTCCTTAAGTCAATCTTTAAAAAGTACTTCGCCCCTTTTAGTTGATCAAATAAATCGTCAATTCTTGACAACGGGTACCTGTTTTTAATCGTTACTTTATTTAACTCTCTATAGTCCATACAAAGTCTCATCGATCCATCCTTCTTTTTTACAAATAGCACATGTGCTCCCTATGGAGAAACACTCGGCTAAATGTACTTTCTATCTAACAATTCTTGTAACTGAACCATTAACTCTCTCATCTCTACCGGAGCCATCCTATACGATGCCTTTGATATCGGTGTTGTCCCTGGTACTAAATCAATCACAAATTCTATCTCCCAATCTGACGGAAGACCTAGCAGTTCATTTGGAAAAATATCCATGAACTCCTTAACTACTGATATTTGTTCCATCTCAGGATTCACCATTTGTGTATCCACCACATGTGCCAGATATCCTACACATCCCTTCTTTAACAGCTTCTTAGCCTGCATCATCGTCAGACAACAAGATTGTCTTAACAACTTGCTGTCGAAAAATATTACCTTAGACTTATTTGGTGTCTTAATGTATATACATTTCTTCTGATAATCAATTACCGCTCTATAGTTAAACAACCAATCCATTCCGAGTATAACGTCAAACCCCCTCAAACGTATCGAAATTAAATTCACACTCAACTTCTAACCCCTGATTTCTACACAATAGTTTCTATGTATATACTCTACAAGAATCACTTCTTTATTTGCAACTTCAATATTCATAGGGTTTTCAAACTTTTCTTTAGGCAATTTTAATTGTTTAGCGAAATCATCAGACACAAATGAATAGGTAACACCCGAATCAAACAATACATAAGTATTTATATCATTGATCGGAATAATACCTGATACTACGTCTTTTAATTCCATGATGTCTTGCACAGTCATGTTGAAAGTCCGTGCTGTCGGCTTGTTTTGTTGCACCGACCTTCCAATAATAAGTTTTCTGTTGTTTTCTCTGTATCCACTTCCCCCGTCATTTTTCTTCTTCGAACAATCCTTGATCTGATGGTCTGCAGCTCCACATAAGAAACAACCTCCTTCCTTCTTAGGTTTGGGACAATTAGGAGCGATGTGCCCTTCTTGCCCACAATTATAGCAGACGTTCTTCCCCTTCATGCATTCACCCGAATGATTTTTTCCACATTTACTGCATTTGATCCCTCTCTTCTGATCGCTTCCCTATTGTGTCCCTGAGCTGTTGTTGTTCCACTTACGCTTGTTATTGCTGTTGCCTTCGCTGTTATTATTCTTACTTCCACCCTCAATCCTCTTCTTATTCCTTTATTGATTATACTTAGATAACGCCTCGTTACCTCATTCAGCTATGATTGATTTCTCTAGTAAAGTTGAGAATGAATCAATCTGTAGTACTACCACCTTGTTGAATATCCAATATTTCAATCTCAAATCTCTGAGTCTTGCGTTCCTCCGTGTCTACCTGATGCGGAGTGAACCTGGCCAACTCATTAAATTTTGCCGCATACTCAAGTATCGACATATTTTCTTGCTTCAATTCTAGAAATTTCACCTCCATTCTACTTTTCATACTTTTCAGAAAATAGTTCTCATCAAATATCTCCTTAAATCTCGCCTAAGACACCACACCTTCTCCAGCCTTATTTTGATTGGCTTCCCACCGGAAATTGGCTTATCCCCTCATCATATAAGTAGCAAAAATAGTCTTTTTCTCCTCCGCCACTCTCGAAATAACAAACGCCTTTTCTATTTCTTTTATCCAAGACTAGGCTTCTATTGGGTTTGTCGTTCCCCTAAACTCCAGCAGTTCGACTGCCTTGAAATCTTTGAAGTTTGCCAATTAATTATGTGGTGGTGGTGGATTGGCTACTACTGGGTGTCGATTCTACATCGCCTCAGCTAGCATGTCGACGAAGGTCTGCATTGGGTCTACATTGCGTCCCCCTCGTCATTGTTAACTAATTCTTCTACCCCTTGATTTCTTGTTGGTTGTCTACGTGGCGTCATTATTTGATTAAAGAAACAGGAAAATATCTAATTATTATTGTTTCTAAATCTTATTCTTTTATCTTTTCACCTTTATGTTGTATCGTAAGCAATTTTAGCTAAAGTACAAGTAATCATCTCAACATTTATAAACATAAACATGACTGTATTTATATTCATATGCTAAAACAGTAGTGCACATAGCACCTTACATCGTAAGCATACTGCTATAAATGCCTCTATCCCTGATACGTTACAAAAGATGGGATTTCTAATGAACATATCCCATAACTTCCTAGAGTTGGGATTTACAACATATTAACCCTTTGATAAAACAAAAGTTGGGTTTTACTGCATCTATGTACATACAACATTATAAAATACTACTACTAATGACTGCACATCCTTCGACGGATTGCATCATCGTACTCCTCATCTCTTATGGCCATCACCACGTTCCTACTGATAGTGTGCATGGACTGACCCTCCTCAGCTAGGTAGTAGTGCACCCTGCTCTGAAATCTCAAATGAAGAGCGATAGACGTAACTGAGCCTATTGGTCCTCACCCTCTTCTCACAAACCTCATCTTCCAGCTCCAACATATATCCGTGTGCTGCATCCCTCTGAGTCTCCATCTCTATCCTATCCTCTATCGCCTCTTGCCAATGGGCACGGATGATGACCTTCTCTGCCTGCACTTGCTAAACCTTCAGTTTAGCCTCTGCTAACCTAGCCTCATTCGCTACCAACTTAGCCTGCAGCTCAGCGTCCTGATAAGCTAACTGATGGGTTAGCAACCCGACGTGCTTTACGGAGTCCTCGTACCCCTGTACCTGCTCCTCAAGATCTACTATCTTCTCTTTCAGCTTCGTGTTCTTGCCCGAGAATTGATAGGCCACTGCCTTGTACTGATCCTCCAAATGCTGGTGGGTCAGATTTTCCTCCTCCAAGTGCTTGACCCTTTCCTCCAGCTCCTCATTCCTCGTAGTCAGACCCTCGATGATGTCACTGGCAGTAGTGCCCATGCCATCAGCTGACTCCTCCTCTTCCTCCTCAGACTCAGACTCTGACTTGACCTCATCTTCACTGTATGGTCTCATCACGTCTCCTCTGACTAGCTCATCTCTATCTCCCATCTCTGGGTCAGACTCTGGATCCTCTATCGGTGCAACCACCAACGGCTGTGCAATATCCATATGGATATTAATGTAATCCTCCTCAGTTGTGTGACTCGACTGTTCAATCTCAGGCATCCTACAATCACACAAATAACACGACATCAGTATCGCAATAAAATATATTCATTGATGAAATGAAAGTATATTTAATTGTATTACTCCTCATCTTGATGAATTTCTTCAATTCATCTTGATGAATTTCCTCAATTCATCTCCTAACTTTATTTGAGTCGACTCTTTTAAGGTTTTATCATAAAGTTTTGCAACTTAAAGTTTTCTAACCTACGACTCTGATGCCAACCTGTGACGACCCCAAATCTAGGTTTCATAACCTCGGGTTTGGTTCTCATTATCTCAAATCATAATAACAACTAAATACATAGTCTTCATTAATTTAGCAGAAAATACATACAGTTCCTTACAAAAAGGTAATACAATCCCAAGGTCTTAACCTTAATCTTCATCATCTATCTTAAGGGATTACAAAATATTTATAAAAGTAATTACATAGAAAGCAATTAATTATCATGCATTAAACTAATCTAATTTTTGGCTTTTCCCCTGCCTTTGTTCTTTTTGGAGCATTCGGGCTTAGCTGAAAATAAGTCATGATATAGCAAGGGTGAGCAACTAGCTTGCTCAGCAAGTTTAAGAATAGATAATATAAGATATATCATGATTGAATAGGAAATAACATCAAAGGTTTCAACAATAGATAACAATTGTTAAAAAACAAAAATCAGTTTTCAATGTAAAAGAAAGAATTGAATCTTTATTGCTGAGTGGTATTTAAGGACTATGAACTGTTGCTAAAGGTAAGACAGATATAGATCTGCCACCTTAGTAGTTTGATACTTGAGGGGATCAACCTCTTGTACCTTATGTATATGCATAACATTCAGACATCTTACGCAAAGTTCAGTTTCCCGACAAAATAATCCCCTTATATAGGGTTGTTCGTTCTCAGTCTTACTATAAGAATCTGCACCAACCAATGGTTTGGATAAGCTCTTAAAATATTCAAGTTGATGAATTTATATATGCAATGTCTAGTTGAAACAATTAGCTTAGATATTTTTAAACAGTTTTTGATTTAATGAACTTTAAGTCTTGCAAATGCACTATGTGCGAATACAATAGCAATATGGATGTGAAATAACTTTAAATAATTAAACCACTTAAATTTGTGATGAAATAAATGTAAGTCTAGGAACTTGCTCAATCACAATTTGAATAGATTTAAAGAACTTACAAAAATAAATACAAGTTAAGGGTCAGAGAACTTGCTCTGTTTGTTGTCTACTGCTAATCAATTCAATTTACTATCATTTGAATAGACCTAACAATTTATCAAGTTGATCTTTCAATTAGTATCATATATAGGTTAATAAAATAAACTTTGAATATCTTAATACTCCTATACTTAATCACATGATTAAATAATTTAGGTATAGTAAACCCTTAAGAGATATTATCATTTTTTTGATAATATTTTAATCACATAAAATCTATATTAATTATTAACATAGTTTCGACTCCTATTTAATATTATTAACAATTTAATAATACATTATTATCCTTCTAATATTATTAATTATTTAATAATATTTTAATACATAATATTATTACGTATTTAATAATATGTTATTTATTCCTTAATATTATTAATCATTTAATAATATTTAATTCATTTTCTAATTTTATTAATCATTTAATAATATTTAATTTATTTTCTAATATCATTAATTAATTAATAATATTTAATTCAATTTCTAATATTATTAATTTTTTAATAATATTTAATTTATTTTCTAATATTATTAATCATTTAATAATATTTTATTAATTTCTAATATTATTAATTATTTAATAATATAATATTTTATTCATTTACTTAATATTATTAATCGTTTAATATTATTTTATTCATTTAATAACATTTTATGAATTTAATTATATTATTAATCCTTTAATAATATTTATCCTCTTTTACATATTAAATTTACTTTGTATAATGTTTAAATTACATTTATTGATTCCAAAAATAATAATATAATTTTTAAAACATTTTTTACTTTCTGACCCGAACTGACCCTGCCAAAATTGACCCGACCTGACCCGGTCCGAAATTAATTCAAATTCCTAGAAAAGGCACGGCGCCTCGGCGCTGTACTACAACAACTTTTTCTAGATTTTTCAATTTTAACACTTTTGATTCAAACTTGCATAAAATGAAATCTATACATCCATATGACACAAAATTAGTGTTGACATATTTCTAACTTCTTGTTTTGCAATCTTTCATAGTTCGATCATATTTTTGAAAACGTTTTGACATGAAATTTAAGATCGATCCACCTAGGGTTTCAAAATCGACATGTTTTGCGGTAAAAGTCATAACTTCTTTGTTTTTCCATATTTTGAGAGATTCATGTTGTGTTGCCTTCATTACTCATGCATACAACTTCCCAGCCATAGAAATCACATATCTAACTTATACATTTCAAACTACAACAATAAATAACACTTAGCTACCTAGGGTTTACCAGTAAAATATTATATGAACTTTTCTTCCATTTATTTGCATATCACATATATAAATACATGTAATAAACCTATCAAACCATGAATATATCTATATATATCACAGTTTTAGACTTTTAGCGCATCTAAATAACTTTTGA
This sequence comes from Hedera helix, assembly GCA_947179155.2. NCBI lineage: Eukaryota > Viridiplantae > Streptophyta > Magnoliopsida > Apiales > Araliaceae > Hedera > Hedera helix. The sequence continues at coordinate 26,531,450 of OX359264.1, forward strand.
TCGGTTAAAAATATATTTTAACCATAGAAAACATATATAGACCCTTAAAGTGAAATAAGGAAGAGGTATAACACTTTTCAACCTCTTGGACTTGAATGCTCTTCTTCTTTTCCTTCCAAAATAGGTTATGAGACTATATGTCATCCACCAAGCTCCTCTTCTAGCAATATCTTTCACACTTGAAGTGTTTCACTCACAACTATCACTAAAGCTCTCCCTTTCTCTCTAGAAATGCTAGACAAATGAAATGACCAACCTATTAAAGCTTGGTGGATGTCTTATTTATAGGACTTTGGTAACCTCCCATTAACTCCTTAATCAACTAGCATTGGTGCAATTAGAGGCTAATCTAGATTACCATTGGATTGATTGACTAGGTGATTGACATGGTGAATGACTAAAGTTGTTGGAGTGGTTGAACCACTTAGTCCTTAAGGAGATTTTCCAAGCAACCAAGAGCAACAAGCCACCCCCTTGTGGGCCCCCCATGTAGCCGGCCCAATGGGGAACTTTTTTCCCATTTTTGATTTATTTTTATAGCTTATATATATATATATATATATAGACCAATTTTTGACTTCTATTTGGGCTCCACTTTGGACCTAAGAATTAAATGTGTTAGGCTCATTCATTTAATTTGTTTGGGTTTCAATTTATTTATTCCAATGGGCTCCTATTTAACTAACGCATGTTATATTTAATTAAAATAAACATTGAGCTACTTTAATTATAACATGAACCAACATTTAATTTAATACATGAGTTACTAGGTTAATTAATTTGACCTAGTTTAATACATCATTTGGACTGAACAATATAATCCAATTAGAGTTGCTTTAATTAATTCTATCACCTTGCTTCCTTATTAAATAAATACACACATACATATGTATATTTAATTACATCAATGCACAATTAATTTGTACAAATTTTTTAATTCATTGCTAATTATTTAATAATTATAAATACAATGACATATAGAATTCTTTGTTATTACAACTTGTCTTGTTCGCGACGTACTGCTAATTCAGATTAATTAGACTCCATTTAAAAGACCTAACATTGATAACGTCGACCTATCAATTAGTACAAAATATAATTGTGCATTTAAACATTTAAGTTTTCTAAACCTAGCAGTCAATCACCAATGATCATCACATATCACATTGTAAGAAATTTTATATCATTTACACTTAGTTGTATTTAGGTAAATGATTTAATCGTCAAATATTATTTCTCTTTAAGTAATATTGACTTAAGTATGCTTTAAACATCTTTATATAATTATTTGAAACTCTTAAACAATTTATTATAATTGTTTCATTACCTAATTTATTCTTAAACGTTATTTAACATTATAAATATTGTTGATCAATAATTAAGTCATTAAAGTCTATTAAGTATTTTTTAAACTATATTATCCTTTAACTACTACTACATTTTTAATTAAATAATAATTAATTAATTATTCATCCTTATATATTATTTAATCTTAATTAAATAATAAATAATTAGTTTATTAATCTTAATCTTTTTTAATTATTATTTAAAGTCAATTAAATAATAATTAGTTATCCTTACTTATTTTTTAATTTTAGTTAAATAATAAATAATTAGATTATTAACTTTATTCTTCTTTAATTATTATTTAATACCAACTAAATAATAATTTATTAATTATCTTCCTTATTTATTATTTAATATTAATTAAATAATAAGTAATTATTTTATTAACTTTATTCAACATTTAAATATCAATTGATGAACTTAATTGCTTTATTTATTATTTAATATTAATTAAATAATAAATAATTAATTTAATTATTTTGGTTCATAATAATTATTCTTAATTTTATTTATTTATTTATTAAGTAATAATTAATTAATTACCTTTAATTCCCTTTATTTATTGTTTTATAACCATTAAATAATAAATAATTAATTAGTTTTATTTAAATAATAATTAATTACCTTAAATATTTTTAATTTATTTTATTAATAAATATTTAATTTATTTGGGTCTCATATTAATTATATTAATATTTATAACATTATACGACCCGTTTAATTAATTAAAACCGACCTGAACCGACCCAAAGCTGATCCGGACTGACCAGGGATCAAAATGGAGCATCATGGGCGCCTAGTTTGGGGCCTAGGCACCCAAGGGGTTGTGATAGGCACCTAGGCGCTTGAAAAGGTGTTTGCTTCCAAGATTTTTGCACTTTTGCAGTTCAGCTTGTATTTTGATTTTTGATTTTTACCCCATTTGCACAAACTTGAATAAAATGAAATCTACAAATCCAAATGACCTCAAATTGATCTTGTTGGATTTGTATCTTCTTGAACTACAAGATTCATCATTGAAACATATTTTTGGACATGTTTAGGTCATGAAAAATGGGCTCAAAGTGGACTGTTGTGCATTAAGGCTTGATAGTGAACCACTTTGGTTTCAAAAAAGCATAACTCACTCATTTTAAAACCTTTTAACATGATTCCAACTAGGTTTTATTTGTCATTTACATACCTAGAATGTGAAGAAAAAAATCACACATATAACATGTAAGTTTCAAAATATAAAGCCCCAAACCACACGTTCGATTAAGGTTCCGTCGGTAAAAATCGTTTTTATGTTTTTTGCTAAAATTTTCAACACAAATGGATATCAATAAACATGTTAAACCCATTTAACTATATATTTACTAATCTAGCATGGATATAAATATTTATAGCTTAGAAAATGGTTTTCTAACATGAAAATTATATATAACACAAAGAAAAGCACAAAACTATGGTTTTTAGGGTATGTTATACATTTGGCTCTTGATGGATCTCTTTCTCTCATTTTCAAAGTATAATATGAAGCTAGATGACATATAAGGACTCCCTCAAGTTGTCGTGCACTACCCCTTAGCCTCACTTGGGATTTTCTTTATCTAAAACATCAAGAACACTAAGTGTTCTCTCTTGGAAACTCTCTTTAACTTCACTTGGTGTTTCTAACAAAATGACCAACTCTTGCTAGCATGGGTGAATGGTTTTATATATAGGGAATTGCTAAGTATACTTAGCTTTGCTAAACCACTCACACTTAGTCAATTAACCCCTTAAACCTAACAAGATAAGGTGCCATAACTTAAGGAACTAGCTAGCATGGGAGAGGGTTTTGAGGAGTAGGCTTCATTAGAGTGAATTGAGGAAGACATTAAGCCTTGCACCCTCCTTGGTTCCCCCCTAAATTGACCGGCCACTTCTCCCATTTACCAACCAATTTACTTTTATTTTTATTGCTAAAATATAAGCATATATATATATATATATATATATATATATATATATATATATATATATATATATATATATATATATATTTGTAGCAAGCTTGACCAATATTTTGACCTTACATTGGGCTAGGATTTTGGGCTAATAAATAAATCATTGGACCACTTTCAATTGGGCCAATTAAATTAGTTACATGACCCAATACAAGTCCATTAGCAATTAAATTAAATTGGGTTTGTTTAAAAAAAAAAATAACTTGGACTAGTCCACTATTAATAAATTCTTAGTGGAACTATAAATTATTATTATTAATGTATTTCACATAGACATTAATTAATAAGCACATTAATTAATTTACATAATACAATTAGACTTGTTAGGAATCAAGTTAATTGAATTATTATATAACTTACAAATCCTATCAACGATTTGATATTAAAAATACCTAGAACGGTTTATTAATTTAATTAATCCTTTAAGTGGTCCTTCTTTTAATTAATTGTCACACAATTAATTAAACCAAGCTATCATTCAATGATTTAATTTAATCACAAAAAATTTAATTTATCAAAAAAATAATAATTAATTTCATTTATATAGATTAAAATATTCGCAGTCATTACATTGGTGGTCTAACTACCTTAAAATCTTTGAAATTTGCCAGGCGATTCTCTGGCGGATTTTCTACGGCTGGGTTCTTATTATGAATAGCCTCTGCTAGCTTATCTATAAATATCTGCATAGGATCTACCAGGCCCCCTTTATTATTAACATATTCTTTTACTATTGGGTTTTGCCGTTGTCTACGAGGTGACATTATCTGTTTTAAGAGAAAAGAAAATTTTTGTGTTATTATTTTTATCCCTTATTATCATTTCTTTATTTAAAAGAATTTAGCTTTTAATGCGAACATTTAATCATTCAAAGTACATAACATTACATAACTGTATTTATATTCATATTCTAACATATAACATATTTCTAATAAATCTTCCTATCCCGTTATGACTTCCAAAAGTTGGGATATCACATAAGCATGCCTTTTATCTTTCTAGAGTTAGGGTTTACATCACAAAAGATCCCTCTACTTATACAAAAGTGGGGATTCTATTCCATTATTAAACTTCTATTGTCTGACTCAATTTACCAATCTCAAGCATCCTACAAGACCATACGAATGACTTAATTATTGTGATGCCCCCAAATCACCATACTTACTATAGTTGACTTGGTGCTCACTATAAATGCTAAATCATTAGGTTTATAGATGATTTTCCTTTATTTTTAAACAAAGTTCTCATCTTAATTCTCAAAGATCTTTCATTATTTTATATCAAGTCCTTGTAATCGATGCAAGAGACTTAATACTCAATCATAACATTTTATCCTTAAGATTTAGATATTCTATAACTTTACATATTCTAATATTCACATCATTAAATCATTAGGACGGCTCTTGGGAACAGAGAATCTCACGGTGAATGTTTCTATATTCACCCATGATAAATGTTTGCATCTTTATCCGTGACAAATGGTTGTATCTTTGTCCGGTGCAAAATTCTCTTTCCGTACAGAACATTATCCAACTAGTATTATCTCTTCATATTAATAATTTTACTTATTCGACATTCAGAATAGTAATAACAAGTTATACATGGGTCTGAGGAACCTAACGATGGATTTGACCAGTCAACATCGATTAGTCTTGTCTCGGATGTACAACACTCACAAATTATTTATCGATCCTCATCTAGATAAATAGATCATTATCAATACTATGTTAAGTTTTAATAATTCTAGGTTTAATCAAAGTAAAAACGTAACAAGAGAATGTGATAAAACTTGATAATATTTATATAATATTCAGTTACATGTGTGAAACTTGTTCTTATTACAAAATGTCATTATGACTACAGTTAAGAACAGTTAAGGAAAACAGTAAACTAGTCCACGCATTTCTTCTTTTCTTTCTTCTATGAGCCGGAGCTCTCGGGTTTGTCTGCAAATTAGGTTTATTTGCAAGGGTGAGCTAAGATGCTCAACAAGTTTTAAACACATAGCATATAAGTGAACTCACACCGCTATGGATTGTTAGGATTCATGACACAGCAATTGATATTACAAAATGTTTTAACATAACAAGACTGAGTGGTGGTTAGACCTTGAACTGCTCTTTGTCTTTCGACTTAGAACCATTTACAATGAATATAGAAAGGGGATCAACCTAACAACATCCTATGTTATTCATAACATATAAGACACTGGAATAATCATGAACAATGCAACATTTTCTGTGACGACCCCGAATCCGGGTCCCTTGAACCTCGGATCCGGTTCAACACTAGTACTTCCTTTTCCTTATCATCCATGACTTACAACAATATTATAATTGTTAAATAATCATTTATTTAAAACTTTACAACATCTCTTTCTATTCCAGAATCGAAATCTTTATACATTCATAGTATGCCTCAATATCATATATGATACGACATTCTATTACAATCAATTTAAGTATTTAACACTCATATTACATACCAACCAATTCTTATACTACACAATCATTTTACCTATCCAATTCGGACTGATATCTACAATGGTCGTGCTAGACCTTTAGTGAATGTAATATGCATTCCTGCTTCTTGATCTTTAACAAAACTTCGAATTACTTACACTATTTGAAAATATTGGTTTTAAGCAAGAGTGAACACAACGGCTCAGTAAGTTTAACAGCTACACATAACACATTGCATGCTTCACATATTAAACATACTCTGCATTTTATTCTTACATCATGCATTTCATGCTTTTCATTTTTTGAATGTTTCATACTTCTTATGCATCATATACAATAAACAACTAGCATCTAGCAAATCATGCTTCATATCTGAACATATTTCACATGTAACCATATCTCATGTTGTTCACATATCACAAATTTCATCAATATATCCTTCTATTAACAATTTAACATCAGTTTATAGCATAGCAATGCGTATAGAAACGAGTTCTGAAAAACTTGTCTGGTTCGCTTTCACTATTTACACTTATTTGCGTCTTTCGTCAACCTACAATTTATATATAAAATCGACATAATCATTAGTTGCAATGACTATTAATTAGTCTTAACTTAAGACCTTAACTTTAATCTATTAACTTTTAAAATGTTCGATAAACGAACTTTTGACTTCTGGACAAAACCCTAGCCCAAGCCTAGCTGGACCTGTCGGGTACACTTAACCAACTTACACATTCTCTACACATTCTTCGTACGACTTACTTTTAATAAGTTGATTAAATTAGTCACAAAGGGACTATCTACATTGGTTTAATTCAATTAAACTTTCTTCTTTACATAACTTAATGATTCAGACATTTAATAATGTACCAAATACTTTAAAATATCATCTACTTTTGATAATATACAAGTATACAACTACATTCAAATATTATTAATCATTTAATAATATTTTAATCACTTATTAATATTATTATCCATTTAATAATATTTTAATCTATTACTAATATTATTAACCATCTAATAATATTTTAATCACTTATTAATATTATTAACCATCTAATAATATTTTAATCACTTATTAATATTATTAACCATTTAATAATATTTTAATCATTTACAAATATTATTCACCATTTGATAATATTTTAATCTCTTATTAATATTATTAACCATTTAATAATATTTTAATCACTTCTTAATATTATTAATCATTTAATAATATTTTAATCACTTACTAATATTATTCACCATTTAATAATATTTTATTCACTTCTTAATATTATTAACCATTTAATAATATTTTATTTATTTATTAATATTATTAACCATTTAATAATATTTTAATCACTTAATAATATTGTTAACCATTTAATAATATTTTATTCACTTCTTCATATTATTAACCATTTAATAATATTTTAATCATTTATTAATATTATTAACCATTTAACAATATTTTAATCACTTATTAATATTATTAATTATTTAATAATATTTTAACCACTTATTAATATTATTAACTATTTAATAATATTTTAATCTTTTATTAATATTATTAACCATGTAATGATATTTTAATCATTTACAAATGTTATTCATCATTCAATAACTTTTTAATCATATACCAATATTATTGATCATTTAATAATATTTTAATAATCTTCAAATAATACCAATAGTTAACTTTTTAATTGTGTTAACTTTAGTCTTTATGTTAAATATTTAGCTACCAATTAGTTACTAATAAAATTCATATATTGGTTTAGTATTCAAACCCATTCATTTTACACGTATTTCAACTTAAATTTTCATTAAAAACTCGGCCTGGACCGACCCGGCCCGGACCGACCCGACCCAGACAACTTGCAAATTCTGTTTTGAAAGCCGGGGTGCTCAACCTAGGCCAAATTTGGGCGCCGGGGCTCTCAACACAAAATTCTAATATGGACTGCTCGATCCTCCGACGCTCCGATAGCCATAACTTCTATATTTTAAAATATTTTGTGGTGATTCTTGAGTCCATTCTCATCAAAATTTCACCCTCTACAATTTCTCTTTGTATCACAAATCCAAATTCCGAACGAATTGGGACTAAAAACTGCTCACAAGGACAAAGTGAAAACTAAATCACAAATCCTTGGTTTTAGTGGTTCAAACTTGAATAAAATAAACTCTACACATCCAAATGACATCAATTTAGTGTTGTTGTCTTCCTAACTTCTTGTTTTACAATATTTTATGGTTCATTCACAATTTTGAAAACGTTTGACACGGAATTTACAGATCGAACCACTTAGGGTTTTACCGGTAAATCGTTATATGGATTTTCCTTCTAATTCTTTACGTACCACCCATACAAATACATGTATTAACTATATCAAACTATGAATATACTTATATATCATAGTTTTAGACTTCTAGATCATCAAAATAACTTTTGATCAGTAAAAAAATATATTTTAACTGTTAAAAATCTATCTAGACTACAAAAATGAAATTTAGGAGGGTTGGAGCACTTTTAAATCTTGAGGTCTTGGATGCTCTTCTTCTTCTCCTACCAAAGTATGTTATGAGACTAGTGGACATTCACCAAGCTCTTCTTCTTTGCCATTTCTTACTCACACAAGTTTTTCTCTCTTTAGCTCTCCAATGCTCTCTATTTTTCTCTCTAGCAAAGCTTGCAAATGACTAACAAACATATACAAGTGCGTAGAGCACTCTATATATAGCCATATGTTAAACCTTCATTATCTCTACTAATTCACCAACATAGTCAAATTAAGAGCTAAATTGAGATTACTATTACTTGAATGACCAATTGATAGACATATGGAATGACTAGGGTGGTTGGCCAACTATGGAAAGAAGTGTATTGTAAGCAACATGAAGCAAATCAAGCAACTCTCAAGTGGGGCCCCTTAAATTGCTGGAAAATGGGATATAATCACCCATTTTTGCTTTAATTTTAATGTTTTAATTATACATATATATATATATATATATATATATATATATATATATATATATACACACTTATATATATATTGTTTGACCAATTTTGAATTTTTATTGGATTCCACATTGGACTCTAGGATTAAATATATTGGGCTCATCTATTTAATTTGGTTGGGCTCAATTTAATTGACCCATTGGGCTAACATTTAATAATCTATGTTACATTTAATTAAAACAATCATTGAAATAGTTTAATTAATTATATGGACTAAGGTTTAAATTAATTACATGGACTACTAGGTTAATTTATTGGACCTAGTTTAATACCTTATTTGGACTTATAATATAATCCAATTAGACTTGTTTTAAATTATTCTACCGCCTTGGGTTACTCAATTAACTCATCCATAGTTAACTCTCATAATCATATTTACTTACCTAGCAATTAACCAATGTTTGGTTAATGCTCTCTCTTGTCTACCAACTAGGGTTATTCAATTAACCCTACATTAGTTAATTCTCTATACTCAACCAATTTTTTCAACACTTTAACCATCAATTGACTTTTTAAATGTTTGGGCTACATAGTTTACCTTGCATTGGACTCTCTTATTTAATTACTTGGGCTACCCAACACAACTTACACATCTTCCATAACTTGGGCTAGGTAATTTATTTAGTTGGACTACTACTACCTTATATACAATACTTGCCAACATAATTTAATTGGACTTATATTATTTACCTCTTGGACTATAACATTTGATATTATTATTTAATTACCCACATTCATGCAGGTATTCCCATATTGGGCTAACATCTATAATCCTTTTAGGCTAGTCCACTAGTAGTAATTAAATTACTTGGACTCTTCATGAGCCTTGATCCTTAAATTTATTTGGACCTCTATATAATTACCAACAAGACTTACATCAATTAAAATATTGGGCTTGTTTCAAATTCATTAATGGACTCTACACAACAACTTAATAATTAAGTTCATTACTTAATTAATTAACTTCATAATATTGTCATTCTAGACAACCATTCTAGTTTTTCTATAACTTTAACTCATAACTAATATAATTAACCTAGTTAATTATATTTCATGACTTCCCTTCTTACTTCATATTTTAAACTAATTAAATTATTAATTTAATTGAGTATTTAATCTACTCACATTCTTATTTGGCTAACAAGCACACTTTAGGTATATATATCCACATTCACTTCTCAATTGAATTTATTCTCTTAATAAATTCTCTACATGCATCATTAAAATATTCTCACATTTAATTTCTAACAAATAAATTATGTTAAAAAAAAATGTTTACCCATTTTCTACACATCTCACTTCTACAATTCTAGGTTTTAAACATTAAACTTTAATTTATTATTTAAAATCTCATCTACAAATTTTGTAAATATCTGGGATATTACACTCACCCATTCTTATAAGAATTTTGTCCCCGAAATTTCATCATACTCATTTTTACCAATTTTCAGCTCTGAGAATATCTCTTTACTCATCAAATTCTATGATTACCCTTTTCTAGGAAGTTCATACTTCCAAACTCATAATTTCAGAACAATGGAATATCTTGCAGAAGAATAAATTGAAAATCAATATCTTACAAAAGAATAAATTGAAAATCAAAATATTCATTAAAACTTTCATACTATGCTGAGGGGTCATAAAGACCGTGAACATCTGCGAGAAGGTTTATCAATCACAAAGACTGAAAACATTCCACTATTATTTTGTACGCTAGGTGATCAGCCTATCGTACTCTAGCGTTGTGCACAACGACTTCACTCAGGGTTGAACTATTTGGATTTACCAACCCATATTTTGTTATATCAGCATGCCACCACTTTTGGGCGCCCCCTCGCGGGTTCTTTATTCATGGCTCTGACAAATCCCCCATTATAGGGTTGTTCACCTCAGACTTACTATAAAATTTCGTTCCAGCGTAAGTTGGATTAGAAATAAAACTTGAGTCATTTCTGACCAAAAGTGTTCAATCAAAATAAATGACATATACTCACATAATTAAACTGTTCGTATATTACGAACTAAAAATCATTTTAGATTTGTTAACATAACTGAAATTCATTTTTAGGACTTCATGCTACCGCACCGTTGCAACAGTGCGTTGAATATTCTGTCTTTTTCATCTATGCACCATGGCTTTAATGGCACGTGATGATTTTATAAATACATTTTGATATTTCAAATTAATTTGTCTAGCCGAAACAATTAGCATAGACTCTTCTTTTAACGTTTCAAAATACTGAAAATCATTTTATGACTTTGTCATATTACATCATACCATAGTGGGCTTAAAAATACATCCAACACTAGGTTACTTTGCATTGATGACTTCATCGTTTATCATCTCTGCATTAAATGCATTGATGATTACTAAAACACATTTTGATATTTTCAAAAGCATAAAAGTGCGAATTTAGCACGATTTTAAGAATTTCAAAGTCTAGCATAGCTAGAAGATTTGGAATATCCTAAAACCTCAAAACACCTCAAATTTTTCCTCCACATTCTTTTCCAGCTTAATAACTATATCTAGTATAACTTTAATCTAGATACTTGACTCTACCCACACTCACTTTTCATCAAACTTACCACACATTAGGGGTTCAGGAACTTGCCACAATCATATGGGTTGAGAAACTTATCCTAGTCAGACCATAATCGTCCATTCGCTGAGGGGTTCCACCATATAATTATGAGTCACGAGCTTACCATACGTGTGAGTTTTAAGAACACGTACCTACCTTAGCATTCTATACCTATCCGATCTACTATAAGAAAAGAATCACCTTCTCACCATATATACATCGAATAGCGTGACACCAGGTTTAAATCGATTATCACTATAGGAAGCGAAGTGGTTGTCAAACCAAACACAATCTCCTGCTCATACAAGAAATTGGTCAACTCGGCCACTAATCAATATAGGAAGTTAAGCGATCGTTAAACCAAGAATAAGTCCTCTGCCCATACAAAGGAATATTCAACTCCACCACTATATTAACATAAAAAACAGAGTGGCTCTAAAATCAAATACAAATTCCCTGTCCATACAAGGAATCGTACAACTCAGCCACTATCATGAGTCCTCAATGAAAAATCTCACATATCCTATCATTTCCTTAAAATCTCATCTGCAAATCTTGTAAATATATGGGATATTACATTTTCGTTCATCTCAGTTTACTTCACATGTCAGGATCGCCCCAAGACAACTTGGTTTGATAAATTAAAGCATGATTCAAAATATATCATGAATCAACATTTTATTTTTGAAGTTATGCCGAAACAAGAAGCAATAACACTCATATCAAATATTTATAACACGTTACTTGTATAAAATGTATAAATCACATAAAAAAACAAGTAAAGAAATATTAAGGATAGAAAACTTGCCTTGTAAATATCTAGAATTTGATTAAACGCTCGCCAATAATCCTACATAATCACACTTTTATATACATGGTTTAAAGTATATCGAGTGCAACTTTTAAGTTTTATTTTGGACATTATAACCACTTATAAATAAGACTTCTTCTAATATATATGAAAATATTTGAGCATTATAAGTACTTATATAATGAATATTTTCATTTATTACATAAACAAAATTGAACATTATAACTGCTTATAAACTGAACATTTTCTTCTTTATGTTTGAAATAAATCGGCCATTATAACGACTTACAAATAGGACTTTTCAAATATATATTTGAAATAATTTGGGCGTTATAAATGCCTATAAAATGAATATTTACAATAATACTTTGAAAAATCTTAGCAGAATAACGACTTATAAAAGTATGTTTTCTTCTTTATACTTGAAATAAAATTGACTATTATAACGGTTATAAATAGGACTTTTATACTATTTATTTAAACTAAATTGAACATTATAACAACTTATAAAATGAATATTTATACTAACTAATAGAAGAAAACTAAAGAAAAGAAAAACAGGTACACCGCTTGAAGTGCATGCGTTACGTTAAATCGCGTAGAACTTCGTCGTTTCGAATGTAATTTTTCTCTCACAATATCTCTCAAAATATAACTTTGGAGTATTTTTGCATTTGAACTAATGAATTTAAAGGAGGGAGAGCTCCCTATTTATAGAAAATCAAGGGTCGGAATAGTTTGGTCTTTAGTTGAAAAGCTAAGGGCATTTTAGTATTTTTGCACATTATTTAATTAATAAAAATAACATAATATCTAGATATTTTCAAGACCAAACCGTTCACCTAGTCTTCTAGAAGCTTCTCGAGCTGTTTTGTCATTATTTCTTATGATTGGTTGAAATTTTGGTATATCGGATAAATCGCGTGCGATTAATTTAAAATATTTCGCATCAGAAATATCAGTTTTAATTAGTTATACGTATTTTATTCATAAAATACTTCATATATTATTAATAGGATGTCTCGTGTAAACCTCGTAGTTTATACCTTATTTTAATCTCGGATACACTTTCGTATATTTCTCACGTATTTATTTATGTATTTGTTCGATTTTAAAATTTCATAACTCCATAGTAATTTTTTTGTAAATATTTTTATTTGTAAAAATATCTCTGTTGTCTGTAAAAATGCTATTCGGAATTGTGAATTTTCAAAATTCGGAAGATAGTGTCTGAATAAATAGTGTTTGCACGTATTTTGAGATAAAATATTTTTATTGGCTCATTAACATCCATGCCTCGTAAGAATACTATTTCGTGAAATATACAAAGTCAAAATGTTGAAAAGAACGTTCAAAAAGACGACAAATATTTTCTCGTAAATCGTGTCATTTTCGTCTTTTTCTCTAAAAAAATTTATTGGTTCCCTGACAGCTAAACCTCATATTAACACTATGTTGTAAAATGTAAGAAGTCCTACAGATAAAGAAAATAATCAAATGAATGAAAAACGTCACCTCGTGAATAGTTATTTTACACGTTTTTTGAGAAAAAAACTTTTATTGGATAAATAGCATTTATACTTCATATGAACACTATTTCGTAAAATACGATATATCAAGATGACTTAAGACGGTTAAAGAATCTTCTAGGTTATAATCCTTAGGTTATAACCCTTAGGGTTTAGGTTTTGACTTTAAATTGTCATTTTGATTTAATTTGTAAGCGTTAAGATTTATGACTTGAATCAAAATACAAAATCATACATATAGAATTATCACATACCACATTATGAATCTTAATTGAACCTTTATTTATTCACATAGAGTTGGATTACAGGAACATTAGAAGTTTGGAATATTACAATTATTCCTTCATAAACCATATGTCTAATATTTTTTAATAACCACATAAATTACTTTATTATCTTATCTTAAATGAATTTCCATAATTCATCACGTAAAAATCGAAATGAGTTAACTCCACTAAGGTTATATCCTAAAGGGTTTTGTGTTCCTAAAGTTTATAACCTAAAGTTTTGATACCAACTTGTGGCACTCCCAAATATGGGTCTCTGAACCTCGGGTTTGGTGCTCACGATCCACCACATTCAAACACATTCTATTTACTAATGCGGAATATATAAACATAAATTGTTCATACAATCATAACATTTATCCCAAGGTTCGACTAACCCTTACTATTACAGCATAAAACCTAACACCAAAGGGTTACAATGTTCATTATAAAAGTATTTAATACAAATCATAACTAATCTAGGACTTTACCTTTGCCTTTGCCTTTGTCTCTACTAGAAGTCTTCGGCTTAGCTGAAAAGTTTGATATATAGCAAGTGAGAGCAACTACTTTGCTCAACAAGTTTAAAGGATTTTCAAAGTATAATATATCAATGAATAATCAAGAATCAACTTTCTGTGACTTCAACAATATACAATAATTTTGAAGAAATAAATGTAGGAAATAATATCCAGAAAAAGATAATTTTAAAATCTTCATTGCTAAAAGGTTACTATGAACCGTGAACTGCTTAAGGAATATCAGTTATTCAGCTAAATACGTCCAGAGTGTATTAATCTCATTGCAAGTGCATAAGGTGATTAGCATATCGTACCCTATATTATGCATAATACTCATTCATAGTGCGCAAATTGATTTTTCGATATAAAAGCTTTCCTTACTATAAGGGTTGTTCTACTCAATCTTATAATAAGAGTCCGCACCAACTATTTGGTTTGGATATGTTTGCATAATAATATTTAATTAATTTTCAATAACTTAGCTCAACATCGATCTAGCTGAAATAAATGGCTTAAACCTATTCTTAAATAGTTCATATTTTGAACAGATCATACGAATGCACATCAGTGAGAATACAATAACAATATAGATATGAAATAATTATTCCATCATGCTCAATGAAATGAATTTTAACTTAAACATACTAATACCATAAAAACAAGTTCAGGTTTATGAAATTTGCATAATGAAACAAGTTTGGGTTTCAGAAGAACTTGTCTGTATTGTTGACTACTGCTAACCACTTAAATTAACTTCTTTTAAAATTATCTAACATTCATAACGTTGATCTTTCAATTAATACATCACATATTGGTTAAACTTTCATGAATAACCATTCATTACATCACTTAAATTAGTTAACATTTAAGCACATAATGTATTACACACCTAATAATATTATCAACCTTTGATAATGTTATAATCACATATTTAAACATTTAATAACATATTAAACACTTAATAATATTATCACCATTTGATAATATATTAACCACATACAAATATTATTAATCATTTACAAATATTATTAACCACTTAATAATATATTAATCATTTACCAATATGATTAATCATTTAATAATATCTTAACTTCTTACAAATATTATTAACCATTTAATAATATTTTACTTATAATTATTTATTAATAATTTAATAACATCTTAATCATTTATAAATATTATTAATCATTTAATAATATTTTATTCACTCATTAATATTATTAATTATTTAATAATATTTTAATTACTTAAATTGGGTATAATAATAATAATAATAATATTAATTTCAAATATTTTAACCTATTTCGACTTAAACTGACCTGACTTGGCTGACCTGACAGACCCAATCCAGTTTAATAAAAATATTTGTCAAAAATTCTAACCCGGTGATGCAACCCCCAGTTTTGAACTGGGATCTGGCGCTGAGGCGCAAGCCAGCAGAATTCAATTTTCAATTTTTTATAGTTTTTTTTAACTTTGGTTCTTTTGATTCAATCTTTCATAAAACATTTAATACACATTCAAATGACCTCAAATTTGATTTGTTATCTTCTTAACTTATTGTTCTTCAATATTTTATGAATCGATCGCTTTTTTATTTTTATTTTTTAACACAAAAACATGATCAACCACTAGGGTTTTGAAAATCAACATGTTTTGATCAAAACATCACAACTCCTTCATTTTACCACATTTTTGAATTATTCAAGTTAGGTTATCTTCGTAACATATATACCTATCATATAAAACTCATAGATCATAAAAATAACTTCCACAACTTAAATCATTTATCATCAACTTAAACATTAAACTATGGTTTTCTCTTGAAACATGTTCATATGCAACCTTCTTCTATATTTTCATATAGTAATCATTTTAATACACATATCATACATCTTTGACAAAAGTTCTTCATATATAGACTAGATCTACTATCATAGAGCTCAAAATATAGTTTTAAAAACATATATTACATTTTATACTTCAAAATAGGTTTTTAACCATAGAACTCATGTACACACATATAGATTACATAGAAATATTCTTCCCATAACAACAAATAACAAGCTAGGATTTGAGAGACTTTTAAACCTTTCTATGAAAATATTCTTCTTGGAAATGGTTGTAACTCCTCCTTGTTCTTCTTCTTTACCCGAAATTCCTTTATAGTTATAACACTAGAACTTTAACTTTCAAGCTATCTTTCTCTAGCTCTTAAGAACTCTAACTCACAAACTCTCAACTTTTATCTAGAAATCTTTCTCTACAAATACTTGAACTTCTTAGCAAATGAGCAACCCTTGCTAGCTCTTTCTCTCTTCTCTATTTATAGAACTTTGTGGTCCCATGATTAACTACTAATCAACCAATGCTTGACTATTAAACTAGTTAATCAAGCTTACTATTTTATTGAATAACAACTTGGAATGACTCATGGATTAACTAGTTGATTGAAGTGGTGGAAGAAGACATCCATCAAGCTAACTTGCAAGAAACTTATTGAGTATAAAAGAAGCAACCTAAAACTAACAAGTCACCCTATTTGGGTCTCCACAAGTTTCGGCTATGATGGCCATTTTTCACCATTTTCCCTTTTCTTTTTATATCATATATATTCACATACACATCTACACACACACACACACACACACACACACACACACACACACACACATATATATATATATATATATATATATATATATTTCACCAACATAATTCATTATTTGGACTCCACTTTGGACTTTTTAGTTAAATTCATTTAGTGTATTACCATTGTTTTGGGCTCTCAATATATTTCAATTGGGCTACTAGTTTAATTCATTTTATTCACCAACACTTGGGCTCCCAACATTTAAATCAATTTAGATTAACTATACTAACTTACAAGACTTTGAAATTATCACAAGTGTTCGACTAGTATTAAATTCAATTGAACTTATCATTTAATTAATATTTGTGCTATTAATTAAATCACATAAGACTTATCATATTGGGCTCATTCAATAAACACATTAGCTTAAATACATAATTCAATTAGACTTGCTTGATTAATTTATCATCTTGGTAGACTATAACTAAGTCTCACATATCATTTGGGCTTCTATCATAATTCCCACATAACTTATAAGCATTCCCACATAAGGTTAACTTAAATAATTCTTTTATTTTCTTTCTCTTCATTACTTATACGAGTAAATTATTTAGTGATTATTAATCTTCTTAATTGTCATTCAAGACCAACATTCAAGCTTTATGATTTCATCACATAAGATCCTCTTACATTAACTTAGTTAATTCTTCATCTTTGTTTTCCTCTTTATACTTTAATTAATTCAATTCAAAATGATTAAGTATCTTACATAATTCTCACAACACATATATACATACATTGTCACACAATATTTCTTCATAAAAGAAATTTTAGGCTCGTAATTTTCTTGGTTATTACAATAGAAGGGACTAGGGGCTGTGTTGCAGAAGACTTTTTAGGGTTATATATATATGAATATATGATTGATGAGTGGAAGAGAAATCCTATATAAATACCCATCCTTATATGCTTGAAACCTTTTGTTCATGATTCCTTTCCCTAATGTAAGATGGAGAGTACACAGAGAACCAAAGAGAGAGCTTCGACTAGAATGGGAGGAGAATAAAGAAACTAGTGGCTCTAAGTTGCAACCAAGATTACTTGCAAGATTATTAAAAGGTATAATACTTTCCTAATGAACACTCTAAACTACACTTAATAGTTATTGTTAGTTCTTATTTATTTTGGGTTGTTGTGGGAGTAAACTTGTTTGCTGTGAATAGGAGGAGTATGAATTTGCTAAGAAGGTTTTCTAGTAATTAGGTACTTTAAAAACCATAAGTGTTTTACTAAGTCAAATGAATGAGGTATAAGACTAAATGTGTATGGTGAAATTTCTATGATTCATGAATGGCAATATTTGTTAAAATGGTAGGAAAGCTACCTTGTTAAGTTCTAAATTATCATATATTAAATGTTTTCAAAAATCTACAAGACATTTGAATGTTAGTTTTCAAAATCTTGGGAGTCAGTAGCTCGGTTTTACTGTAATAAATCTGTTATGGTATGTTTGATAAATGAAACACATAACATGCATATTAAGTTTTCAAAACAGCCATGAGGGATGTGGTTAATTAACATTTGAGGAAGAAAGAAGAAAGTAAAGCATTTTGAAAACTTACTTTGCTATGGTATATATAATATGAAGTAAAGTAATGGTGGAAATGAAAATCTGAGAATGCTTGGTTGGTTTTGGATTTTCAAGTGTTTTCACTAAGGTAATTAAATTGTTGTTTCGTTTTTATAAAAAAAAGATATATGTTGTTGGGCATGAATAAACTAAAGTGAAGTTGAAATCATGCCATGAATATGGATTAACATGCTTGTTAGTTCCCAATGACACGATAGAAATCTAGAAGGGGGGGGGGGGGGGGTTGAATAGATTCTTTTAAAAATTTCTTCTATTTGAAAAGATCTCACTTAATTAATTCTTAAACAGAAGTTTAACACAGCGGAATATGATTTAGTTATTCTTTTCTTGAAATGTTAAAGTGATAATTCAATAAACAATTATATGGCAGATATAGCAAAAGAAAGACAGAATGAGAGAGACTCTGGGTTTTAAGTGGTTCAGAGCACACAATACTCCTACTCCACTGTTCTGCTCTTCCAGCAGCAAATCCACTAAGGATACTTTTACAATATCTGAATCACTAAGATTCCTTCAAGACCCGCAGTCTTGGAATTTTAGTTCACAAAGAACTTTACAAGTCTAATAGACTTGCTTACACCAGTTCACAAAGAACTCTTCTGGATTGATGTATATTTGGATGTGCTACTAAGTTGCTTATTAGCTTGAGTGTTTGAAGGGCTTAGTAGCAATGCAAGCTTTCTTATGAGTTCAATCTTTTTCACTTATTGCGTTTTTCTTTTTGTGCAGTGCTTCCTTTCTCTTTTGCTGATCTTAGTATTTAAGAAGTTAGGGCTTCAGATTTCTTCCCGTTGGATCATCCTCTTGAACTTGTATTTCTTTCCGTTACCTCACAGAGGAGAGCTGCTGTATATTATATTAATATAGCTCATTAAAGCTCTGATGAGATTTTATTTGATCTGACCTGTTAGTCCATGGAAGGTTGTTTCCTTTTTCCTTTGGGACAGATATGTCAGTTGTAGGTTCTCACCAACTTTTATAGATTCGTTTGGTCCTTCCAAACTATAGGACTTATAGGACACAGTCTTCTGACTTTTCTGCCTTGAAAGTCTTCTTTCTGTTCTATAGTGCGCTTGGGTCAGACTCCTGACTTTTCTGACTTGATCGATTTGCAGAGGCTTCCTTTTTGGTTACTTTAATGAAGATTGAATGCTTGAATAGAATAGCTCCTGATCTGAGAAACGTGAAGTCTCTTGCCTTTTTGCTCAACGACCTTATGTGATCAACTCTACGAATATCCCTGCTGACGTGATTGATCTGTAAAGGATCATCTCTTACTGATCATTGTAGAGTTTACTCAACTGTTAGACTGTTTGATCGTAGAGTTCAATTTAAGGTTTCTCGTAAAGAACATAGTCTGTTTGGTCGTAGAGTCTTCTGGACCACAATCGTAGAGTCCATTCTACGATTGGTTGCCTTGATCGTAGAGTCTTCTGAATCACAATCGTAGAGTCCATTCTACGATTGGTTGCCTTGATCGTAGAGTCTGTTCAAATCGTAGAGTTTCCTTGACATAAATCG
>OX359264.1:26556742-26729242 GCA_947179155.2 Hedera helix
ATTGACTAGGTGATTGACTAGGGTTGTTGGTCAACATTGTCATAGTGTAAATTAGAAGCAACATGAAAATCTAGCAACCCATGTGGGCCCTGCCTTCAAATCTCAGCAAAATGGCATTTTCCAAGCCATTTTTCCTTTAATTTTTCTACTTTAATTATACATATATACATCTATATATCTATATTCATATATGTAACAATTTTGACTTCCTATTGGACTCCACTTTGGACTCTAGGATTAAATATATTGGGCTCATCCATTTAATTGGTTTGGGCTCAATTTAATTAACACATTGGGCTAGCATTTAAATAACTATGCTACCTTTAATTAAAATAAACATTGGGCTTGTTTAATTAATTACATGGACTAAGGTTTAATTTAATTACTTGGGCTACTAGGTAAATTTAATTGACCCAGTTTAACAATTCTTGGATTTAAAATATAATCCAATTAGATTTGTTTTAGTTAATTATAACATCTTGTTTCATTGCTTTAAATAAATATACACATACACTAGTATATTTATTTAATTATCTAATGAACAATTAATTAGTACAAAATTTTTAATTCATTGCTAATTATATAATAATTATAATTACAATGTTTAATGAAATTCGTGGTCATTACAACTATTCGCTGTATAAGTTATTTTGTGATTAAATGTTGAAATATATATTATCTGAAAAATGGTTGATCACTAATGGGGCTTACCCTTATTATGGAATAAATATTATTTATTTAATAAATTAAATAGTTTAATTTATTTATATAAATAAGATTAGAATAGTTCTAATTAATTTATTCTATAACCGGTTTAATATGTAGAACCTAAAGGGTCATACTGCAAAAAAAAAAAAAAAAATATCTAAGAAGTACATGACATAATAGAAATAATGAATAAAATATATTTAATTTATACTATGGGAATATAATAAATTAAGTAGCTTAATATTTATTATTTAGTATTTTAAAAATACTAATTATAAATTAATAAAAGGTGACTTATTATTATTATTATTATTACTATTATCATTATTATTTAGTTCCTAAATAGTTTAAGAATCAATTAATAAGAGTACTCTCATAAATGATAATTAAGTTCCTAAATGGTTTGGAAATTATAATTATTATATTAAATTAATTAAGTTCCTAATTAGATTAGGAGTTTAATTAAAAATTCTATTCCTAAAGGTGTTAGGATGGTTGACTATATTTATAAATAAGAGAACTTTTATTATAAATTAGGGTTACATACGCTTTTAAAAGTTTTAGGAGAGTATTCACATATTCTCTATAGAGAGAAAATTATGGTTTGTCACCACTCACTTCTTTAATCATTATTATTCTTTGATAGATCATCTCTAGATGTCAAACAATTGGGTGGCTAATGTTGATCATTGCAATCCAATCGGTGAAATTCAAGGAGAACTTGGAGTAGAACTTGTACTCGTTGAAGCTTTGAGTTTTACAAGGGTATAATTATCTAATTTCTTCTTTATTAATTAATAGTTACGCATAAAGGTCGATCCTGGATTATGATTTGTAAAATTTTAAATTTGATTTTACCATGCTTTTGCTATTTTATACAATTTAATTACATGTTCATGGATTGTTATAAACCAACAGTGGCTTCAGAACCAAACTTTATGCGAATTATTAATTATTTTAATTTCATATGTATATGAATATGCGTTTAGAATAATTTATTGGACATAATTTGTTGTATAAAATTATTATTTTTTAAAAATAGGTTTCGGATTATATATTGATATATATTATATTATTACCGAAATTGATTCTCGGTAGCAGCGCTGGAATCAGGTACTTTTGGTTTGATATATATTATCTATATAATAAAACATAACCTATTTTGAATCCAAAATTTGACAAAGTACAACAATGGTTAAGATCTTTCAATTTTAATCTAATGGCTCACATTTTATCTCATACACAATTTCCCCCCAAATTAACACTCATTTTCACACCCATTCATTCAAATTTGAATTCAAAATAATAATAACATCACATACACACACAAATTTCACCCAAATCAAAACTTAATCTCACACCCATTCATTCAAATTTGAATTCAAAATAATAACAACAACAACAACAACAACAATAACAATAATAATAATAACAATAACAATAACAATAACAATAACAATAACAATAACAATAACAATAACAATAACAATAACAATAACAATAACAATAACAATAATAATAACAATAACAATAACAATAACAATAACAATAACAATAACTGTAGACACCCAAATTTTACGCTTGTGTACTAACCCTGACAGGAGGACAATATCGTCATTTGACCCGACATGCGAAAAGGAGGGTGGACCCCAACACGAAGCCACCCCAACTATTTACGGTCAAAGCCGCCACAACGGACAACGAGCATCTGGTCACTTGAGGCAAGACAAACAGTTGATCTAGAAAAACCTGAGTTGATCACAAAAGGCGACTAATGGCCACTACGCTTACGATGTTCGGGGGTCTCGCTCCCCGGTGAGCGAGCGGCTGCCCAGCTCGCCGGTGAGCTGACGGGGGTGGAAGGGGGCAGCGCCCCCTGGAAGCCAAGCACAAAGACCAATTTATGCATCAGGGAACAACCTTCCAAAATAATACCGCAAAAATTGGCGAATTAAGACCACATGGCACGGAAATCGAGAAAAGCAAGCCGGATAGCCGCGGATGCACTTGCGGCCACCGACAAAAGGGACAGTGCGCGGCTCGAGGAGACAACCCGACAGTCGAGGATTCGGCGCGGACGGCTAGCAGCCCAGCCGCAGATGCACCTGCGGCTGCCTGCGGAGCATTATACAGCGGCCATTTCCACCCGAGAAGGAAAAAAAAAGAAAAAAGTGGGTGAGTTTTAGAGAGAGAAGAACGCGAGAAGGAGAGAGAAAGGCTCGAGTGGAGTATTTTTGAGTGATAAATTGTTAGTTTTTGCTCAAATAGTTAGGCTTTCTTGTGGTTGATGCTCAAATCTTGGAATATAAAGCTTTTATTGGTGTATTGCAAGGTGAAATGGGGTGTTTTCTTTAAATCCTTTGCTCATATTGTTATTGTAAATTTGGTGTTTTGATTTGTTTAACATAGTATGTTGTAATATCATTGAGGATCCGTGGATTAAGGGACGATTAGCGAGGGTTTCATCGGAACGTAACTTCCTCCTAATATCCCAATGACATCCGTACGGTGAGATGTAGTTCGTTGTGTTCATGGATAGTTGGTAATGTTGGCATTAGGATTTTGATTCATGTAGAACCATAATGAGTTTAGTATTGTTAGATTTGTCGTAGTATTGGTTGTGCAACGATTTGGGTAAGTGTGAGCCTAGGGAGGAGATCCTCGTGGTCAAATCCCGACGATGGACATTTGTTGGCGTATGTAATCATTAGATAGGATGCACGGTTGTATATAAGTAATATCGGGCCTTAAAGCGATACCAAATCGTGGTCGGGTTAAGGCCCCGTAATAATAAATTATGTGATTGCGGGTGTTTGGGGGTTATTTAGATGGCTCACATGCCCATGGATAGCCCCGACATGTTTTGAATGTTTGTTTTGATTTACGATACAAAAACGATTTTCCAAAATAAGGCAAACGATGAAGATTTTCTAAAAATGATCAATTTAGGATATTAGATTCACGAGGTTTTAAAAAATTAAGAGTTTTGGCGAAACTTTGATCCTTGTTTGACAAAAGGCTCCATTTGGTTTTGAAATGTCATAAAAGATGTTTTCGTAAAAAATAAATAAACGTTTTCATTAAACTTTGTGCATAGGGTTAAAGAGTTCTAGAAGTTGCCTTCATTTTATTTAAATTTATTGTTAGAGGGCAATGTATAGTCTCGATTCCTATTTGGCAAACGTTTAAAACTATTGTTTTCTAAAAATGACCTCTAATAAAAAGCCTCATCATTTTCGTAACTAAAAATCAATCTTTATTATAAAAAAAACGAAGCCTCGTCATTTGGGTCAAAGGACGTCTAAACGCTTTCTCGATAAAACCCATGTTTGCCATATAAAATCAAATCAACCTTTATGCAAAAAAATTCACCACAAACATTCATTTAGGTACACATGCACACATATGCGCACATACACATTTTAGTATTTAAAAGGATAGGAAAATATCAAGATTGCGGTAACTGTGTTTCACGGAAGTCGGGGGGTGCCTAACACCTTCCCCTCGCTTAAGCAAGCCCCCGAAACTCTATGAATCTCGGTTTGCGGACCAATTAACTCGGAGTCACACATGCGCCAGCGATTACGAAAACAAAATTCGGATGAGTTGGTACATCCATTTTAAATATACCAACTGGCGACTCTGGTCAATTGGCTCATAAAAAATCGACATTTCGAAACCCCATCGACACTAAGCCGACCCTTTTCAAAAAATCACATCTTAATCTAAAGGCTAAAATTGGAAAGGGCTTTTTATTATTAAAAAACGAAACGACGAAAATCCCGGCGTAGACAATAACAATAACAATAACTGTAACAATAACAATAACAATAACAATAACAATAACAATAATAATAATAATAATAATAACAATAATAATTGTAATATCCCAGATATTTACAAGAATTGTAAATAAGATTTGACATAATTAATTAAAGGTTATGGTTTAAAACCTATAGTTGTCGAAGCGAGATGTGTAGAAAATGGGTAAACATTTTTTTTTAACAAAATTTATTTGTTAAAAATTAAATGTGAGAATATTTTAATGATGCATGTAGAGAATTTATTAAGGAAATAAATTCATTTGAGAAGTGAAGGTGGATATATACATATATATATACCTAAAGCGTGCTTGTTAGCTAATTAAGAGGATGAGTAAGTTAATATTCAATTAAACTAATACATTAATTAGTTTATATATGAAGTCATGAAATATAATTAATTAGGTTAATTATATTAGTATGAGTTAAAGTTGTGAAAAATTTAGGATGATTGTCTTGGATGACAATAATGTGAAGTAATTAATTAAGTAATTAACTTAATTATTAAGTTGTTGTATAGAGTCCATTAATGAATTTGAAATAAGCCCAATATTTTAATTGATGTAAGTCTTGTTGGTAATTATATAGAGGTCCAAATAAATTTAAGGATCTAGTCTCATGAAGAGTCCAAGTAATTTAATTACTACTAGTGGATTAGCTGAAAAGGATTATAGATGTTAGCCTAATATGGGAATACTTGCATGAATGTGGGTAATTAAATAATAAGCCCAAATGTTATAGTCCAAGAAGTAATTAATATAAGTCCAATTAAATTATGTTGGTAAGTATTATATATAAGGTAGTAGTAGTCCAATTAAATTAATTACCTAGCCCAAGTTATGAAATATGTGTGAGTTGTGTTGGGTAGCGCAAACAATTTAAATAAGAGAGCCCAATAAAAAGTAAACTATGTAGCCTAAACATTTAAAAGTCAAATGTTGGTCAATATGTTGGAAAATTTGGTTGAGTGTAAAGAATTAACTAATGTAGGGTTAATTGAATAACCCTAGGTGGTAGTCAAGAGAGAGCATTAACCAAACATTAGTTAATTGCTAGGTAAGTAAATATGATGATGAGAATTAACTATGGATGAGTTAATTGAGTAACCCAATGTGGTAGAATAATTTAAAGCAAATCTAATTGGATTATATTATAAGTCCAAATGAGGTATTAAACTAAGTTAAATAAATTAACCTAGTAGTCTATGTAATTAATTAAACCTTGATCCATGTAATAATTAAACTAGCTCAATACTTGTTTTAATTAAATGTAACATAAGGTATTTAATATTAGCCCAATGTAATAAATAAATTGTGCCCAATCAAATTAAATAAATGAGTCCAATATATTTAATTTCTAAGTTCAAAGTGGAGCCCAAATGAAGTCAAAGATTAGTCAATATATATATATATATATATATATATATATAAGTGTATACAGATGTTGGTGAATATGTATATATGAATATATAGGACAAAAAAATAAAGCCAAATTGTTATAATTATAGAGTAATCCCGAATTTTGGGGCTTAGATGGATGTAAAGCTTACTTGTTGGATGAATTTTGAGTGCAAAATGGTTCAACAACTTCCCAACCACCCTAGTCATTTATATGGTCAATCAAAGTGTTTATCAAGTGGTTATTCCATGCTATAGTAAGCCTAGATTAGTCATAATTTGGCCGATGTTAGTTGATTAGTAAGAGTTGATGGTGATTAAGGAAGTGCTATATATAGAGTGCTTCACCTATATGTTATGTTTGTTAGACATTTTGCTAGAGCAACAAGAGAGAAAAGAAAGAAGCTCTAGAGAAAAAGTAAGCAAATATTTGTGAGATTGAGAATCACTAAGGAGATTGCTAGAGGATAGTCAATGAGGAGTCACAAGCTAATTTCATACCAAGAGGAAGAAGGACATCTATGTATAAGAGGTTCAAAAGTGTTCTAAACCTTCTTTAGTTCATTTTTATAGTCTATATATGTTTTAATCGGTCAAAAAGTATTTTTAACCGATCAAAAGTTATTTTGATGCTCTAGAAGTCTAAATATATGATATATAGGTAGATTCATGGTTTACTATGTTTAATACAAGTATTGACATGTGTGGTATACAAATAAATGGAAGAAAATTCCATATTGTGTTACCGGTAAAACCCTAGATGATTCGATCTTAAATTTCTTGTAAAAACATTTTAAAAAATGTGATTGAACCATGAAATATTGTAAAACAAGAAGTTAGGAAAACAACAACACTAAGTTGGTGTCATTTGGATGTGTAGAGTTTATTTTATTTAAGTTTGAACCATTAAAACCAATGATTTGTGATTTTAGTTTTCACTCTGTCCTTGTGAGCCGTTTTGAGTTTAGTTCCGTTTGGAATTTGGATTTGTGATATAAAGAGAAGTTGTAGAGGGGGAAATGCTGATGAGAATGGACTTAAGAATCAACCTAAAATATTTTAAAATGAAGAAGTTATGGCTATCGGAGTGACTGGAGGTCGAACAACCTATTTTAGGGCTTTTGTGTTCTGTTTTGGACGCCCCGGCGCCCAGAATAGCCTATGTTGAGCGCCGAGGCATTCAAAACAGAATGTCCAAGTTGTTTGGGTAGGGTCAGTTCGGTCCGGGTCGGGTCAGTCCGGGTTGAGTTTTTAATGAAAATTTAAGTTAAAATAAGTGTAAAATGAATGAGTTTGAATACTAAACCAATATATGAAGTTTATTAGTAACTAATTGGTAGCTAAATGTTTAACATAAAGTCTAAACTTAACACAATTAAAAAGTTAACTATTAGTATTATTTGAAGATTATTAAAATATTATTAAATGATCAATAATATTAGTATATGATTAAAAAATTATTGAATGATGAATAACATTTGTAAATGGTTAAAATATCATTACATGGTTAATAATATTAATAATAGATTAAAATATTATTAAATGGTTAATAATATTAATAAGTGATTAAAATATTGTTAAACGTTTAATAATATTAAGAAGTGAATAAAATATTATTAAATGGTTAATAATATTATTAAGTGATTAAAATATTATTAAATGGTTAATAATATTAATAAATGATTAAAATATTATTAAATGGTTAATAATATTAAGAAGTGAATAAAATATTATTAAATGGTGAATAATATTAGTAAGTGATTAAAATATTATTAAATGATTAATAATATTAAGAAGTGATTAAAATATTATTAAATAATTAATAATATTAATAAATGATTAAAATATTATTAAATGATTAATACTATTTGTAAATGATTAAAATATTATCAAATGGTGAATAATATTTGTAAATGATTAAAATATTATTAAATGGTTAATAATATTAATAAATGATTAAAATTTTATTAGATGGTTAATAATATTAATAAGTGATTAAAATATTATTAAATGGTTAATAATATTAGTAATCGATTAAAATATTATTAAATTGATAATAATATTAATAAGTGATTAAAATATTATTAAATGGTTAATAATATTTGAATGTAGTTGTATACTTGTATATTATCAAAGGTAGATGATATTTTGAGGTATTTGGTACATTATTAAATATCCAAATTATTAAGTTATGTAAAAGAAGAAAGTATAATTGAATTAAACCAATGTAGATAATCCATCGTGACTAAATTTTAGACAACTTATTAAAAGTGGGTCGTGCGAAGAATGTGTGGTGAATGCGTAAGTTAGTTAAGCGTACTCGACATGTCCAACTAGGTTTGGGTTAGGGTTTTTGTCCGGAACTAAAGGCTCGTGTGTCGGACATATTAATAGTTAATAATTTGAAATTAAGGTCTTAAGTTATGACCAATTAATAGTCATTGTAACTAATGATTATTTCAATTTTATATATAAATTGTAAGTTGAACGAAAGACGTAAAATAAGCGTAAATGGTAGAAGCAAACCAGACAAGTTTTTCAGAATTTGCTCCTATGTGCATTAATATGCTACAATTTGATATTATATTATTGATATGGAGATATATTGATGATATTTGTGTTATGTGAAAAGCATGAGGTATGATTACATGTGAAAATATGAAGCATGAATTGCTAGATGCTAGTTGATTATTATAAGAAGTATGAAGCATTCATAAAATGAAAAGCATGAAATGCATGATGTAAGAATAAAATGCAGAGCATATATAATATGTGAAGCATGTAACATGTTATATGTAACTGTTAAACTAGCTAAGTTGTCGTGCTCACTCTTGCTTAAAACCAACATTTTCAGATAGTGCAAGTTATTCAAAGTTTTGTTAAAGATCAAGAAACATGAATGCATATTACATTCACTGAAGGTCTAGCACGACCATTGTAGATATCAGTCTGAATTGGACAGGTAAAATGATTGTGTAGTATAAGAATTGAATGATATGTAATATGAATGTTAAATACTCAAATTGATTGTAATAGAATGTCGTATCATATATGATATTAAGATATACTAGGAATGTATAAAGATTGCGATTCTGGAATAGAAAGAGATGTTATAAAATTATAAATAAATGATTATTTATCAATTATAATATTGTTGTAATTCATGAACAATAAGAAAAAGGTAGTACTAGTGTTGAATTGAATTCGAGGTTCGAGGGACCTGGATTCGGGGTCATCACAATAATAATAATAATAATAATAATAATAATAATAATAATAATAATAATAACAACAACAGCAACAACAACAACAACAACAACAACAACAATAATAACAACAACAACAACAACAACAACAACAATTTCAACAACAACAACAACAATAATTGTTGGTTTACCCATATTCTATCTTATGATTTTGATGATGACTTGATCAAATAAACTAAGCTTTGTAGGGTTTTCATGCAGATTGTTAAAGGTTGTTTTACAACTCACTATATTGAACATTGCATGGTCAAAGCAACCGAGAATCAAGATGGAATGAAGAATGGAGGACTCTAAAATATTCTGTAAGATCACAATTTTACATATATATATATAAAGACAAAGCCCTAGGTTTGCATTTGCATAATTATAAATAAATAATAATTATAATAATAATTGTGTAGTGATGAAAACCATGCAACAGTTATGTTTTAAGTAGGTTTGTTCAGAATATTGGAAAGATTGTGTAAAATCAGTTTAGTTATTTTTTTCTTGATTGATTGGGTTAAATAGTTAAAATTAATTGTTGGCTTAATAAGAAAACTATATATTAATTAAACAAATTCTGGCATGATTGAACATAGTGCACTGAAATAAGGAATTTCAAAACTCAGAAAGCATGTCAAGTTTGAACAAACTGATTGTTGTGATCTTCCCATACGTGTCTTAATTAATTGAAGATATTTATGAGCTAAAGTAATGGCCATATTATTGTTTACGGGTATAAAGACTTTTTGCTGGAATCTTGTTATGGAAAGTGCAAATATCTTGGTCAATCTTTATTTTTTGCGCTAGTGGTAAAACAAAGCTGATTTCATGTAATAAAGCATATTTCTCTGTAACGACTATATTTTCAATACATACATACATACATACATACATATATATATATGTATGTATATATATATATGTATATATATATATACATATATATATATATATATATATATATATATATATAGTGTCATGTTAATAGCCAAAGAGGGTACCGAAGCATAATACAACAAAACAGAAAAGTGCTATATTTATAAAACAACATTTTTGCTCTCCAAGAAAAGATCTGAGTTTTCACAATTCGCTCAAGCCACATACTTACTACTCTACTTCAAAAAAATAAATAATCAAACTGGTGATATACTACATACTTTGATCACTGCATTGCATTAGTGAAACTTTAAATTGAATATATATATATATATATATATATATTACTGTGATCATAGTTTTTATCTCTTGTACTGATAATTTCTTTTTGAATCTTAAAGGGCTTGTTATAAACTACGGTTATGGGTTTATTTGTTTAATCCAATGATTGGGTTAAGTTGTGTTACAAACAATTTTTGGGAAGCATAAGTGCTTAGGGAACAAAAGTGTTCAAGTGAGTATTAGTACTTAAAGGGTGCATAAGTTAAGCAAGTGTGCTTAAGTCATTTGGAAAAACGTGTTGGTGTAACATTGTTATTTTGTGTGTAATTTATTTAATAAAAAGTGTCTCCAATATCATTTGATATTGGACGTGGAGTAGGCCACTAGTATAGAGATTAGGGGTCGAACCATGTAAAAATTCTTGATGTTGGTGTGATTGGTTGTATTGCTTAAATTGCTTTGTTTTGATCAACTCTAAAGTAAATTAACATTTTCGTATTTTAAAATATATTTTTCAATAGCTGCTTTTCAGAATTTCAAAACAACATAATCAAAATTGTTTTCAAAAAAATATAAGCTTATTACTGTCAGAATAATACAGTGTGTGATATAGCAAACTGAATAATTTAAAATGGTAAACTACATTCCTTGACATATAGCTTAACTTATAAAAATTGGTCACAGTTTGCTCCACACTTATTTAACCCCCCTTTTAAGTGTACCTATTTAAATTTCATTTGGTATCAGAGCTTGGCTCTACTTATCTTGGTCTTAAAGGTGACTTGTAGGGAAAGATTCTGCTATGGCACAGTTCGGAAGCAATATCCAAGAAGGGCAATCAACTAATAGACCACTATAGCTACATGGAGTGGAGAATTACAACTTTTGAAAATTTTGAATGAGGATTTATCTTAAAAGAGATCCATGGGAATGGTGGATCGTAGAGAATGGTCCAGTCATTCCAAGGAAGAGTGATGGTACACCAAAGACATTATTGGAAATGGACTCAACCGAAGTATATATGACATCTTATGATTCCAAAGCTATGAACACTCTTCTTATTGGTATGGTTCAATCCGAGATCGACAAAGTTTCCTCATGTAACACAGCAAAAGAAATATAGGACACCTTGAAAATAAGCCACGAAGGAACTTCAAAAGTAAGGGAAGTGAAGCTTAGCATGCTCATGCATGATTACGAGATGTTCAAGCTTGGAAAAGATGAGTATATAAATGAAGCATAAGCTAGGTTTCTCACACTGGTAAATTCTTTGAAGTTATTAGAAAAATCCATTCCACAAAGTGAGATAAACCGTAAACTACTTCGAGCCATGCCCAAAAGGTTTGCATCAAAAGTAACTACTTTACAAGATTCTTCTAATATATCTATTATGAATACATTAACCTTATTTGGTGAACTAGAAGAATATGAACATCAATTAAAAAGATATGATGATGAGGAGGAAACTCCTAGAAAGAAAGTGTTAGCTCTTAATACAGAAAATGAAGAAGACTCAAATGGCGATTCAGACGAAGAAATAGCCATGATAACAAGGAAGCTCAAAGGATTACTACAAAGGAAGAACAAAAGAAGAAATGCCTTTCTTTCAAACAAATTTAAAGGAAAACAAAGTGAAGATACATGTTTTGAGTGTGGACGTCCCGGTCATTTCAAGAAGGATTGCTTCCAATTAAAGAATAAAGGAAAATCAAACTTCAAGGACATGAAAAAGAACAAAGCACTTGTAACTTGGAGTGATGATGGTTATGATGTGGAAATAGATGCCAACGATGAAATAGCTCAAGTATGCTTCATGGGACTTAGAAACGACTTAAGTGAGGTAATCAATTTAGATATCTTGAAAGAAGAAAATGAAAAATTAAAAGAGAAGAATATGTATTTGAAAGATTTGATAAACACCTTAATGAATGAAGTTGATACATTAATTAAAGAAAAGAAAGAAATTGAAACACCATCACAAGAGAAAAGAATCTTAATATCTAAAATTGATTATCTTGAAAACTATAATAAGATTCTTTATAACAAGGTAAAATATTTAAATGGTGAAAATGAAAAGTTAAATAATGAAATAAAAATGAGGAATGTTTGTATTGATGCATTTAATGATGATACACATACAAAAGAAAATATAAATGAGAATAAATTACAAGAAGAAATAGAGTCATTAAAATTGTCACTAGCAAAGTTTAATCAAGGAGAAGAAAATCTAAATATTATATTGGGAAAACAAAAATCTAGTTTTGATAAACAAGGTATTGGCTATAACCCTATACATAAAAAGAATGAGATAAAAATTGTAATATCCCAGATACTTACAAGAATTGTAAATAAGATTTAAAATAATCAATTAAAGGTTATGGTTTAAAATCTAGAGTTTGAGAAGTGAGATGTGTAGAATTTGGGTGAACATTTTTTTTAACATAATTTATTTGTTAGAAATTAAATGTGGGAATATTTTAATGATGCATGTAGAGAATTTATTAAGGAAATAAATTCAATTGAAAAGTGAAGGTAATTTTATTAATACGTATATACCTACAGTGTGATGGTTAGCCAAATAAGAGGATGAATAAGTTAATACTCAATTAAGCTAATAAATTAATTAGTTTAAATAAGAAGTAAGAAGGAAAGTCATGTAATATAATTAATTGAGTTAATTATAGGAGTCATGAATTAAAGTTGTAATTAATAAGTAGAGAAGTTAGAATATTGCCTAGAATGACAATATTAAGAAGTTAATTAATTAAGTAATTAACTTAATTAATAAGTTGTTATATGTGTTAGCCCAATATGAGAATATTGCATGAAGGTGGGTAATTAAATATTAAGGCCAAATGTTATGTTAATTAATAGTCCAAGAGGTAATTAATATAAGACCGATTAAATAATATTGGCAAGTATTGTATATAATGTGGTGGTAGTCCAATTAAATTAATTACCTAGCCCAAGTTATAAAGATGTGTGAGTTGTGTTGGATAGCCCAAATAATTAAATAAGGGAGTCCAATGTAAAATAAACTAGTAACCCAAATATTGAGTCCAAATTTAAAAGTCAAATGTTGGTCAATATGTTGGGAGAATAAATTCAAGTATTGTTAAGTGTAGAGAATTAACTAATGTAGGGTTAATTGAATAACCCTAGTTGGTAGACAAGAGAGAGTATTAACCAAACATTGGTTAATTGTTAGGTGAATGAATGTGATGATGAGAATTAACTATGGATGAGTTAATTGAGTAACCCTAGGTAGTAAATAAATTAAGGATTTAACTATGCATGGGTTAGTTGTAGGAAGAATATTATAGATACAATTATGTATGTATATAATTCACCAAGGTAGAATTGGTAGGTAACCATGTGTTGCATGTTGTAGAGAATTAACCATACATTGGTTAAGTGTTAGTAGAAATTGCAAGTATTATATATAGATATGTATATATAATAAAAATAAAGGAAAAATGGTGGAGTGTTGACCAAACATGGGGTCCCACTTGGAGATTGAGTAATGATGCCGTATTCAATTTAAATTGGTCAATTCAAGCTTTGATGTGATTTAAATAAAAAGTTATTAGTGAATATGTAGAGATATATATATTATTATGAAATGGTAGAAAGTTAACGAATGTTGGTTAAATGAATTAACCAATGGGTGGTTCACCAACCCTAGTCAATGAAGATGATCAATTCTTATGAATTTATGTTGTAGAGAACTAACCATTGTTGGGTTACTTACTAACCCTAAGTGGTAATAAAAATAAAATCTTAACCAATGTTAGATATGTATGTATACTTGATTGTAGAGAATTAACCCTACCTGGGTCATTTGGTGGAAGATGCGTGTATGTTTAATTGATGAGTTTAAACCATGGTTGGGTGAGTGAACCAACCTAGGTCATTTTAATGTAGAGAATTAACCACATTGTGGTTAGTTGTTGTGAGATATATAAATAAGATGAGCCCTAACTAAGGTTAAGTTTTAAGTGACAAAGGTTAAATGTAGTAGTTTAACCATAGGTCTTATGAGAGTTAACCACATGTGGGTTAAGTGTTGGGTGAATTGTTCACCAACTATCCAACCACTCTAATCAATCAAATTGTCATTCATGGTGGTCAATCAAATGGTCATTCATGGTAGTCATTCCATGCAATAGTAAGCATGTTTAAGGTCACTAATTGACTAGTGTTAGTTGATTAGGAGGTTAATGTATGA
This sequence comes from Hedera helix, assembly GCA_947179155.2. Taxonomy (NCBI): domain Eukaryota; kingdom Viridiplantae; phylum Streptophyta; class Magnoliopsida; order Apiales; family Araliaceae; genus Hedera; species Hedera helix. Next base: position 26,571,306 of record OX359264.1, read on the forward strand.
TTAGCATATGACTATAAATAGAAGTGCTACATTCATTTGTTAAGTTGGTTAGTCATTTTACAAGAAATCCTAGAGAGAAAAGAGAGCTTCTTTGAGAGAAAAAGATAGAGAGCTTGTGAGCCAGTGTGCTAATGGTTCACTCAAGAAGGAAGAAGAGACCTAGCAAGAAGAAGATCTCCATAGAAAGAACTATGAAGGTTGAAAAGTGTTCTAACCCTTCTTTAGTTAATTTCTATGGTCTATATATGTTTTAATCGGTCAAAAAGTATTTTTAACCGATCAAAAGTTATTTTGATGATCTAGAAGTCTAAATCTATGATATATAGGTAGATTCATGGTTTGATAGGTTTAAATCATGTATTGGTATGAGTGGTATGCAAATAAATGAAAGAAAATTTCATATTGTGATTACCGGTAAAATTCTAAGTGGTTCGATCTTTAAATTTCTTATCAAAACGTTTTCAAAAATATGATCGAACCATGAAATGTTGTAAAACAAGAAGTTATAAATACAACAACACTTAGTTGATGTCATTTGGATGTGTAGAGTTTATTTTATTTAAGTTTGAACCTATAGAACCAATGATTTGTGAAGTTAGTTTTCACTTTGTCATTGTGAGCCATTTTTAGTCCAGTTCCGTTTGGAATTTGGATTTGTAATATAAAGAGAAATTGTAGAGGAGGAAATTCTGATAAGAATGGACTTAAGAAACACCCCAAAATGTTTTAAAATGAAGAAGTTATGGCTGTCGGAACGTCGGAGGGTCGGGCAGTTTTTGTGTTGAGCGCCCCGGCGCCCAGATTTAGCCTGGGTTGAGCGCCCCAGCGCCCAAAGCAGAATGTTGAAGTGTCCAGGTCGGGTCGGGTCGGTCCGGGTCGGGTCGGGTCGATCCGGGTCGAGTTTTTAATGAAAATTTAAGCTGAAATAAGTGTAAAATGAATGTGTTTGAATTCTAAACCAATATATGAAGTTTATTAGTAACTAATTGGTATCTAAATGTATAAAATAAAGACTAAAATTAACACAATTAAAAAGTTAACTATTAGTATTATTTGTAGATGATTAAAATATTATTAAATGATCAATAATATTGGTATATGACTAAAATGTTATTAAATGATTAATAACATTAGTAAATGATTAAAAAGTTATCAAATGGGTAATAACATTACTACATGATGAATATGTTATTAAATAATTAATGACATTAATAAGTGATTAAAATATTATTAAATGATTAATAATATTAATATGTGATTAAAATATTATTAAATATTTAATAATATTAATAAGTGATTAAAATATTATTAAATGGATAATAATATTAATATGTGATTAAAATATTATTACATGGATAATAATATTAATAAGTGATTAAAATATTATTAAATGGTTAATAATATTAATAAGTGATTAAAATATTATTAAATGATTAATAATATTAATAAGTGATTAAATTATTATTAAATGGATAATAATATTAATATGTAATTAACATATTATTAAATGGATAATAATATTAATAAGTGATTAAAATATTATTAAATGGTTAATAATATTAATAAGTGATTAAAATATTATTAAATGATTAATAATATTTGTAAATGATTAAAATATTATTAAATGGTTAATAATATTAATATGTGATTAAAATATTATTAAATGATTAATAATATTAATAAGTGGGTAAAATATTATTAAATGATTAATAATATTTGAACATAGTTGTATATTATCAAAGGTAGATAATATTTTGAAGTATTCGGTACATTATTAAATGTCCGAATCATTAAGTTATGTAAAAGAGGAAAGTTTAATCGAATTAAACAAATATAAATAGTCCATTTGTGACTAATTTAGACAACTTATTAAAAAGTATATCGTACGAAGAACGTGTAAGGAATACATAAATGGTTAAAGTGTACACGACATGTCCAACTAGGTTTGGGCTAGGGTTTTTGTTCAGAACTTAAGGGTTCGATTGCCGGACATCTTAAGAGTTAGTAATTTGATGTTAAGGTCTTAAGTTAAGACTAATTAATGGTCCTGGTAGCTAATGATTATGTTAATTTGTTATATAAATTGTAGGTTGAGCAAATGACACAAATAGGCGTAAATGGTAGAAGTTGCCAGGCAAGTTTTTCAGAACTTGCTCCTATGTACCTTAACATGCTATGATGTGATATTAAATTGTTAATAGAAAGATATTGATGATAATTGTGATATGCATGAGGTATGATTACATGTAAATTATGTATAAATATGAAGGATGAATTGTAAGATGTTATATGTGATGCATGAGCAGTAAGACATAAACTGAAATGCATGAAAAACATGATGTAAGTATAAATTGTAGAGTATATGTGAAGCATGTAATGTGTTATGTGTAACTGTTAAACTTGTTGAGCCGTCGTGCTCACTCTTGCTTAAACCAACATTTTCAGATAGTACAAGTATTTGAAGTCTTGATAAGGATCAAGAAACAAGAATGCATATTACATTCACTGAAGGTCTAGCACGACCATTGTAGATATCAGTCCGAATTGGACAGGTAAAATGATTGTGTAGTATAAGAATTGGTTGGTATGTAATATGAGTGTTAAATACTCAAATTGTTTGTAATAGAATGTCGTATCATATATGATATTGAGACATACTAGGAATGTATAAAGATTGCGATTCTGGAATAGAAAGAGATGTTGTAAAATTGTTAAGAAATGATTATTTGGCAATTATAATATTGTTGTAAGTGATGAACAATAAGGAAAATGTTGTACTCGTGTTGAACCGGATCTGAGGTTAAAGGAACCCGGATTTGGGGTCGTCACAAAAATGCTAAAAACTAAATCTCATTTTAAATCAAAATATTGTTCTCCTTTTACTACATGTAATAATTGTGGAACTAAAGGACATTTGGATGTAAATTGTAGTAAGAAAATTAAAAAGGTATAGATCAAAAAGGGAGACTTACATACTAACATAAATGGACCCAAAAAGATATGGGTACCAAAAAGATGAATTGGTTTCTTATTGTAGGTATGTTTTAAAGCCAAAGTTCCTTCACAAAGATGGGTACTAGATAGCGGTTGTTCTCGACACATGATGGGTGACAAGTCCAAGTTTTTAAAGTTATCCATCAAAAAGAAGAATGGAACTGTAACCTTCGGAGATAACAAGACTTGCGAAATAATCGGTAAAGGTAAAATAGAAATTGGTAAAATTACCGTTGATAATGTTCATCTTGTTAAAAGCCTAGAATTTAATCTTATCAATGTAAGTCAATTAATGGATAGCGGACATAAAGTAAATTTTGAAAAAGATAAATGCTCTATTTTACATGGTACTAACAATACTACTCTAGTTGCTCAAAGGGAAGGAAATATATATACACTTGATTTTGAGCAACAGGATACAGAGATGTGTCTCTCAGTCGTATACGATGAAGCAAATTTATGGCACTAAAGATTGGGACATGTTCACATGGACTTAATAAAGAAGCTTTCCACGATGAATCTTGTAAGAGGATTACCAAAGATAAATTATGAAAAGAAAAAATTGTGTGTATCATGTCAACTTGGTAAACAAGTAAGAAGTTCATTCATTGCAAAGAACAAAGTATCAACTTCTTCACCCCTACAACTATTACATCTTGATCTTTTTGGACCTGAAAGGCATGCTAGTTTAAATGGTAAATTTTATGCTTTTGTTATAGTTGATGATTATACTAGATATACTTGGGTAACATTTCTTAAATCTAAAGATGAAGCTTTTAGAGATTTTGTAAGCCTTACAAGGAACTTGGAGACAAAATATAATCTCAAGCTTATACGGATTAGAAGTGATCATGGCGGGGAGTTTCAAAAAGACTTTATACCATTTTGTGATTAAAAAAAAAAGGGATTAGTCATGAATTCTCGGCACCAAGAACGCCTCAACAAAATGGGGTGGTGGAATGAAAAAATAGAACGTTACAAGAAACGGCTCATATACTATTTCAAGAAAGCAAGCTTCCAAAGAAATTTTTTGGCCGAAGCGGTAAATACTTCATGTTATGTTCTTAATAGAGTGCTAATTCGTCCTATTCTTTTAAAAGCACCATATGAATTGTTAAATCATCAAACTCCAAATATAACTTAGTTCAAAGTCTTTGGTGCAAAATGTTTTATCCTAAACACAAATGGTAATTTAGGAAAATTTGATGCTAGATCACATGAAGGTATTTTTCTTGGTTATTCTTCACATAGCAAAGCATATCGCATGTTGAATAGTGATAAGGTATGTGTCGAAGAATCTGTTCATATTTGTTTTAATGAGACTAACAATGATCTACCAAAGGAAAGAGATGAGGATGCAGGTTTTTTAGAAACTGCTGCAGATCTAGTTAGCCAAACTACTCAGAAAGACATACTGGATATAGACAAACAGCAAACTGAATTGACAGAACAAAATGAATAGGAATCGGAATCAACAGAAAATAATGAAGAAACGACTGAATCTGATTCAGCTCAACCTAAGGAGTAGATTTCAAGTACATCAATGCCCAAAACAACTAGATATGTTAAAAATCACCCTCCAGAAAACATAATTGGTGACATAAATCGTGGCATTTCTAGAAGAAGAGGAGCTCAAAACTTATGTGCATTTTCAGCATTTCTATCCTAAGTAGAACCAAAAAATGCGAAAGAAGCTATACTTGATGAAAATTGGTTACTAGCAATGCAAGAAGAATTACAACAATTTGAAAGATGTCAAGTGTGGGAGTTGGTACCTCCACCAAAGGAAACTTCAATTATAGGAACCAAGTGGGTGTTTAAAAATAAACTCGTTGAGCACGGTACAATAACACGGAATAAGGCAAGACTTGTGACTTAAGGGTACAATCAACAAGAAGGAATTGACTTCGAAGAAAAATTTGCCCCCGTAGCAAGATTAGAGTCAATTCGGATTTTACTAACATTCTCATTATACAAGCAATTCAAGCTACATCAAATGGATGTTAAGAGTGCGTTCCTAAATGGATATATAAGTGAAGAAGTTTACGTAAAGCAGCCTCCCGAATTCGAACATGAGAAATATCATAACCATGTCTACAAGCTCAGAAAGGCACTATATGGATTAAAGCAAGCTCTAAGGGCTTGGTATGAAAGGCTAAGTATCTTCTTTCAAATGGATTCACCCGAGGTAAAATTGATTCTACTTTGTTTATTAAACATGAAAAGAAAGATATTATTATTGTTCAAATATATGTCGACGATATTATCTTTGGTGCTACAAACGATAATTTTTATGAGTAGTTTTCTAAGTGTATGCATAAGGAGTTCGATATGAGCTTAATGGGCGAACTTAATTACTTTTTGGGGCTCCAGATAAAACAAGAAAAGGATGGTATCTACATACATCAGACCAAATATACAGACGAATTGCTCAAAAGATTTGGTCTTGATAAATCAAAGTCAAAGACAACACCTATGAGTACTTCTATAAAGCTTACATCCGATGATACAAGAACTGATGTAGAATTAACTAAGTATCAAAGTATGATAGGAAGTTTACTGTATTTGACTGCCTCTAGACCTTATATAATGTATAGTGTGTGTTTATGTGCTCGATTTCAAGCAAAACCAAAAGAATCACACCTAAATGTGGTTAAAAGAATTTTTAAGTATTTGTGTGGCACAATAAATTTTGGTTTGTTTTATCCCATATGCAATAGCTTTGATCTAATAGGCTATTCAGATGCAGACTATGCAGGTTGTCAAATTTATAGAAAAAGTACCAGTGGTGCTTGTACATTTTTGGGACAAAGCTTAGTGTCTTGGCACAGTAAAAAGCAGACCTCAGTAGCACTATCAACAACAGAGGGAGAATATTTAGCCGCAGGGAGCCGCTCTCAAATTTTATGGACGCGTCAAACTTTATGTGACTTTGATGTTATATGCAAAAATGTGCCAATTTATTGTGATGACACTAGCACAATTGATATATCCAAAAATCTAGTATTGCACTCACGCACAAAGCACATAGAAGTGAGACATCATTTTTTACGGGATAATGTAGGAAAAAGGCTTGATTAAATTAATATTCATTCCCACTGAACACCAATTGGCTGAAATATTCACTAAACCCTTAAGTGAAGAACGTTTTTGTACACTAAGGAGAGAACTTGGAATGTGCATCATTTGACTAACTGTTTACTCCTTATGTGGTTTACTAGATTATACTTAAGTGACAATATTATGTGCATCACTGCTCATTAGTTGAAGACAAATTAAATTCTGAGTAAAATCTTTTATTATAGTTAATTTTTTTTTTATATAATTTTTTTTGGTAACCAAATAAGAGTTTGATTTTTGAAAGTTATTTTGCTCTGGGTCATGTGATTGACAGACAATTTTGGGGTAATTGATTTCATTAAACTGATTATTATTTGTGACAAATTGGCTAGTATTAAATTTGGTAAGTGTCTCAATTTTGAAAATTAAATTAATTTGCTTTTCGAGATTCTCGGGCGGTAATTTTGGGTTACCAAAAATCATCTCACCTACTTTACCAATTAACCCTGACCGGTCATCTTCTCCATCCTCATATTATCTACCATATTCATTCCTCTCAATTTTTTTTTTCCCAATGAGAACTAGACAAGCAAAACGGTTGAGGGAGATGTCAGGATCAGAGGATGAAATACTTCTATCCGTAATTCTTTCTAAACCCAGTGGATCAAACACTCAGGCTAATGAAGCACAAACTCCAACTGCGAAAGAAGCACCCGGAACAACTTTAAACCATACTGAGTCTAATACTCATGGCTCACCAAAGAAGAAGAAAACAAAGGGGAAAGAGAAACGTACTACTCCCACCTGTTAGCCTTTTCATGCATCTAGGCCGGTAATCTCTTCTCCTCATTTATCTGATAGCTTCTTTCGGGGATTAAACTTTGAATCTCGTTATAGAACATCCATTGTGTCTAAGACAATCGTCTATGAAAAGTCCATTGATGTCCTTCTTTACCAAAACTCTCCTCTGAAAAAATGTTTTGAATCCTCTGGTATTGCTACTATGGTTTTTCCTCCATCACTTGCTTATCCTAAATTGATTCAACAATTCTACACCAATTTTGAACATAAGGGGGAGTCCTATAGTACTTTTGTTAAGGGTAAATCAATTGAGTTCACTGTCATTGATTTGGGCTATATTCTATCAATTCCACGTTCGGGTGTCTGTCCTTTCACCTTAAAAGGGGCTGCATATCATTCGTTCACTCTACTCGAACAATTGAGAATTGTGAGGGATGACCCATTATTGGAAGTTGCTCTTCTACCTAAAACAGTGGACGTTTCACCCTTGGCTTGCATTATTCACAAAGTATTAAGGTACAATTTATTACCACATCATGGTGGTGGGGCTGATTTTACGTTTCAAGAATTGGTTATGATTGCTATTATTCTTCGTGGTGTCCCATTTAATCTTGCCTCTATAATGCTACGCCATATGGTTAGTTGTATACATCAGGTTTTAAAATGTCTACCCTATGGAGCGATTCTCACTCGTTTATTCCATCACTTTGAAGTGTCTTTGGAAGATGAAGCATCATTCACTCTCATAGACTCTATTGACTCTAACAATTTGAAAATTTCTCACTTGGCCTTAAGTGATGGTCAATTCATTCGCCTTCCAAAGGTAACTCCTCCTGAATATACCCCACCCAACTCCGAGTCATTTGGTACCCCTCCTGAACTCATGTCTCTTCTTACTCAAATTCTGACTAACCAAACTGAAATGAAGACTGATATACTGGACATCAAGTAGAGGATAACGTCACTTGAACAAGGGAAATTGTACATGGCATCCCCTGTTGCTGCTGCTCTGTATCGCGATCTGGAATCTGAGTTTATTGATCTTTATGTTGGGTTCGAGATCCAGACCAATGCTATGGTTGCTGTGTTACAGAAAAGGTTAACAGAAATGCCTGTCAATTGAGTTAAGAACTTAAATTTGTGAGTAGTCAAGTTGGTATCTTGAGCAACTTTGCTGCCCATCGCTTTAATCAGATCAGGGAATATATAAATGAACCTCGTATCCGTCGCATTTCATCCCCTGTTCTAGAATGGCCTCAGTGCAATTGGCTTGTAGAATTTCGTGGTGATTTCATGGGGATGGAACTACCTCAAGAGACTGATATCCCTCGACCCTCTCGTTTTGCAAATGAACTCTCGGCTGAACGCATTGCTCGTACTGTTCATCGCCGCTATTTTACAAATTGTGCTCCTCCCAATGTTCATATTGAGGAGCTTGACTGATAGTCTTTATTTCACGTTCAAACTGGTCTAATAGTTATTTTAGTCCTACTTTATTTTAGTACTTTGGTTTTCAATTGCTACTATGGTCAGACTATCCTTTTGGATTAAATGATATATTTGGTATTTTCTGCTTCATAATATTAAGTTATTTTTGCATGATAACAAAGGGGGAGACAAAACAGATATATGGTTTAGTTTATATTGTGAGCTTGAAACAGGTATATAGGGACTGTATGGATCTGTTGGGTTTAAATTTATTGCATGCATGGTCCTAGGGGGAGCTTAAATTTATTTTGTTGTCATCATCAAAAAGGGGGAGAGTGTTGGTTTAGCCATATTCTATCCTATGATTTTGATGATGACTTGATCAAATAAACTAAGCTTTGTAGGTTTTTCATGTAGATTGTTAAAGGTTGTTTTACAGCTCATTATATTGAACATTGCATGGTCAAAGAAACCAAGAATCAAGATGGAATGAAGAATGGAGGAGTCTAGAATATTCTGTATGATCATAATTTTACATATATATATATATATATATATGTATATCAAGACAAAGCTCTAGGTTTGCATTTGCATAATCATAAATAAATAATAATTATAATAATAATTGTGTAGTGATAAAAGCCATGCAACAGTTATGTTTTAAGTAGGGTTGTTCAGAATATTGGAAAGATTGTGTAAAATCAGTTTAGTTATTTTTCCCTTGATTGATTGGGTTAAATAGTTAAAATTAATTGTTGGCTTAATAAGGAAACTATATATTAATTAAACAAATTCTGGCGTGATTGAACATAGTGCATTGAAATAAGGAATTTCAAAACTCAGAAAACGTGTCAAGTTTGAACAAACTGATTTTTGTGATCTTTCCATATGTGTCTTAATTAATTGAAGATATTTATGAGCTAAAGTAATGGCCAGATTATTGTTTATGGGTATAAAGACATTTTGCTAGAATCTTGCTATGAAAAGTGTAAATATCTTGGTCAATCTTTACTTTTTGCACCAGTGGTAAAACAAAGCTGATTTCATGCAATAAAGCGTCTTTCTCTGTAACGGCTATATTTTCAATACATATATATATACAGTGTCGTATTAATAGCCAAAAAGGGTACCGAAGCAGAATACAACAAAATAGAAAAGTGCTATATTTATAAAACAACGTTTTTGCTCTACAAGAAAAGATCTGAGTTTTCATAATTCGCTCAAGCCACATACTTACTACTCTACTTCGGAAAAAAAAAATCAAACTGGTGATATACTACATACTTTGATCACTGCATTGCATTAGTGAAACTTTAGGTTGAATATATATATACACTTTGTCTCTTGTACTGATCATTTCTTTTTGAATCTTAAAGGGCTTGTTATAAACTACGGTTCTGGGTTTATTTGTTTAATCCAATGATTGGGTTCAGTTGTGTTACAAACAGCTTTGGGAAGCATAAGTGCTTAGGGAACAAAAGTGTTCAAGTGAGTATTAGTACTCAAAGGGTGCATAAGTGCATAAGTTAAGCAAGTGTGCTTAAGTCATTTGGAAAAACGTGTTGGTGTAACATTGTTATTTTGTGTGTAATTTATTTAATAAAAAGAGTCTCCAATATCATTTGATATTGGACGTGGAGTAGGCCACTAGTATAGAGATTAGGGGTCGAACCACGTAAAAATTCTTGGTGTTGGTGTGATTGGTTGTATTGCTTAAATTGCTTTGTTTTGATCAACTCTAAAGTAAATTAACATTTTCGTATTTTAAAATATATTTTTCCGTAGCTGCTTTTCAGAATTTTAAAACAACATAATCAAAATTGTTTTCAAATAAATATAAGCAGATTACTGTTAGAATAATACAGTGTATGATATAGCAAACTTAATAATTTAAAATAGTAAACTGCATTCCTTGACAGATAGCTTAACTTACAAAAATTGGTCCTAGTTTGCTCCACACTTATTCAACCCCCCTTCTAAGTGTGCCTATTTAAATTTCAATAATAATAATAATAATAATAATAATAATAATAATAATAATAATAATAATAATAATAACAATAATTATAACAACAACAACAATAACAATAATAATAATAATAACAACAACAATAAAAACAATAATAATAATAATTATTATTATAACAATAATAATAATAATAATAATAATAATAATAATAATAATAATAATAATAATAATAATAATAACAACAACAATAACAACAACAACAACAACAACAACAACAACAATAATAAAAACAATAATAATAACAATAATTATAATAATAAAAAATATTATAATAACAACAACAACAACAACAACAACAACAATAATAATAATAACAACAACAAAAACAAAAATAACAATAATAATAATAACAATAATAATAATTATTGTGGTGGTATTGTGAATTATGATAATTGTTATGTATGATTGTAAGTTATTTTAGGTTGTAAAACGTTTTTAAGTAATGTAGTATTTTTCGAATTTTAATCTCATTTTTTGTTACGTCGTACCTTCATGCATATGATAAAGCTTATCCCGAAATAAAAGTCACAGATGTAGAATAAAAGCCACGATTTTGGTGAATATATATTTTAGATCGATTGAATTCATGAATTACCAAATTGAGCATCACTATTTTGGCAATGCATTCACATGTTTCGGTTTCGGTTAATATATATATGTAGGCAAGCCACGATTTTGATATATATGTTATTAATATATATATTAATTAGCCAAATAATTTGATAATTTTGTGCAGATTTAAAATTTCCAAATAAAAGGATTTATTTTGGATAATTTTAAAATAATAAAAATAAATAGTTTATTTTTAAATATATTTATAATTAAAATAAAAGATTTATTTTAAACATGAAATTAGATTTCATGCAACTTTAATTGCCCATTAAATGATACCAATACATATATAAAATGGTTTATTTAATTAATGCGATGAATATTATTTATTGATATATATGTTTATATATATGATAACAAATGTGATTGATTATGGACTATTGACCAATATGATTGGATTTAATTTTAATTAGATGCAAGAATAAATGAGTTTTATAAACGGGATCTGCGTACCTCGTCTTTTCTAATTTTTCTTGATGTAAATTCTATCTCACTCTTATGTACTTCCCTTTGATTGTTGATCAACATTTTTATTTAGTATAAATTATTTGTAATACGATTAGTTAGAATTATTTTGAAGAATTGGAGCTAAGGAGTATGGAGGGCATGAAGACCCGTTTGTAATGGAGCTCAAATTTAAATGTAATAGTTATATTAAATTTAATTTATTTTTGCACCCTATGTTTGACCTTTTGATTCACTTGGTGGTTCTAGTGAACCAAACTAAAATAAAAGTCATATCAATCTAAGTAGAATATAGTATTCTATACGTGCATGGTTAATATATATTTATTATATATATTATCCAAATATGTTTCGCATGTTAAATAATATGACGCATATTTTATATATATATACATGCACGCTAAACAAGATGAGACAATTAATAACAAACCCCTTAAAGAGAAATATATTAAGTTGTAACGTTCAAATATATTTTGAATATCGAACGTCGCCTTCTAGCATGATAAAACAATAGAGTATCAAATAATCAATATACATTTGTTGTGTCACACAAGACTTATATTAATTATTTGAGATGTTTTATTATATAGTTGATGTTTATAAATGAATTGAATATTATTGTTTTGTAGTGTCACATAAGGACAATATTTTTCTATTTACTTATATGAAAATGTTAGGTCAGACTTAATTTGAATAATTTTGATTTGGATGTGTCACACATGATCATAATAATTCAAGAGAAAAAATAAAAGGAGTTATATGTTGATATAATTGACAAAAAATTGTCTACCAATTTATTTGTTGCGTCACACAAGACTATATACATTTGAAATAGGATCATTAATCTCACTAACAAATCTTTAAATAGACTTGCCAAACTATATAAGGATGGTAATATAGTTTGATAAAAATAGTGGGAGATACCAATTTAAATAAAGACCTAATTTATTTTGATATTTAATGAAATGAATGTATGGTAAAATATTGTCTATTTTTTACATGCAGAATTTTACAAATGTCAAATTCACTATCACTGCGTAGCATACTTAATGCTAACAAATTGATCGAACCGTATTACACGGGCTGGTTAAGGAATTTGAGAATTGTTCTAATTGCTAAAAAGCTTTCCTATATCCTAAATTCGCTTGTCTGTAACGACCCCGAAATTCGACCCGCTTTGTTATCTTAATTTTCATATTTGTTCAATATTATTTGCCTTACGTCCAAATTTCGGTTCGTTAATAAATCTTTAATCACCTTCTTTAATCCCTTGATTGATTTTATAAATCATCAATTACCAAAATTTTGGGTATAAATTTTTTTCTCTTTCCAAATCATTGCATTAAAATATTTGGATGTTTAAAATCCTTACATCTAAATCCTAGTCCCTGGATCGTAACCTTAACTTTTTCTTTCTATTACATGCGTCATAATGCTCACATTCAAATCTAATATTATTTATTTTCATACAATTATTCCTTGTTGCATTATTCGTAATCAAACATATAATAATTTCTATCGTAACAATTATCTTAACAACCATGATTCATAATTGAACTTTTATCATCTCCAGATTCAACATATACATACAGCTCATCACAGTAAAATTAACAAATTTCTCAAATTGAATTGTAATGTTGAAAATATACCAATTACGTTTCCAACCTTCTAGGTAATTTATCTCTATCATAGTCCGATATTCTTGAAATTTATATATTTCCCTGCAAAAATATTTATTAAGCAAGTAATGAGCACAACGGCTCAACAAGTTCAACAGTTATGCTTCACGTAGCACATACCTTATCATGCTTGGTGCGTGTCATACATCATGTGCTTGTGCTCCTACTATAGCAATATGTCTCATATATATTCATATCGTTGCACAAAGTACACATTGTGGTCATATTAATCACGTATCACATAGCACATAATTTGTATGCATTTAAACAAGTATTTACATATCATAACAGACAACAATTAACATAAAGGACTGAAGAACTTGCCTGGCGTCCAGTTATTTAAATTGTTAGCTCAAATCCTTAACTCGATCAACCTATGATCATAAAATAATCAAATAATAATTATTTATCTTCTTATGATATTAATTTACTTAATTAATATCATCTCTGGGCCAATTATTAATTTATATGGTTAATTAAATTAACCTCATTCCCTAATATATTCGTATAACTTAATATCAATATCATTCAATACGGACAACTCGGCTCATCGGATACAATGTAGCATATTTGGTTGTCCGAAATTTTTATTTAATCATTTTCTAACTTTTAAACTCATTAGATTAATATTTAAAATATTTAAATATTAATCACCCATATTTAATATTTTTACAAAAATATTAAATTTAATGCCCAAATATCTTTTCTATATTTTTAGTATTTTTTATAATTTTCTATGATTTTTAAACAATTTTTAAACATTTATTTCAATTAAAAATCATTTCTGGGGGCATGTTGGTAATTTTCGCGCCCTTAGGGACATAACCGGAATTTTCTGGAAAGTCCAGTGGCATTTCCGTAATTACCGCGCTTCTAGGGAGTCATTTGGTATTTTCTGGAAAGGGAATGGGCAAAACCGTAATTTCGGCGCATATAGGACACGCCCGACATTTCTGGAAAAGGGCAGGGGGCATAAATGTAATTTCAGCCGAAAATTCAGTCGCGCATGGCGCGGCAGTCCCTCAACCACTCCTTTTAAACGACGTCGTTTGGCGTCTTACCGCGCATGGCGCGGCCGACAAAAACCGCGACCCAAAACGGCGCCGTTTTTGTCCCGCCTCAGAAAAAAAATGCGCCGCGCGCAATGCGCGGCGCTCTGTTCTCTTCTTCCTCCTGCGACAGTAACCAGCCAACAATTATATTTTCAATTTTTACACTATTTTTGTTCTACTTTTCCACAGTATAATTACACCAAACATGTTCAAATTCATAATTACACTTCCATAAATTATTTAGAATAATTATTTTACTTATTTACTAATTTCCCATAATTTTATTTTAACACAAAATCTACATAACTAAAACAAATAATTAGTTTTTTTTATACCTTTAAAACTTGTGAATCTTCCTCTTGATGACATCAAACTCCTTTCTCATAGTAGCTGTGGAGGTTTTCCGGTTAGTGGCAAGGTGGTGGTGCTGTCGGACGAAAAGCAAAAGAGAGGAAGAGTTTGTGTGGTTTTTTTTTCCCTTCTTTCTTCTTTCTTGCTTTCTTTTTCCTTTCTTTTTATAACCCACACTCAACCATCCACGTTGGCCACTTAAAAAAAAAAATTCACCGCCTTTCACTCACTCAAAACTTCCGGATTTTTCCAACATAGCATGCATAAATATAATTTAATACATTACGTAATTAATTCGTGTAATAAATATTTTATATAATGTATATAAAATATTTATTTTAATTTACTAAAAATCATAAATTGATTTATAAATAATATTAATACCTCTTTTGGGTACTTTACTTGACAAATTTTGTACACGCATAACGCCATGCATGTAATTATATGAGGTAATTTATACCTTCAAAAATTATAAAATAATTCATATAATATATAAAAATTATTTTTCACAATTTTTCACTTCGTTACCTGGACAACATGTTACATTAATATGTTCACATTTCTGAAATATTATTTTTCATAAACATCATAAAAATTCCATTATAAATAAATATAATTTTTAATAACTTAAAACATTCATTTTTCTTATTTATTATTCAATTTCTTTAATATTCACATTAATTTCTTTATATATAAATTATATAATTTAATATTATATAATTTATATAATTACATTCTCCTTTTAAATAATTTCTTAAATTCCTCCATAATTATTAATTAATTATATAATCAATAATTATACATTCATTAATTCTCTCATTATTCTAATACTCTTATATAAATTATATAATTATCCTTATATAATTTATATAATTATAATTTCCTTTATACATCACTTTAATTTTCTTATATAAATTATATAATTTATTATTATATAATTTATATAATTACATTTCTCCTCAATCAATTTTTAAATTTCCACCATAATTCTTAATTAAATATAAAATCTATAATTACAATTTTATTAACTTCCTCATTCGCTTTTCATTTAAAAATTGGATTAATTTAACCATTAATCCTTTTACTTCCATAATTAATAACATTTATAATAACCACAATTAAACATAACACACATATATATACAAATGTATATATATTCATATCTAATAACATTATTTAAATAATAATTCCTGCACCTTCACAATAATTTTTTTATTGTACAATTTATTGTACCTTTACCTGAAATTCTTTTATTCCTCATAAATTGTTTTTAAACAATTTATTTACTTTTTAATTATTTTAATTCAACATACTTTATCCTGATCTCCGTACAGATTTAATTTACTAATTAAATCTCATTACGTACTTTTATTCACATAAAATAACCATTTCTTTACACAACCTTGAAAATTGTATCAATTAAATTCTTATTTAATTTTATTAAATAATTCTGAAAATTCGGATCCTCACATTGTCCCTGCAACTGTTGCGATAAATGCCTTTGAAGAAGAAGTTGGTATTTTTAAAAAATGACAAGATGATGCAGTTGTGGGTCAATGTATCATGTTCGCATTCATTACTAATGAGCTTCAGTGTTAGTACAAAAAGATGGATGCTCCTACTATACTTGTAATAATCCGAATTTTTGTTAGTAAATAAATATTAGTTTAAATTTTTCCTACAAGCATAATTGAATTGAAAAAGGTAAGATATTATTATTTTTTATTTATTTCATTTGGAAAGTTAAATTCTTTTAATAGTTAATTAAATAATTGAATTAATTAAAACTAAGAAGTCCATTAGAATTTTGATAACTCTTATATTGTTTTCTATTTATATTTAAAGTGTGGAGATGTAACCCTAATCTTATTCTAATTTGGTTAGTTGAATTCTAATATAACAATAATAAAATAATAGTTAAATTTATTTTTAATTGCATTTTGTATTATGTTTGGGTCAAATTTATGTGAGCTAATAATAAATAAGAGATAACATTAATTTGGTCAAATTGAACCTTCAAACTAATTGGGTCTAATTTGTATTTGTATAATTTTAAATTCTATTAAATTTGGAGATTTAATAAAATCTATTAATAAACAATTAAATATATAAAACATGGACTTTAAATAGAGTTCCCTACCTATATTCATTTGTTCGTCTGATAAAAAGAAGAGGAGTTGCCGCCGCTAACCAAAGAAGGAAGAAACTTACGTTGCTAAGAAGGATGGAAAAAAGAAACTTGTAAGATTTACTCAATTAATTAATTTCCTTCATAAGTTATTAAATTATTGATGGTTTGAAATTATATTGTGAATGTATTAATCTATATTGATGTCAATGGAGTGTCAATAAGTTTAATGAACGAACGGATGTGTATTTTGTTGGTTACGTGAATGGCTTTTACCCATGATATATTGGTTATATAAAAAAAAAATTTGACCAATCCAATCATGACAGAAAAGGGGCACTTGAACTTATTATTATATGCATGCATATATTTTAATAGTATGGTATTATGAAGGTTAGTATACAGATTATGGAGTGGTGTGCATAAATTATTAATAAAATAAAATAAAGGAACCTATTATGCATTTGTGTTGGGTCGGCTGTGAGTGGCCATTTTGCAGGGGGGTTGATTTTTAACCTTGCGGATGGTATAATAAAATATATAATAATAATAATAATAATTTATTAATTTTACTTATTTATTATTTTGTTTAATTAGCTCGGACGGAAGGAGTTTATGTAATATCCCAGATATTTTCAAGATTTTAAATAATATCTTAATTGATTTTATTAAAGGTTAAGGTTTAAAACCTAGAATTTGAGAAGTAAGATGTGTAGAAAATGGGTGAACATTTTTTTTAACATAAGGTATTTGTTAGAAAATTAAATGTGGAAATATTTTAACGATGCTTGTAGAGAATTTATTAAGAAAATAAATTCAATTGAAAAGTGAAGGTGATTATATTAATATATATACCTAGAGTTGAGTTTGTTAGTCAAACAAGATGATGTGTGAAGTAAATTAAGTACTCAATTAAACTAATAAATTAATTAGTTTAAAAATAGAGTAAGAAGGAAAGACATAAAATATAATTAATTAAGTTAATTATATTAGTTAAGGTTTAAAGTTATTGTGAAGCTAGAATGATTGTCTAGAATGACAATATTAAGAAATTAAATTAATTAAGTAATTAACTTAATTATTAAGTTGTTGTATAGAGTCCATTAATGGATTTAAGCAAGCCAAATATTTGAATGGTTGAAAGTCTTGTTGGTAATTATAGAGATCCAAATAACTTTAAGGATCTAGCCTCATGAAGAGTCCAAGTAATTTAATTACTACTAGTGGACTAGCCCAAAAGAATTATAGATGTTAGCCCAATATGAGAATATTGATATGAAGTGGGTAATTAAATAATAAGCCAAAATGTTATGTTGATTATAGTCCAAGAGGTAATTAATATAAGTCAAATTAAATACCTAACCCAAGTTATAAAGATGTGTGAGTTGTGTTGGGTAGCCCAAATAATTAAATAAGGGAGCCCAATGCAAAATAAACTAGTAGCCCAAATATTGAGTCCAAATTTAAAAGTCAAATATTGGTCAATATGTTGGAAGAATAAATTCAAGTATTGTTAAGAGTAGAGAATTAACTAATGTAGGGTTAATTGAACAACCCTAGTTGGTAGATAAGAGAGAGCATTAACCAAACATTGGTTAAATGCTAGGTGGGTGAATTTGATGATGAGAATTAACTATGGATGAGTTAGTTGAGTAACCCTAGGTAGTAAATAAATTAAAGATTTAACTATGCATGGGTTAGTTGTAGGAAGAATATTATAGATACAATTGTGTATGTATATAATTCACCAAGGTATAATTTATATGTAACCATGAGTTGGATGTTGTAGAGAGTTAACCACATGTGGGTTAAGTGTTGGTGATTGTTGCTTATTTTACACTTCACCATTTATGTTGCTTGTAGTCAAGTTGATGGATGACATTTTAAATATCAAAAATACAAGTATTGTGCATGTATAAGTGAATATATATACATATATTGGTGTATATATATATATATATATATATATATATATATATATATATATATATATATATATATGCTTATATAATTATATAGGACATAAAAATAAAACCTTAACCAATGCTAGAGTTAAGTGTTAGTAAATATATAAATATATTGGATATATATCTATACTTAATTGTAGAGAATTAACCTTACTTGGGTTATTTGGTGGATGATGTGTGTATGTTTAATTGATGAGCTTGAACCATGGTTGATAGTTGAGTTATCATAGGTTACAAGAGTAAAGGCCTTAACCACACTTTGGTTAAGTGTTGGAGAAAGTTGCTTTTGTTTTACTCAACCTATAACTTGTAAGCAAACTTGATGTAGGTCAATCAACATATCAATCCAAGAGTCAATCAATCCAATAGTAATCTCAATTAAGCCTCTAATTGACCAATGTTAGTTGATTAAGGAAAGTTGATGGTGATTAAGGATGTGCTATAAATATAGTGCTCCACACATTGACTATGTTTGTTAGTCATTTATTTGTCTAGAAAGTCTAGAGAGAAAAGAGAGAGCTCTTGGAAAGAAAAACAAGCAAACTTTAGGAGATTGATGATTCCACCAAGAAAAAGTGCTAGAGAATAGTCAAGGAGGAGTCCTTAGCAAGATCATATCAAAAAGAAGAAGAACATCCATGTCCAAGAGGTTCAAAAGTGCTCTATCTCTTCCTTAGTTCATTTTTATAATTTATATAAGTTTTAAACGGTCAAAATATATTTTTAACCGATCAAAAGTTATTTTGATGATCTAGAAGTCTAAATCTATGATATATAGGTAGATTCATGGTTTGATAGGTTTAAATCATGTATTGGTATGAGTGGTATGCTAATAAATGGAAGAAAATTCCATATTGTGATTACCGGTAAAATCCTAAGTGGTTCGATCTTTAAATTTCGTGTCAAACGTTTTCAAAAATATGATTGAACCATGAAATATTGTAAAATAAGAAGTTAGGAAGACAACAACACTAAGTTGGTGTCATTTGGATGTGTAGAGTTTATTTTATTCAAGTTTGAACAATTAAAACCAAGGATTTGTGATTTTAGTTTTTACTTTGTCCTTGTGAGCCATTTTTAGTCTACTTTCGTTTGGAATTTGGATTTGTGATCTAAAGAGAAATTGTAGAGGGGGAAATGCTGATGAGAATAGACTCAAGAATCACCCCAAAATATTTTAAAATGAAGAAGTTATGATTGTCGGAGCGACTGAAGGTTGGGCAGTCCAAATTAGGGTTTTCGAAAAAGTGGCCGAGCGCCTACCAAGTGCCTAGGCGCTCTAGTCAGCTGTTTCAGGGAGCAGATTCGGTCCGGGTAGGGTCGGGTCGGTCCGGGTTGAGTTTTTTGTGAAAATTTAAGTTGAAATATGTATAAAATGAATGAGTTTGAATATTAAACCAATATATGAAGATTTATTAGTAACTTAAAGGTATCTAAATGTATAAAATAAAGACTAAAGTTAACACAATTAAAAAGTTAACTATTGGAATGTTTGAAGAATATTAAAATATTATTAAACGATGAATAATATTAGTATAAGATTAAAAGGTTATTAAATGTGTAATAACATTAGTATATGACGAAAATGTTATTAAATAATTAATGACGTTAATAGATGATTAAAATATTATTAAATGGTTAATAATATTTGAATGTAGTTGTATATTATCAAAAAATAGATAATATTTTGAGGTATTTGGTACATTATTAAATGTCTAAATCATTAAGTTATGTAAAAGAAGAAAGTTTAATTAAATTAAACCAATGCAGATAGTCCATTTGTGACTAATTTAGACAACTTATTAAAAGTGGGTCGTACGAAGATTGTATAATGAAAGCGTAAGCTGGTTTAAGAATGCCTGATATGTCCAAACTATATTTGGACTAGGGTTTTGTCCGGAACTTAAGGGTTCGTTTGTCGGACATCTTAAGAGTTAATAATTTGAAGTTAAGACTAATTAAAAGTCCTGGTAGGTAATGATTATGTCAATTTGTTATATAAATTGTAGGTTGAGCAAATGACGCAAATAAGCGTAAATGGTAGAAGCGACCAGACAAGTTTTTCAGAACTTGCTCCTATGTGCCTTAACATGCTATGATGTGATATTAAATTGTTAATAGAAAGATATTGATGATAATTGTGATATGCATGAGGTATGATTACATGTAAATTATGTATAAATATGAAGCATGAATTGCTAGATGTTATATGTGATGCATGAGCAGTATGACATAAACTGAAATGCATGAAAAGCATGATGTAAGTATAAATTGCAGAGTATATGTGAAGCATGTAATGTGTTTTGTGTAACTGTTAAACTTGCTGAGCCGTCGTGCTCACTCTTGCTTAAACCAACATTTTCAGATAGTACAAGTATTTGAAGTCTTGATAAGGATCAAGAAACAGGAATGCATATTACATTCACTGAAGGTCTAGCACGACCATTGTAGATATCAGTCTGAATTGGACAGGTAAAATGATTGTGTAGTATAAGAATTGATTGGTATGTAATATGAGTGTTAAATACTCAAATTGATTGTAATAGAATGTCGTATCATATATGATATTGAGACATACTAGGAATGTATAAAGATTGCGATTCTGGAATAGAAAGAGATGTTGTAAAATTGTTAAGAAATGATTATTTATCAATTATAATATTGTTGTCATTCATGAACAATAAGGAAAATGTAGTACTAGTGTTGAACCGGATCCGAGGTTCAAGGAACCCGGATTTGGGGTCGTCACAGTTTAACCAAGTCATATTTGGAATATAATTTTTTGAGTATTACATTGCATAATCCAGGTACAGATTCTGTAGTTCTTCAGCATTACTCTTATGAATTTTAGTTTGTCCATTTTGCTTCTCGTTTGAATTCGTTATTGCTTCATAAATTCATATGATAGTGTAATTCAGGTATGGATTTCGTACTCCTTCAACGATATCCTTTTAAGTCTTAAATTTATCCGTTTTGCTCTTCATTTAGAATTTGGGTATTGTTTCGATAGTTTGTTCGTAGTCGAATTCATACGATAACTTTGTTGATTTTGGATATTCGAAAATTCGTTTCTTGATTTTGATTTTATTCCTTATATCAATTATGTGATATTTCGTCATTTGAAAAATTATGCTTTTAAGACTTTATTCGTTTGTATTCTTCGTATATTTTTGTTCTCATTTGGGAGTTATTTGATCGTTTGAAATAATTCGATATCGTGATGGTCATGTAAGCCTTGTGATTTGAACCCCTTTTAGCTTACATTTTGTAGTTTGAACCTTAGGGTATACTTGAGTTAACCGCCTGTGGGGGTACCACATGCATGTCCTCTTGATACCAGGGTATGACATTTTCTATGGCGGTGTGATTAGTCCACGACGCATCCTTTTGTATGCTATGGGTGTGAGCTTTGGCCATTTGATATATTTGTTTAGGATACATATGGGTTGACCCAATGTTTGATTTGATTTGATTTAATTTGCGGATTAGTAACGTTTGTGTTGTACGTACTATTCGGTTTGATTTGTATACATCATGGTACTGATGTATTTTGTTAGCATTTGGCTATTTGTAGCTCAGTATGAAATTGTCACAACTTAGCCACTTTGATTCAACCCTCATTTTGTTGGAGTCCTTTTAATTATATTTGTTCGATTGATTGTGTTCATCGTTTATATCTTATCTCACTAATCATCGTTTAATTATATTTGTTATATTCATAATTCATTTGTAGTTCACATTCGTTCATTCATTCGGTTCATTTGATTACATTTTATATTGTGGTATATTTGTGTTTCTTTATATCCGTACTGAGCGTTTGCCTCATGCTGTATTTTTTTTCCGATAGGTTTACAAGGGCCATTTAGGGTTTTGTGTGAAGAGAGCTACATTTGACCATCTAGGTTGATTTGAGTTTTGGTTTTTATTAATTTTGGAGAATTATGTTTAATTCATTTATGGATTTTAGATTATTAAATATTTAAGGTTATTAGTGCTCTATCTATTTATTTATTTTGAGGTTTGTTGTGCTTTGTGCGTGACCTCCATTTCCTTTTTGGGAAGGGGGTGTTACAATATTGCTGCACCTTAAAGAACTTTATGGTGAGCAAAGTAAGACTGCTAGATATCAGATATCTAAGGAGCTCTTTCGATCTCGGATGACCGAGGGTACTATCATTGAGACTCATGTTCTCAAGATGATCAATCTGATTGAACAATTTGGACAGTTAGGGCTTGTGATGGATGGGGAGTTGAGCCAAGATTTGATCTTGTAGTCACTCCCGGACACCTTCTCACAATTTTATGTGAAGTTTCACATGAATAAGTTGGACGTCATCTTGTCTGAGTTACTAAATATGTTAAAAACCGCGGAGGGTCACTTCCCATCTAAACAGAACCAAGTCTTGTTGGTAGATGATTTTTCTAAGAAAATGAAGAGGCTCAAGAGAACTTCTCAAAAGAAGAAATCAAAGAAGGCTAAGAGCAAGGTGAAAGTAAAGGATAATAAGAAGGTAGATCTAGATAGCAAAGGAATGTGCTTCCATTGCAACAAGTCGGGTCACTAAAAATGAAACTACAAAAAGTATATTGCAAGTTTGAAGCAGAAGAAGCTTGGAGAAGCTTCAACCATAGATCAAGATTTGTTCATGATTGAAATAAATCTTTCTGTAAGTCAAAGTTCTACTTGGGTATTAGATACCGGCTGTGGTTCTCACATATGTAATACTATGCAGGGACTAAACAGAAGTAGAAAGCTAAAGAAAGATGAAGTCATCCTGCGTGTGGGGAATGAAGCAAAGGTTGCTGCATTAGCCGTATGAACTTATTATTTAGTACTGTCTATGGGCAAGTCCATTTATTTAAATAATTGTTATTATATTCCGGTACTTATCAGAAACATTATTTATATTTCTATGTTAGATAATGATGGTTTTGAGATTATAATAAAGAACAACAATTGTTCTATTTGTAACAATAATATTTTATTTGGTATTGGAAATTTAGTGAATGAACTTTACTTATTTCACTTGCAAGAAAATATATTACAAATTGAACAAACTAAGAAAAGAAAAAGAGATAATATAAATTCTACCTTTATGTGGCACAATAGACTTGGTCATATTAATGAAACAAGATTAAACAAGTTGCATAAAGATATACTTTTAGAGTTATCTGATTATGAATTATAATCCAACTTGTGAATCTTGTCTCATGGGTAAAATAACTAAATCTCCTTTTAGTGGAAAAGAAGAAAGAGTTACAGAGTTGTTAGAATTGGTACACACAAATGTATGTGGACCTATGACAACATATGCACGAGGAGGGTATTCATATTTTATTACTTTCATCGATGGTCATTCAAGATTTGGATATGTGTATTTGATGAAATACAAGTCTGAATCATTTGAAAAGTTCAAAGAATTCAGAAGTGAAGGAGAGAAATAAACTGGTAATAGTATTAAGATTATTCGATCGGATCAAGATGATGAATACTTAAGCATTGAGTTTCTAGATTATCTCAAAGAAAATGGTATAATCTTACAATGGACTCCACCAAGTATACCACAATTGAATGGTGTATCTGAAAGGAGAAATCAAACATTGTTGGACATGGTTCGTTCCATGATGAGTTTTACCGATCTTTCAGTTTCATTCTAGGGTTATGCCCTAAAAACGGCTGCATACCTACTTAACAAAGTACCTTCTAAATTCGTTCCTAAGACTCTATATGAAATATGGACAGGAAGAAAACCTAATCTTAAATATGTTAAGATTTGGGGTTGTCCAGCTTATGTCAGAAGGTTTGAGCATGATAAGCTAGAGACAAGATTTGATAAGTGTAAATTTGTGGGATACCCTAAAGAAACTGTAGGGTATTATTTCTATCATCCTACTGAGCAAAAGATGTTTGTTGCTAAATATGCTACTTTCTTGGAAAATGAGTTTATCCTCGAAGGGGCCAGTGGGAGTAAGATAGACCTTGAAGAAGTTCAAGAACCACAAAATACTATAGGTCAAAATGAGGTACCTGATCAAGTAACTCAACCTATTGTACCACAACATATTCGTAAATCTGAAAGAGTACAGAAGATACCTGAAAGATATAAATTCATCATAGAAGATGATGATGAGGTACGAATCATAGATGATGATGATTCATTGACTTACAAAGAGGCTATGAGTAATAAAGACTCAGAGAAATGGTTAACAACCATAAAATTCGAGATAGACTTCATGTATGAGAACTAAGTATAGACTTTGGTTACTCCACCTGAGGGCATTAAGTCTATTGGGTGCAAATGGGTCTTTAAGAGAAAGACTGGAGTAAATGGCAAGATAGAAACCTATAAGGCCCGACTGGTTGCAAAAGGTTTCAGACAAAGACAATGTGTTGACTATGATAAAACCTTCTCACCAGTAGCGATGCTCAAGTCCATTCGAATTTTGCTTGCAATTGCAGCTTATCATGACTATGAGATATGACAAATGGATGTGAAAATGACATTCTTCAATGGGAAACTAGAAGAGGATGTATATATTGTAATGTTCCAAACTTTGAAGAATATTATAATCCAATTTACATGTATAAATAAAGATTGAATTACATCTTATATATGTTATGGATTTTTCATATGTGTTTATTTTTGTGTTTCGTTTCAATAATTCAACTTAAACAATTATTAGAAAAATAAAAGTTATATTTTAGAAAAATCTAAAATTACGGTTTGGGAGAAAACCCTAAGGTTCAAACCCTAAATCCTAGAAAAATACTATTCACAAATACGCGTAAATACAAAAAATTATATGGATAGAATACGAAAATAATACCATAATAATATGAAAATTATACGGTATAAATACGAAAAAATCAATTATGAATAGTAATAGTCAATTATGGCAACTAATATACTTAATCTAAATTAAGACTAAACTAATACACTTAATTAACATTAAGCCTAATCTAAGTAAAATTAATTGGTGACTTATAAAACTAATTAACCAAACAAGTTGCTAACTTATTTAATGACCAAACTAACCTTGAAACAAAAGTGAAAATGACCCTAATTTACCCTAGGATATCAGGCCACTTTGGAAGCAAGGGAGCCCGCTTTGCAAGCTTAATTTTAGTGTACAAAGGAAGCTTTGTTAAAGCATACAAGAGAAGATTGGATGCTTGGATGAAGCTTATTAAAGAAGCTATGTTGTGTCTTAATGACGAAAGAGCCATAGTTTTGAAACTCCTATACAAACATAAGCCTTCATAAATTTCCATCATTTTTCAAAGCTAATTTTAAGCATTCAAGTTATAATCAAAGTTTTATATTGAGAGAGTTTTTGAGTTTAATATTTGAAGCCTTGAAAAAATATTGTCAAACTAGCATTTCAAAATGTACATCTCTAGTTTTTATTCTTTTCAATTTATAGTTAGTTAATTTAAGCAAAATAATAGTAGTTATAATGTTTAAATTTCTTTAAGTATATAGTCGTAAAGCTCAAGAACATAAGTCATAGCCATGTACGATTTTTCGTTCTCTGTGTTCTTTATAAGTTCTCGAGCAAGACGTTATTACGTTAAATTTCATTTCATAGTTTAAAGCTCAAGAACGTACGTCGTAGGCATGTACGATTGTAAGAAAGTGTTATAATCAATTATACAAGTCGTTATAATGACTAAATTATTTCAAATATAAGTGTCATAATCACATATGTAAGCATTTATAATGCTCTAATTATTTTAAGTATGAAATACAAAAGCTCAAGAACATAAGTTGTTATCATGTATGGTTTTCCATTCTTCGCGTTCTTCGTGTGTTCTTGAGCATAAGTCATAAATCTCTATATAAGAAGGTTTATGATTTTCTTATTTTTATGTTATAAAAGTATTATTGATTTTTATAACATGTTATCTTAGCAAATTAATGCTTGGGGTATCGTGTTTTATCAATTCACTCAAAAAAATAATGAAACAGTTTTGTGTGCATGACTCCCTTACTGTTGAAATATGTGTAAATTAGTAAGGAATTTTGAACTTTGGTCTCAATATAAATTGTAGAGACGAAAGTTATGAATGCGTGAAATTTTGAACAACTCAAAAATATTTTAAAACAAAGAAGTTATGGCTGTTTAACTGACCCGGGGTCTGACAGCAAACATGCTGTCCACTTTTTAAAAACTGCCTTAAAAATGATTTTTTGAGTTAACAAATTTTTCGAATAAAACCACCTATAAAAATAGTCTTAAAAAGTTATAAAAATATTTATTAAGAAATACAATTCGATAAATTAACATTCGAGTATGTGTAAATAATTATGTAGGCATTTAACGCTTTACTAGGAAAACCCTAAATTGCTTCAAATCAAGTTTCTATCCTTAACCTCTGTTTACTTGCTTTTTATGTGATTTATATATCTTGTACAAACAACGTGTTATAAATCTTTAATATGAGAGTTATTACTTTTGTTTCGGCATAACTTGAAAAATGAAATGCTCATTCATGATATATTTCGAACCATGCTTTATTTTATCAAACCAAGTTGTCTTGGGGCGATCCGACATATGAAGTAAACTGAGATGAGTGAATATGTAACACTGTTCATGGTTAGTCCAGTGTAGTGTATGTTATGCATAACATAAGATATCGTAAGGTTGATCCCCTTTCTATATCCATTGTAAATGGTTCTAAGTCGAAAGACAAAGAACAGTTCAAGGTCTAACCACCACTCAGTCTTGCTATGTTAAAATATTTGTAATATCAATTGTTATGCCATAAATCCTTACAATACATATCAGTGTGAGTTCACTTATATGCTATGTGTTTAAGACTTGCTGAGCATCTTAGCTCACCCCTATAAATAAACCTAATTTGCAGACAAACCCGAGAGCTACGGCTTAAAGAAGAAAGGAAAGAAGAAATACGTAGACTAGTTTACTGTTTTCCTTACTTGTTCTTAATTATAGTCATAATGACATTTTGTAATAAGAACAAGTTTCACACATATTATCGAATATTATATTAATATTATCAAGTTTTATCACATTCTTTTGTTACGTCTTTACTTTGATAAAAACTTAAAATTGTTAAACTTAACATAGTATTGATAATAATCTATTTATCTGGATGATGATGGGTAAATGACTTGTGAGTACTGTAAGTATTCGAGACAAGACTACTCGATGTTAACTGGTCAAATTTATCGTTAGGTTCCTCGGACCCAAGTACAAACTTATTATTACTATTCTGAATGTTAGTTAAGTATGATTATTGATATGAAGAGATATCATTATAACCAAATGTGTTTCGAGTTAGGGTTTTAACTAGTTGGATATGTTTTGTACGGAAAGAGAATTTTGCACCGGACAAAGATACTAACATTTATCACGGATAAAGATGCAAACATTTATCACAGGTGAAGATACAAACATTCACCGTGAGATTCTCTGTTCTCAAGAACCATCCTAATGATTTAATGTCGTGAATCTTGGAATAAGTAAAGTTATAGAATATCTAAATCTTAAGGTTAAAATGTTTTGAATGATTATTAAGTCCCTTGCATCGATTACAAGGACTTTGTATGAAATAATGAAAGATTTTTGGGAATTAGGATGAGAACTTTGTTTATGAATAAATGAAATCATCTATAAACCTAATGATTTAGCATTTATAGTGAGCATTAAGTCAGCTATAGTAAATATAGTGATTTGGGGACGTCACATGTTGGTATTAAAGCTGTAGATTATAGCTCTAAGGTAACGAGTATCTTAGGATATAATATGATGAAAGTAGGACTAAATGGACTTATGAAGAGTCCATAGATAATTAAAAGACAAATAAATCTTAAACATAAAATGTTATAAGACAATTAAAAGATAATGCTTAAATTTTTAAACATAAAATGTTATGTGAAAGAAATATACTAATTAAAGCTAAATTCTTATGTAGGATGCCTACAATTCCAAGTTGGGAAGAAATAATGCTAGCAAAATCGGGTGATCCCGAGGATGATCCAATTAAAGATCCGGTGATAGATAATGCGGGTGACCACCCAGTGGTCAACTTTGTGGATATGTTTGATGACGATGATTTTGATAAAATTCAACATGACATAGATATCTTAGATGTCGAGGATGGCGATCCAGAATTTGAGTTGGATGAGATCATCGAAGAAATGATTGAAGAAGAAGCGGAGTAAGTAGCGTTGTTGGACGCCGCCACCGAAAGAATTGAGACTCTTGAAATGATGTGGTTGGAGGAAGTTGGGAGAAACCATGCACAAGAGGTTTAGTTAGCCATCAAGGAAGCCGAAAGGCTCTAGCTATAGGAAGAACTTGCCTATGAAAGGAGTGAACGCCGCTTTTCCTATTGGGAACTTCATAAGGAGGTGAAAGATTTTCCCACGGCAAGGAATGAATCGGGCTATGAGATCAATTGATCTGTAGTTTCGAGTACGCTCAATAGGGCTTTTAAGAAGGTTAAGAACAATTAAGAAAAATACTTGTAATATTTAAATTACGTTTTATGTGTGTAGTATTAGCATTCTCATTTTTATAAGGAATGTTAATAATAGTAAAGTGAAATTATTCACTCAGTTAATAGTAGTTTGTAATGTGTGAAACTTTATAAATACAAATTTTGTTATAAAATATGATGTGTAAAATTTTCTTTATGCTTGCATATTTATACATGTCTTTCTTTTATTTTAGAGAAATGACACCACTAAACACAAGAACAAGAGTGACAACACATGTTAGTGGTAGTAATGAGAGTGTTGAACAATCACCTAGTGATAATCAGACTACCGAATATCCTATGCAATAATTTGTTAATATGTTAATGAGTGCCATAGTAAATCAAATAAATCCACCCCGAATACACACAACTACGTTTAAAGACTTTAAGAATGTAGGACCTCCCGAATTTTAGGGAACCACTAAACCAATTGATGCCCAAAATTAGGTTACCGAAATTGAAAAGGCTTTTGATATAGTCGAGGTTGGGAAAAACAAATAGACAAAATTTAGTGTCTATCTGTTAAAAGGCGAAGTGAATTTTTGGTGGGAAGCTAACAAATCAAGGGCAGGAGAAGGTGTAATCACTTGGGAAAAGTTTAAGGAATTATTTTTCAAGAACTTTTTCCTAAGAAGCATGCAAAATCAGATGAAAGTCCGATTTCTAAATTTAACACAAGGGGACATGATAGTTCCCCAATATGCCACCAAGTTTAATGAACTCGCACGTTTCGCCCCGCACCAAGTAGCGACGGAGGAATTTAAAGGGAGGAGGTTCGAAGAAGGGTTAAAACCCTGGATTCATGGCAAAGTTGCTGTATTGCAGATAGAAAATTTCTCTCAGCTTCTCAAGATAGCCATCATTGTCGAAGGCGGCACTGATGCCTTTAAGAAATATAAGAAGGAAAAAGAAAATAAAAAGAATCGAGAGGGGGGGGGTCAAGTAAGAAGTAACGGTGGGGGAAATAACAAAAGAAAATTTAATGGTGGCAAAAATACACAGAAAGAGGGAGATAAAAAAAAACAAAATAGAATCTTGAAAGACATGTGGCAATGGCCACATGGGAGTGTGTCTTAAGGGGAAAAATATTTGTTACAACTATAAACAAAAGGGACACTTAGCCACCACCTGCCCAAACCCAAAGAAGGACACCGGCTTCAATTGTGGAGAAACGGAGCATCAAGCCAAGATGTGCCCTAAGAAAGGAGGAGAAGTGGGAGGGAGCAAGGTGAGTAACGTCACACCGACAACTACACGGAGAGGCCCGAGCGGTCCAATGACAAGGACCTTCAACATGCCAGTGAGAGATGCAGTGGCATCTCAAGATGTAATGTTAGGTATCATTTTGATCAACTCCATAAATGCTTATGTGCTATTTGATTCGGGTGCTTCTTGCTCATTTGTTTCACATGAATTTGCTAAAAAATTGAACACGCCTAATGAGAACTTAGACTTTTCCTTGAACATAGAAATTGCTAATAGGAAAATAATACCTATTAATCACATATTTAAGAAATGTTGCATAGTGATTAAGGGTTGCAATTTAAAGGTGGATCTTATTCCCATTCAATTAGGGGAATTCAATGTAATTATAGGTATGGATTGGTTGACTAATCACAAAGTAGTGATTGATTGCCAAAAGAAGTACGTTAACCTTCTGAAAATGTCGAAGTCAAAGGTCGTTTTCAATGGGAATCAATGGTTGTGACTCCCCTAAATCCGGGTCCCTGAACCTCGGGTTTGGTGCTCACGTTAATATTCTACCTTGTTATCATATCTATCCATTCAAAATAAAATAATCAAAAAACTTAATTTACATTCATACATAACTATTCCCAGGTTCTACATACCTTTATACATATACACCTCTGTATTTGATATATTACAAAAGATAATAACATTAACTTTTATAAAAGTTCTCTAACTAGGCCTTTACTGTTGACCAGCCTTTCTTTTCCTTTTGTCTACTCCTGATCCTTCGACCTTCTCAGGTTTAACTGAAATATCATGTTTAAAGGCAAGAGTGAGCATACAATAGCTCAACAAGTACATAAAAAAAAGATGACATCATACTTCAAAATGATGAATGACAATCATTTATAATGGAACTAAGTTATTTTCAATCAACTGGAATAATTTCCAATAAGCTGAATAATTTCTAATAGCGGAATTAAATATCAAGAACTGAATCGTTTACAATTAACTAAATTGATGTCAATAGGTTAAATTATTTTGAATAAACGAAATCAATATCAATAAGCTGAATCAATATTAATTCAATGTGTGAACATGAGAATTATCCATAATCTTTACATGAATAACTGAAAACGTGGAATTTGTTTGCTGTACGGTCACAAGACCAAGAACACCTTAAGAACAATATTAGTCGAATAGAATGATATTGCCTAGATTAGTCAAAAGACTGTTGTTCCAATTAGATGTGTACTTTGGGTGATCAGCCCATCGTATTTTTATATTGTGCACAACATAAACATCTATCGACGCAACCATATCCTAAAATT
This sequence comes from Hedera helix, assembly GCA_947179155.2. Lineage (NCBI taxonomy): Eukaryota > Viridiplantae > Streptophyta > Magnoliopsida > Apiales > Araliaceae > Hedera > Hedera helix. The sequence continues at coordinate 26,602,901 of OX359264.1, forward strand.
ATATTATATATACGTTACTCCCATTTATCAAGGTTGTTCTGTTACAACATATCTGAGAATCCATACCACAACAATGTGGATTGGAGCACATAACAATAAACATGTGATTACAACATGTATCACTATATGTGTCTAGCCGGAATGAAGATTAGCATCGACTCTTTTCAAAGTAGTTCAATAGTGAATGAATTTTATATGATCATATGAATGCATAACATGAATGATTTTTCAATGAACTATAATTGAAAGTTCGGATAGAAGACTTGCCTGTATCTTCGTCTACCACAACTAGTACAATATTATTCCGTCTATAACCTACATGACTATAATATTGGTTCATGTATTAGTTGCATACCCATGCATGTCATAACTTGCTAAATAAGTTTCCCGTTAGCTTAACATAACCCTAACACGTAACACATTGTTCATTTATAACTTAATGTTTACCATTTTGATTATTTTTATCAAATTATGGCCTACATACATGTTTCTATCATTTAATATCAAAACATTGCATTTTGGAAATAAAATAAATTATTTTTCAAATTTTAGTACATGGCGCCCCGGTGCCATTTTTGTTCTTTCAATCTCGCTGGCCGCGATATTGGCTTGGCCCAACTTCGCCCTAGCTCACTCTGATCTCGCCCCGACGTGGTCTTCACAGCAACACTGCGCCCCGACGCAGTTCATAGCATAAAAGATGGCGCCCCGACACCATCCTGGTTTTTCTGAAAAAAATTTCTATTCCAAATACCCTACTATTTTTGGCCCTAACTTGAATTTCTTAATTCTAACACTTCACATAGCATGTATAACATGTAATTGACTTGCATGGGCCTTCAAAATATTTAAAAATCATAATTTGGCCTTATTTTTCTAAATAATTCGTTTCGGTCGTCGGCGAACATTTTAAAACGTTTAAAATGGACATTTATCACCATATACACCAAATGGCCTCCAAATCAATTCTAACATGTGTATTAACATAAAACTTAGATGTTTGGCCTTGTTTAACCTTCAATTATACCAAATGGCCAAAATTCACACATTGGTTGCATTTTATCAACTTAACAATTTCATTCTTAAATTCATCTTGACATATTGAATCTCATGCATCATATAGGCTATCATATATACATTTAACAACTTTGTATGCATTTGTAACTTCTACATGCACCTTTCAAAACACTTTAAAGAATACGATTTGGTTTAATAACAATTCGTAGCCTAATATTGTAATCTTCCTTCATAAAACATGTTCTTCAACCCTTAAAGCTTTTAATATGCTAGCAAACAAGATATCATGCATATATTAACCATGTTCCATACTTCCAACTTGGTTTTCATCATAACTAACAACATATAATATTTGATCATGTTTAAATCATGCTTTTTAGCTTTAAAACTACATATGAATAGTACACCACCTTTGTCATACAATTTGAGTACTTAGGGTTTTATGATCAACCAATTAAATAGCATATAGATTCACAAAAATTCACATAATCAACATGTATAACCAAGATACATGTATGATTACTTCTTTTCTTGCATGTAAGCACACAAACATGAAATCTTAAAGCTTGAATATGCTTATACCTTCCTCTAGCTCCTCTCCTCCTTGCTAAAAATCTTCTAAGAGATTGATTCTCCACTTTGATCACTTGTTTCACTTGGTTAGATCACTTCTTCTTAAAATCCTTCAAGGTTTTCTTCAACCTTAGCTTTTCTTCTACCTTTCTCTCTTTGAGCTCTCTCTCACGTAGCAACTTGAAAAATAATTAGGTAAAATACTGAAAACTTATCATATAAGTGTTGCACAAGAATTTTCCAACACTTAACTCACATTGGTTGATTAACTCATGCATGGTTAAGGATATGTATGTCATTTCTCACCCTTAAACAAGGGTATAATAGACATTAAACCAACTTGGGACACATGTGTCATTTTCCAAATTGATAAGGGTAGTATGGTCATTATCCATAAATCCTTGGAAATTTTAATTCCCAAAAATCCATAAATTGCTCAAATTTGATCCAATTCAAATCCTTTTTGATCCAAACTTGTTTCATTAAGCTTGAATTTAATTTCATCATTAAATATACCATAATTGGCTTGTCCCAAAAGACTTGTCACATTTAAAAATATTAAAGACCATTACTTAATTCTCATAATTTACAATAATGCAAAAATGCATATCGTTACAATTGCTAAAAAAATCTTGTTGTTTGTCAGCAATGCAAGCAAAGGGATTATTTAAGAAGGTGTCAAGGCTATTTAGCCTATATCGTAGATACTCAACGGAAAGAGTTAGATATAGATCAAATACCAGTCTTAAGAGAATTCATGGACGTATTTCCCAATGACTTACTTGGTCTTCCACCTGATAGAGAGATCGAATTTGTCATCAATTTAGCACCAGGAACGACACTAGTTTTGAAGGCTCCATATAGGATGGCACCTGTGGAGATGAAAGAGTTGATGGTTCAACTACAAGAATTATTGGAAAAGAAGTACATTCAACCCAGTGTTTCTCCATGGGGGAGCACATATGTTGTTTGTCAAAAGGAAGGATGAAACTTTAAGATTATGTGTCGACTATCGTGAACTGAATAAGTTGATCATAAAGAATAAGTATCCATTACCTAGGATAAATGACTTGTTTGATCAATTGAAGGAAGCCAAATACATTTCTAAGATTGATCTACAGTCAGGTTACCATCAACTAAAGGTTAGAAAGGAAGATGTGCCGAAGACAGTGTTTCGAACACGTTATGGATATTACGAGTTTCTAGTGATGTCCTTTCGATTAACAAATGCACTAGTAACATTCATGGACTTGATGAATAGGATTTTTAGGTCTTACTTAGAGAAGTATATTATAGTGTTCATCGATGATATTCTTATATACTCAAAATACTAGAAGAACATGCTGTACACTTAAGAAGTGTACTAGAAACCTTACAGAGGGAACAACTCTATGCCAAATTTTCAAAATGTGAGTTCTAGCTAGAAAAAGGTTCAGTTCTTGGGTCACGAGATTGACAAGAACGAAATAGCGGTGGATCCATCAAAGATCAAAGTGGTGGTGAATTGGGAGTAACCAAAGACACCCACTGAAGTAAGAAGTTTCTTAGGTTTAGTGGGGTATTATAGGAGATTTATCAAAAACTTTTCAAAAATAGCAACCATGTTAACCAACTTAACAAAAAAGATGGTGAAGTATGTATGGACAGATAAATGTGAAGAAAGCTTTCAAGAGCTAAAGAAGAGAATAAGCGAGGCGCTGATATTATCATCACCTAATAATAATGGAGGTCTTGTAGTCTATAGTGATGTCTCACATAAATGATTAGGTTACATGTTGATGCAACATGGGAAGGTCATTACTTATGCTTCACGACAATTGAAAGATTATGAGATAAGGTATCCTACTCATGATCTAGAATTAGCAGCGGTAATATTCGCATTAAAAATATGGAGACATTACTTATATGGAGAGAAGTGTGAAATTTATACCGCTCATAAAAGTTTGAAGTATATTTTCACACAACGAGAGTTGAATACGAGGCAAAGAAGGTGGCTGAAATTGATAAAAGGATTATGATTGCGAAATTCTATATCACCCAGGGAAAGCCAACGTAGTTGCAGACGCACTAAGCAGGAAGAATCAAGAGAAACTAAATGTATTAACAACTCAGGATGGGTTGCTCAAAGAATTTGCTAGACTCGACATTGAAGTGATGGTTCCTTCAATCTCAACGAGAAAATTATTTGTAATGGAGGATCACTTAACTTTGTTGGGAAAATTCAAAGAGATATAAGGAAAGGATGGAGAGTATGAGGAAATGAAAAATAAGATAACAAAGAATGTGAATAATAAGTTCAAACTGGACAATGACAGAATCATAAGGTTTGAATCAATGATATGGGTACCTTCGGTACAAGAGTCGAAGGAAGAGATTATGTTAGAAGAAAATAGTACTAAGTTTTCATTCTATCCAGGTAGCACCAAAATGTACAAATACACGAGTCAACATTACTGGTGGCCAAACATGAAGAGGGAGGTGGCCAAATTCGTTAGTAGGTGTTTAACATGCCAACGGGTTAAAGCATAACATCAAAGACAAGCGGGTTGTTACAACCATTGAAAATTTCAAAGTGAAAATGAGAGCATATTACAATGGATTTTGTAGTAGGACTTCCCACCACACAAAAGGGTCATGATGTAATTTGGGTGATAGAAGATCAACTAACCAAGTCTGCTTACTTTCTACCAATTAAAGTTAAGTTCACCCTAGATAGATTAGCCAAATTATATATTAAGGAGGTTATATCTAGGCATGGGGTTCCAATTTTAATCGTGTCCGATCGAAATTCAAGGTTCACATCGAACTTTTAAAAAAGTCTTCAAGAACATCTTGGGACACAGTTGAGATTAAGTACGACTTACCATCCACAGACTAATGGCCAAAGTGAAAGGACAATCTAAACGTTGGAGGATTTGCTGAGGGCATGCATGATGGACTTTAAAGGAAGTTGGGAAGATCACTTACCTTTGGTGGAATTCGCATACAACAATAGTTATCACGCTAGTATATGAATGCCACCATATAAAGCTTTATACGGGAGGAAGTGTAGAACACTAATATGTTGGGATGAAGTTGGGGAACACAAATACTTGGGCTAGAGTTGGTTCAACAAACTGCAGAAGTAGTTCGGGTCATCCAAGGAAGATTACGAGCTGCTAAAGAAAGACAAAAGAGATATGCAGACCAGCATAGATAGCAACGAGACTTTGAAGTCGGAAGTCATATCTTCGTAAAAGTGTCTCCTTGGAAATGGAAGATTCATTTTAGAAAAAAGGAAAAATTAAGTCCAAGGTTTATTGGACCATTCGAGATTTTAAAAAGAATATGTGAGGTAGCTTAAAAAGTAGCCTTGCCTCTAGAACTGGACCATATACGTAATGTATTTAATGTTTCAGTATTGCGTCCCTATAAACCCGACTACAAACACGTTATTGATTACAAATCAATCCAGATCGAGAAATATCTCAACTATGAAGAGATTCCTATTCAAATCGTTGATAGGAAAGAACAAGTGTTAAGAAAAAAAGTAATACCTTCAGTTAAGATAATATGGAGAAATCAATCCATGGAAGAGGCTACGTAGGAATTAAAAGATAAAATAAAGACAGATTATTCACATTTATTTTCTTAGTTTTGTACTGTAATTTCGAGGACGAAATTCTTATAAGGAAAGGTGAATGTAATGTTATGAACTTCGAAGAATATTGTAATCCAATTTACATGCATAAATAAAGATTGAATTACATCTTATATGTGTTATGGAATTTTCATATGTGTTTATTTTTGTATTTCTTTTTAAGAATCCAACTTAAACAATTATTAGAAAAATAGAAGTTATTGTTTAGAAAAACCTAAAATTAGGGTTTGGGAGAAAATCCTAAGGTTCAAACTCTAAACCCTAAAAAAGTACTATTCACAAATACGTGTATAAATACAAAAATTATACAAATAGAAAACAAAAATAATACGAAAATTATACAGTATAAATATGAAAATGTCAACTGTGAATAGTAATAGTATAATGTTCTGAACTTTCTAGAGAATTGTAATCTGACTTTATATGAATAAATAAAGCTTGAATTACATCTTATAATGTGTTATGGAATCTTCGTTATTGTTTATTTATGTGTTTCGGTACAAGTATCCAACCTTGGCACGTAAAAGGAGAATAAATTTTTTTTTTCAAAAATCAAAAAAGAGGATAAACCCTAAATCTTAAACCCTATGGTCTAAACCTTAGGAAATCTAACCTAGGCCCTCGAGCGTTACGTATACGTCAAAATGACATTCTGCTTCAGGATTCATCTTTCCCACGCTTTGAAAACATGTTATAATCGATAAAAGTTATTCTCAAAAAGCGCGATGGGAATAGGACAAAAAAGAGAAGATGAAAAATATTTTTTTCGCCTTTTTGATCGTTTAACCATTTTCTGAGAAATGGTCGCCAAAAACACTATTCATCAAAAAACGTGCCAAGTCTTTTGAACTTTCCACTTCACAAAATAGTGTTTATACGGAACAAAACTCCGTAATGTTAGACTTTTAAATCAATAAAGGTCAATTAAAGCAAAAGACTTAAAAATGAACTAATTTAGTTAGGAATGAACTAACTTGGTTAGAAATGAACTAGAAGACTAACTGATTTAGTTAGACTGTATAATACGAAAAGTATACGGACATTATACGAAAATAATACGAAAATAATATGTAGAAAATACAGATGATGTAAGAAATGATGTAATGATGATGCAAGCCCTAAAAGAATATTTCAAGAATATGCTAGGGTGATGTAAGCAATGATGCAACCCTAAAGGAATATTCCAGGAATATGCTAGGGTGATGTAAGCAATGATGCAAGCGCTAGGGTACAAAGTGTAATAAGCCAGGGTAAAAATGCGATTAATGAAACTTGGTATTTCTATAAATAGGGAGCTAGTTCTTCATTCATTCCTTACATTTTTCCAAAGCTAATTTCTAAGCGTTAAAGTTATAATCAAAGATTAGTAAGTGAGTTCTTGAGAAGAAATTGTAAAGAAATAGTTAAAGCTTGCAAATTCAAGAGGTACAATCTCTAGTAGTTATTATGTTCGATTTTTCTCTCGTCTTTAGTTTTCAAAAGATCAAGAACGTGAGTCGTAGCCATGTATGACTGTTGTTCTCCGTGTTCTTCACGTGTTCTTGAGCCTTTCTTCATTTTATAGTAGTTATAATGTCAAATTTCATTTAGTAGTTTAAATCTCGAGAACGTACGTCGTAGCCATGTACGGTTTTTCCGTTCTTCGTGTTCTTCGTATGTTCTTGAGCAATTAGTATAAATTGTTATAATCAATTATTCAAGCCGTTATAATGATCAAATTTTGTCAATTATAAAGTGTCATAATTACTTATGTAAGCAGTTATAATGCTCAAATTATTTCAAGTACGAAAACCAAAAGCTTAAGAACATAAGTCGTTACCTTGTACGGTTTTTCTGTTTTTCGTGTTCTTCGTGTGTTCTTGAGAAAAAGTCATGAATCTTTCTATGAGAAGGTTTATGATTTATTATTTTTATGTTATAAAGTGTTATTGAGTCTTATTACATGATTTCTTAAAGATTTAAAGCAAGCGCTACCATGTTTCACATAGTTAACCTTGAGAATATTGGTCAAAACATGTTGTCTCTTTTTGCCAATTTTCAAAAATATAAAATCTGAATCTGCCTAAGAAATACAAATAAACATTTCAGATCATAAAATTCTAAGAAATTTAGACTCAAGAATCACTTCAAAATATTTTTGTATGACAAAGTTATGACAGTTACCGTAAATGACGTCAAAGCTACGAAAAATAAGGGGACTCTTGGATTTTAGCACCAAAATTTAAGGTTTTGAGTTAGCCAAGCCACCTAAACATTCCGCCAATGAAAATAGTCTAGTTTAGTTATAAAAATAGTTATAGAACAAGAAAATTTGATGAACTAACATTCGGGGTACGCGAAACCCTTATAGGCACTTTAAGCGATTACTGGGAAACCCTAATTATGCATTAATGCAAGCTTTCTATCCTTAATCCTTGTTTACTAACTTTTTATGTGATTTATACATTTTTTTATATGCAACGTGTTATAAATCTTTGATATGAGAGTTAATGCTTCTTGTTTCGGCATAACTTGCAAAATGAAATGCTTATTCGTGATATATTTCAAATCATGCTTTATTATATCAAACCAAGTTGTCTAGGGGCGATCCTTGTAACGACCCCGAAATTCGACCCACTTTATCATCTTAATTTTCATGTTTATTTAACATTATATTCTTTACGTTCAAATTTCGGTTCGTTAATAAATCTTTAATCACCTTAATTGATCCATTAATTGACTTAAAATCATCAATTATCAAAATTCTCATATAAATTTTTCTTTTTCTTGATTCAATCGTTGTATTAAAATATTTAGATGTTTAAAATCTTTACATCTGGATCCTAGTCCCTAGATTGCAACCTTAAATTTTTTTCTTTCTTCATATTCCATAAATCATTCCTTAATACTTCTATCATTCAAAACTAGGTTTTAAATGCTAACATTTACTTAATTCATCATAATCCTTATTTAAAATTATTTCAAAAATCCTGGGTGTCACATTCACCCCTCCTTCATAAAATTTCATCCTCAAAATTTCTATGTTCTCATACTTCATTCATTTGTAACTTACATAATTTCTTTACATTTATTCCCCATATCTTTATTTCTTTCCTTTCTCGTAGTCATTGTACATTACAATTTTCTCATCCATCACATCTCATAATTGCTTTACTTCACAATTATTGCTTCCACTATCATTCACACTTAAATAATACTATCCCATCCTACCATCCAATCTTCATAAGAGTATAGGAATTCAAAATTTTATTTAGGAAAAACTTTCATGCTATGCTGAATGAACATTTATCCTGGTTTAACAGTACTTCGCTCCCCGAGTACTTCATACTGCAAACCCTGACAGTGGATCAATCTGTCATTAAAGTGATGGATGTTTCACCATACATTGGCATGCCAGATGATCAGTCTGCAATGCCTGTGTCTTGCTATGCCAGGTGACCATTCGATCAACCTGCAATATTCTTAATCTTTTTGTTCATCTCAGCCTTAGAACTCATTCAAAAGTAATTTGATTTGGTGTAACTTTCAAAGAATATGAATTCAATGCATTTATTTCAAATTTTGTCTAGCTGAATCAATAGCTCAGACTTATATTTCTTCAACGCTTGTCTAGCAAGATCAATTAGCATAGACTTTCTTTTAACAATTTATAATTCGCAGAAATTTTTAAAACATTCATCATGTCAAAACTTTTCAAAACGTCTAGCCGAGTCAAATGACAAAGACTTATAGCTTTGACATACCTTCACAAATCAAAATCATTTATGACTTCATGTTATCGCGTCATCTTGACAGTACGTTGAGGATTCTGTCGTTAATAATTCCTACACCATAAACCATACTTTATGGTGTTGAATCATCTTATAACGAAATAGTATCGCACCGTCTCAACAACACGTTGAGCATTCCGTCATTCATCACATCTACACCGGGCTAAAAGGTGTATGGATGATTATTTTGAAATACAATTTGATGTAAAAACATTTTTGTCTAGCCGAGATAAGTAGCATAGACACTATTTAAATCGCTTAAAAATTTCATTTATATTTTTTTCAAAACACACACGTGCCAAATCAACTTGAGGCCAAAATTTTCGAAATCTAGTAAAGCTAGAAGAATGGGAATATCCTAAATTCCCTAACATTTTTAACACATCTGCCACCTTCGTTTCTTTCACTTAATTATATTATTCATTGCTAGGACTATTGTTATTTATCATATTAAAAATTCTATCTACTCCAACTTTTCTATACCCCTGTATAGTTCATTAAACTTGTCACACATTATGAGTCCAAGAACTTACCACAAGAATATGAGTTTAGGAGCTTGTCCTAACAATATGTAGTCTGAGAACAAGTCAAAGACTATCCATATGCTGAGGGCCTTAAACATACCATACAATTATGAGTCATGGACTTACTATATGCATGAGTTTTAAGAACTCGTGCCTAACTTAATATTATCTATCTGTCAAAACTACTAGCGCGACTCTAACATTTCAATGATTATCACATAGTAACTAAGTAAACACAAATCCCCCACCCATACAAAGGATTGTGCAACTCAGTCACCACATGAGTCCTCAACTGAAATTTCGTACCCAAGCTTCCTGCCCCCTTATCATAACATTTCTGTCATTCAGGTCTCATCATTCTCTGTATTCTTCTTGTACCATTTCATAGTATCATATCTCTTTATAGCATCAAGCTATACCTTGTTGACCATTAACAGGTCTTTCTATTATTTCATATTCTCACTTGATCCCATCATGACCTTGCTTTACAATTCATTCCTTACTCGATTCCTTTATCTCGTGATCGTATCGTAGTACGATCCTCTTACCGTTCCTAATCATGTTATTATGATCTCTTCCTAGACGTTTTGGATTACCTTGTCATCTTTATTACTTAAATCAGGTGTCCCCTGATTATCTTTGAGATTCATCTTTGAATCGTTTCAGATATTCTTTCAAATATTTTCTTAATTGAACTTATAAATTTTCTCAATTCGTTTCATTCAAATTTTTGTTAACATCTTTATCTCTTCCTTATAATTTTATCTCTTTCATATTTCCTTCATTTTAACCAATATCTGAGAACATCTTTCTCAACTTACATCTTTTCCATTCTAATTCCCCTATGTTCATCAAACTTATCACGTATTTGGGCTCATGAACTTACCATAATCATATGGTTGAGGAGCTTGTCCTAGTCAGGCCTTAGTCGCCCATTCGCTAAAGGGGCTCCACCATACAATCATGAGTCACGAGCTTACTATACGCTTGGGTTTTCAGAACACGCAACTATCTTTACTCTTCCTTACATAGGTTATAGCCTAAGGTATCATTTTCCTAAGGGTTATAACCTCTAGCTCTAATACCATCTGTAACGACCCCGAAATTCGACCCACTTTATCATCTTAATTTTCATGTTTATTTAACATTATATTCCTTACGTCCAAATTTCGGTTCGTTAATAAATCTTTAATCACCTTAATTGATCCATTAATTGACTTAAAATCATCAATTATCAAAATTCTCATATAAATTTTTCTTTTTCTTGATTCAATCGTTGTATTAAAATATTTAGATGTTTAAAATCTTTACATCTGGATCCTAGTCCCTGGATCGCAACCTTAACTTTTTTTCTTTCTTCATATTCCATAAATTATTCCTTAATACTTCTATCATTCAACACTAGGTTTTAAATGCTAACATTTACTTAATTCATCCTAATCCTTATTTAAAATTATTTCAAAAATCCTGGGTGTCACAATCCTGACATGTAAAGTAAACTGAGATGAACAAATATGTATTGTTGTTCCTGATCTGTCCAGTTTAGGTATGTTATGCATAACATATGATGTCGTTAGGTTGATCCCCTTTCTATATCCACTGTAAATGATTCTAAGTCGAAAGACAAAGAACAGTTCAAGGTCTAATCACCACTCAGTCTTGCTATGTTAAAAACATTTGTAATATCTTGTGCCATGAATCCTTACAATCCATATCGGTGTGAGTTCACTTATATGCTATGTGTTTAAGACTTGTTGAGCATTTTAGCTCACTCTTGCAAATAAACCTAACTTGCAGACAAACCCGAGAGCTCCGGCTCAAAGAAGAAAGGAAAGAAGAAATGCGTAGGTTAGTTTAGTACTTTCCTTAACTGTTCTTAACTGTAGTCATAATGACATTTTGTAATAAGAACAAGTTCCACACATGTAACTTAATATTATATAAATATTATAAAGTTTTATCACATTCTCTTATTACGTTTTTACTTTTATTAAACATAGAATTGTTAAAACTTAATATAGTATTAATAATGATCTATTTATCTGGATGAGGATTGGTAAATAACTTGTGAGTGATGTACATCCAAGACAGGACTAAGCGATGTTAACTGGTCAAATCCATCTTTAAGGTTTCTGGGACCCAGGTATAACTCGTTATTACTATTTTGAATGTCGGATAAGTAGGATTATTAATATGAAGAGATATCACTATAACCAAATATGTTTCGAATGAGGGTTTTAAAGAGTTGGGTAATGTTCTGTACAGAAAGAGAATTTTACACCGAACAAAGATACAACCATTTATCACAGACAAAGATGCAAACATTTATCACGGGTGAAGATACAAACATTCACCGCGAGATTCTCTGTTCCCAAGAGTCATCCTAATGATTTAATGTCGTGGATGTTGGAACATGTAGAGTTATAGAATATCTAAATATTAAGGATAAAATGTTATGATTGAGTATCAAGTCCCTTGCAACGATTACAAGAACTTGGTATGAAATAATGAAAGATCTTTGGGAATTAAGATGAGAACTTTGTTTATGAATAAAGATCCATAAACCTAATAATTTAGCATTTATAGTGAGCACCAAGTCAACTATAGTAAGTATAGTGATTTGGGGGCGTCACATGTTGGTATCAAACCAGTAGATTATAGCTCTAAAGTAGCAAGTACTTTAAGATATAATCTTATTGATTAAGTTAAATAGACTTGTGAAGAGTCTAATAGATAATTAAAAGATGATAATAAGCTTTAAATCTTAAGTACTTAAAAGACATTATGTGAAAAGAGCTATACTAATTAAAGTCAACCTTGTTTTGTAGAAATGGTTGACATAAACGGATTAGACATCATGGAAGACAACGCTCAAGATTTGGGCAACAACAGTGATCCGAGAGAACATTTCAGTGATGAGTCCGAAATAGAAGAGCCTAATCATAACATGGAACTACATGATGCCGGAGAGGTAAATCAAGTTCCCCCAATAGATGATGAAGATGTCATAGACCTACCAACTTACGATGAGATCATTGCCGAGTTGGAAGAGCAGGCTGCTGAAATGTTGGCATACGGAGAAGCTCAAGAAGAGCGTGTTGAACAACTCGAAACTGAAAACCAGGCCATCATGAACAAGGCCAATAGGATAATGGAAGTGCTTAAAAGGTGGTGGTTAGATGAAGTTGAGAGAAGCTACCAACTACAGATTCAGTTAGAAGCTTCCCAAGAGGAAGTATATCGCCTACAAGCAAATCGTGGATGAATCAAACGAGTCTATGGTATTACGTACTCCAACTTGAGGAGCAAATAAATAAATTTCCTGCACCAGCCAGAGATTTGGGGTTGGAAATCAATAGGTCTGTGGTGATCGGTATGATCTACAAGATCAATATGAAGGCTAGAAAGATCTAGCTATAATTAAAAAATGTGTAATGTAATAGTATGCTTTAAATGTTGTAATTTAGCATTTTCCATTTTTATAAGGGATGCTAATAGTTGTAAGTGATTTAACTCACTCGGATAATGTAATGTACAAATTTTAATATAAGAAGTTTGTTTAAGAAATATGTCTTGCAATTTTAATGCTTTCATATTTACACGTAATTTTTTCTATTTTATATAGAAAATGGTACCACCGAGACCAAGAACGAGGGCAATAGCAACAACAAGTATTAGTGATTAGAGTAATGTTCAGACTCCAGATCCTATGTAGCAATTCCTTAATAGGTTAATAGGAGTCCTAGATAATCGTACAACAAATAATGTCCCACCACCGCCCCCAAAACCACAACCACAAATACCACCACCACCTTAACAAGAACCCCAACCACAGAAAGTATCATTTAAAGACTTTAAGAATGTAGGTCCTCTCGATTTTAAGGGAACAACTCAGCCTATAGAGGCTCAGTGCTGGATAAAAGAAATAGAGAAAGCTTTTGACTTAGCAGAGATTGCTGAGGACAAAAAGACTAAGTTTGCCATGTACCTTATGAAAGGAAAGGCTAACTTCTGGTGGGAAGCCAACCAAGCCCGCGTAGGAGAAGGTGTGGTAACGTGGGAAGCATTTGAGGAGTTATTCTTTGAGAATTATTTCCCACGAAGCATGAAAAATCAAATGGAGGTAGAATTTTTAAATCTAAAACAGGGGGACATGATTGTTTTCCAATATGCCTCCAAATTCAATGAACTTACATGTTTTGCTCCAAATCAAGTAGATACGGAGGAACGAAAGGCAAGGAGGTTTGAGGAGGGTTTGAAACCCTAGAAATATGGTAAAGTAGCTATCTTGCAAATAAAGAGTTACTCCCAACTACTAGAGAAGGCTATCATTGCCGAAGTCGGCAGCGAAGTCATATCAAAATTTAATAAAGATAAAGATAATAATAAAGGAGGGAACGGGGGAGGAAATAATAATAATAAGAGAAGGTTCAATGGCGGAAACTGGTGTGATGTCGCAAGCATCCAAAAAATAAAATCTTACTTTGGAAAAATATTAATGTAGTAGTGTAAGCAAGAGTCGATCCCACAGAGAATGATTATTTAATTTTATGTTTTTGCAAACAAGAATTGAGGGGTTTTTTAATCAAAGAAATAATTTAAATAAAATTAACTAAAATAATTATGCAAATAATTTAATGAAATAAATGAGAAGAAAAAGCCTTGGTTTAAGTTAATATCCACCATCAAGAATTTACAACTGATCACTGATACAAAAATAAATCAATTAATATTTTGAAGATTCACCGTAGAAAGAACTACTCGCAGGTGGAATAATTTTTCTCCTCTCTCCTTAATTTTAGATAAGTAGAGCCACTTGGTCTAAATATCCTTACTATTAAACAACCTTCGGCACTTGCTAAAGATTTAATTTAATAGCAGCATAAAGAATTAGAGAGATCGTTGAACTAAACAACACAAGCCACTTGTTTGCATTTAATTTAGATGAATATTCTTCCTAAGATAAAATAATCTTTTGATCTGCAAAACAATTATTAAACTTAGTTGCTTCACAAATAGCAGTAGATTAATATGAATAATAAACTAGTAGGCCTCCTAGTAATTAAACAAACCAATCATAAAATTAAGCATAGAAGAATATTCAATAATCAAAATATAAATTGAACAATTAAAATAAATTAGATCTCACAGTGTATAAATCTTGATGGCTTCAATCACTTAAACCAAGAAAAAGAATTTAGCTACTCATAATTGTAGAGAAAACTAAAGAATAGAAGAGAGAATTTTTATTCTAATGAGAGTTGTGTCTTACAATGTGTCTCAAACCCTCTATTTATAGTCTCCATAAACCTCCTAAACCTAGTTGGAATTACTCTTTCCAAACCCTAATAGGATTTAAAATACAAATAAAAATAAAAGAAAAAGAAAAATAAGTATTATTCTAACCCTAGTTGGAATTAAAATACAATTTGGAATAAAAAAATAGCAAATTCGCGAAATAATCTGATTTGGGAGAATTAACGCGCAAAGCAAATGCGTCATTCGCTACAGTAACCGACCGCGTCATCAGCCCGCGCACATTGCGCGATCCTAGCCCCAAAACGACGCCATTTTGCTCCGGTTCCTGCTACTGTTTCACGACCGCGCGCATTGCGCGTACGCTGTGATGAAACGGCATCGTTTCGATGCTCGGCAGTCCATCCCCGCGCATTGCGCGGTCGTATCTTTTTCCGAAAATTACAGAAATGCCACCGGTGCTGGTTAATTACCATTTTAGCCTCAGAGTCTTGCGGAATTTGCACTGTGGCCCTTCGGTTTTGCTGAATTTACAGATTTGCCCCCAAAGCTTATTTTTCCTACAAAAATAAATATAAATTAATTAAAAATAAATAAAAATAATATAAAAATACTAAAAATCCTAAAAACACATAATAATAAATAAAACACCTAAAACACTAAAAATAAATAAAAACACATAAATAAAAAGAACCATAAAAATACTATAAAATTACTTAAATTAACATAAATTAACTAAAATCCTATAAAACCTATTAAAACCAAAATAAGCTAAATAATTAAACATTTAAGCATACAATAAATATAAAAACTAAGTATTAGGGCATAAAAATATCGTATAATTTAACCCTATCAAATACCCCCACACTTAGCTTTTTGCTCGTCCTCGGGCAAAACAAAAATAAAAACTATAAAAATAAAACTAATAACCAAACAACTTACTTGAGCAATAGATCAATATAAATTTCAACATCAGCCTCAAAGATTTTTAAACGATAACTCAAAGAAAATTTCAAAATCATGCAAAATCTAGAACTTTAACATATTTATCAATCTTACTTTACTCAAGACTTTTTTTGTGTGTGTGTGTCCAAATGTATCAAACTAATCAAAATTCAGATAAGTTTCGGTCATTAATTACCTTATAAAAGATATATAATAAAACTCAAAATATTTATTTTTCACATCACTTTCAGTTAATATAGACAATATAATCAGAAGATCAAAAGGTTTTTAATTAATGAAGCACACTAGGATTATCAATTTTTTTTCAAATATTTCTTTCATGTTTTTTTTTCTTTTAATGGGTGCATTTTATGCTCCATCCCATTTTTTTCTTTCTTCATTTTTTCACACGGTGAGTGCATTTTATGCTCCATCTCACCAGCGAGTGCGTTTTACGCTCCTTCTCGCTTTTCATGTGTTTATGAGTGAGTGCGTTTTTCGCTACTTCTCAACCCACCACATAATTTTTTTCTTTTGTCAATAATAATCCTAGAAAAAATTACCTAAATCATCTCCTCCAAATTATATTTTGTCTTATATTTCACTTTAAATAATGATCAAATAATATATAGAGTTCAAAAATATCTTTCATAAGCATTTAACCATATAAACTTTCTCTAAATTAAAATTAGCTCAAACAAATGGATATAAGTGCATAAAAAATTTAAAAAATCTCAAACAAAGTAATAATCAATAAAAAGTCAAAAATTCAAATTAAGCAAAAAATTTATCCATTTTCCAAGAGTTATTAAATAAAAACCAAAATTTTATCATTGGCTAAAAATTTAAAATCCAATTAATTCATTGCTCAAGTGACTCATCCTAAAAATAAAATAAAAACTAACCCATTTTCGTAGGAAACACGGTTACACTTAGCATGTGTAACAAGCCTTTAAACCCCAAGGTTACCCAAGTGGACGAGTTTTGTCTCGTGAGGGTTTGCAGTGAATATACCCACAAAATTTAAAATTTTTAAAATTTCCTAAAAATAATTTTTTTTTTTAAAAATAAAACAAAATTTTAAAATTCCCTAAAAAAAAAAAAATATCCTAAATCCCTTCCCCCACACTTAAAATTTACATTGTCCCCAATGTAAAACAAAATGCAAAAAGAAAGACACAAATAAATATAAAAAATAAAAAGGAAAAGAAATGCAAATCTGATTTATTTTTTTTGGGTTGCCTCCCAAGCAGCGCCTTTGTTTATCGTCATTGGCTTGACAGCATGCTTCCCTTTTCAAGTGGTAGACATTGGATCCTCAAGGTCCAAATTAGTCGCGTCCTCTTTTTGAAAATTCTCATGAAAATGCTTGAGTCTATGACCATTCACTTTGAGTATCTTTGCATTTTCTAAACTTTGAATTTCAACTGCACCATGCGGAAAAACATTAGTAACAACAAAAGGCCCAATCTAACGAGAACGTAACTTACCTGGAAACAACCGAAGTTGAGATTGGTATAGAAGGACTTTTTCGCCAATCTTGAATTCTTTCCTAGAGATCATCTTGTCATGAAAAATCTTTGTTTTCTCCTTGTAAATTCTTGCACTTTCATAAGCATCATTGCGAATTTCCTCCAACTCTTGTATTTGCAACTTCCTATGCTCCCCACTTTCACTTATCTTCATATTGAAACTCTTAATAGCCCAATAAGTTTTGTGTTCGAGCTCCACAGGTAAGTGACATGGTTTCCCAAATACTAATCTGTAAGGTGACATACCAATAGGCGTTTTATAAGCCGTTCTATACGCCCATAAAGCATCATCCAAGAGCAAACTCCAATCTTTTCTGTTTGGATTGACTGTCTTTTCAAGAATGGACTTAATTTCTCTGTTTGACACTTTCGCTTGTCCATTGGTTTGCGGATGATAGGCAGTCGACACCTTATGAGTGACATGATATTTTTTTAACAAAGCTTCCACAGTTCGATTGCAAAAATGAGTGCCTCTATCACTTCTTAGAGCTCTAGGAATTCCAAACCTAGAAAATATGTTAGTACGGAGAAAATCTGCAACAACTTTGGAATCGTTAGTCCTTGTGGCTTTAGCTTCCACCCATTTCGAAACATAATCGACAGCAAGTAAAATAAAAACATTACCAAAAGATATAGGAAATGGTCCCATAAAATCAATGCCCCAAACGTCAAAAATTTCACAAAAGAGTATGGGGGTTTGCAACATTGCATTTCGTTGGGATATATTACCTGTCTTTTGACAATTGTAACACGACTTGCAGAACAAATATGAATCTTGGAATAGAGATGGCCAATAAAAACCACAGTCAAGCACTTTTCTTGCTGTCCTCTTAGATCCAAAGTGACCTCCACAAGCATATGAATGACAAAAAGTGAGAATATGATCAATTTCAGTTTCAGGGACGCACCTTCTAATTACTTGGTCCGCACAATGCTTCCATAAGTATGGGTCATCGCACACGTAGTACTTTGCTTGACTTTTGATTTTATCCCTTTGAGCTTTAGACAAATTAGAAGGCAAAATGTTAGTAACCAAATAATTGACAATATTTGCATACCAAGGTGATTTTTTATATGCAGAGAACAATTGTTCATCAGGAAATGTCTCTTGCAGAGGAAGCTCATCTTGCACATTCGTCAAACGACTTAAGTGATCTGCAACCCTATTTTCTGTCCCTTTTTTGTCTTTTATCTCCACATCGAATTCACTTAAGAGAAGTATCCATCTTATCAACCTTGGTTTTGCCTCTTTCTTTGTCATTAAATAACGAAGAGCTGCATGATCAGAATAAATAATAACTTTAGTACCAAGCAGATAAGATCGAAATTTTTCTAAAGCAAAAACAACAGCTAAAAGTTCTTTTTCAGTGGTCGAATAATTTCTCTGGGCATCGTTCAAGGTCCTTGAAGCATAATAAATTGCATGAGATGCTTTCCCAATTTTTTGACCCAAAACAGCTCCTACTGCATAATCATTCACGTCATACATAATCTCGAAAGGTATGGCCCAATTTGGAGGTTGAATAACTGGAGTAGAGGTCAACAATTCCTTCAATTTATCAAACGCTGTCTTACACTCCTTGTCTAAATTGAAATCTGTATCCTTTTGTAGCAGTTTGCATAGGGGTGATGCTATCTTGGAAAAGTCCTTTATGAATCTCCGGTAAAAACCTGCATGTCCAAGAAAAGAACGCACTTCCCGCACACTAGTGGGATAAGGTAGAGACTGAATAATATCAATTTTTTGCTTTATCTACTTTAATTCCCTTAGATGAAACAACATAACCCAAAACTATACATTGTTCAACCATGAAATGACATTTTTCAGAATTTAGTACAAGGTTAGTGTTTATGCATCTTTGAAGAACAAGTGTAAGATTATGCAAACAATTATCAAAAGAGTTCCCATGAACTGTAAAATCGTCCATAAAAACTTCCATGATATGCTTAATATAATCAGAAAATATACTAACCATACACCTTTGGAAAGTAGCGGGGGTGTTGCAAAGTCCAAACGGCATACGACGATATGCAAAAGTTCCAAATGGGCATGTGAACGTCGTCTTTTCTTGATCCTCCGGAGTAATTGCAATTTGAAAATAACCTGAATAACCATCAAGAAAACAATAATAAGAATGACCAGCTAATTGTTCAAGCATTTGATCAATAAAAGGTAAAGGAAAGTGGTCTTTTCGGGTTACAGCATTTAATTTTCTATAATCTATGCAAACCCGCCACCCATTTTGAATACGGGTGGAAATTAACTCATCATTCTGATTTTTGACCACAGTTATGCCCGTCTTTTTAGGAACTACTTGAACTGGGCTAACCCAACTGCTATCCGAAATAGGGTAAATCATGCCAACTTCAAGAAGCTTTTGAATCTCTTTTTTCACCACATCTATCATGGGTGGATTTAGTCTTCTTTGCGGTTAACGGGTAGGTTTCGCTCCTTCTTCAAGTAGGATACGATGCATGCATGTTGACGAACTTATTCCCTTGATATCAGCAATTGTCCAACCAATGGCCTTCTTATGCTCCTTAAGAACTCGCACGAGTTGTTCTTCTTGGGAGGTACTTAGTTTATTAGAGATGATCACTAGCGATGTCTTTTTTTCTCCAAGGAAAACGTATTTGAGATGATCAGGAAGGGGCTTCAATTCTGGAGTAGGTGACTGCAAAACAGATGATAAAGATTTTTCGTTAGACACTTGTAGATCAATAACAGGAACGTTACCTGCGTTCGGAGAATCATTTAGTTTTGTAATAACATCCTTCAATTCATTGGTCAAGGCGAACTCTTCTTCCTCCTCAAGATTCTGACTGATTGTCGTTTCTACTGCATCCTTTCCATCAAGTTCAAAAATTTCCTGTGCTAATGAGTCAATCACATCAATAGAATAAACAGGATTATCATCATTAGGATATTTCATGGCATCATAAATATTAAACTGCACAACCTCGCCATCAAATTTCATTGTAAGTGTACCCCTATGAACATCTATCTTAGTTTTGGACGTCTTTAAGAAGGGTCTTCCTAACAAAATAGGAGCATTTTGATCACCATTCTCCATATCAAGCACATAAAAATCAGTAGGGAAAATCAAATTATTTACCTGCACAAGGACATCCTCTATTATACCTTTAGGATAGGCATTAGATCTGTCAACCAACTGAATCACCGTACCAGTTTTATTCAACGGTTCAAGTTTCAAAGAAGCATATATAGAATATGGCATAACATTAATAGATGCTCCTAAGTCTAACATGTCTTGTTCAAAACTAGTGTCTCCTATCTTACAAGGGATGGTAAACATTTCTGGATCTTGGCACTTTGTAGGAAGTTTTCTTTGAATTACGGTAGACACATTTTTTCCTACTTTTACCTTTTCATACCTTTTGAGTGCTTGTTGTCTCTTGTGTGTACACAATTCTTTTAGAAATCTAGCAAAGCGAGGTACTTGTTTAATTGCATCTAACAATGGAATTTTTACCTCGCATTGATGAAAAGTTTCATATAAATCTGAATCTTTCTCATATTTTCTTTTTTCTGTTAAAGCTAGAGGAAAAGGGGGTACCGGTTTATAATCAGAGAGAGGTGGAAATTTATGCTTAGGGTTACCATTGTCGCTTAAAACATTGTCCTCCGCTTTACTGTCGCCTTCGTCTGTGTGGTTTGCTTCTGTTTTGCCTTGCTCTGTTGGTGCAGACTCTGTCGTTTCCGAAGTTTGTAGCTCTTTACCACTTCTCAAAGTGATTGCGCTTGCGTTCTCTTTTGGATTCATCACCGTTTGAGATGGTAATTTTCCAGAGCCTTGAGCCTCCAATCGATTGATGGCAGTCGCCATTTGTCCCATTTGCATTTCCAAATTATGCATATTCGCCTTCGTGTCCTGCTGAAATTGCAAAGTGTTAGTGGTAAGTTGTTTAACCAAATCCTCTAAAGACATATTAGAATTTGATGATTGGCCCTGTTGTTTGTTGGGATATGGCTGCTTGTATTGTTGGTAGCTTGCAAAGTTTGGATTTATGGGTGGATTCCCTTGTGGATTTCCATAGCTGAAATTAGGGTGATCTCTCCAACCTGAGTTGTATGTGTTCGAATACGGATCATATCTCCTTTGTGGTTGGCCAGGAAAACCACCTGCTGCATTTACTTGTTCATAGGACTCCTCTTGAAGAGTGGGGCACATATCTGTTGGATGTCCTACTACCGCACAAATTCCACAAGCTTTTACTTGTTGTGTATTACCTACAGCCATTTGACGAACAACGGAAGTTAGGCTATCAATTCGTTGCTCAAGGGAAGAAATATTTACCTCATTGACATTTTTGGATGAAAAATCAAGCCTAGTGCCAAATTGTTGGGAGTTAGCAGCCATGTTTGCGATCAAGTTCCTTGCAGCTTCGGGCGTTTTATCCACTAAAGTGCCTCCACTAGCAGCATCAATCATGCTTCTATCAGTAGACATGAGTCCCTCATAGAAGTATTGGATTAAGAGTTGTTCGCTGATTTGATGGTGGGGGCAGCTTGTACATAATTTCTTGAAACGTTCCCAATACTCGTACAGGGATTCTCCATGGTTCTGCCTCACACCGCAAATTTCTTTTCGTATGATGGCCGCCCTTGAAGCTAGAAAATATTTCTCCAAGAATAATCTCTTCACCTCTTCCCATGTGGTTATACTTCCGGATGGTAGATAGTAGAGCCAATCTTTAGCCAAATCTTTCAAAGAGAATGGAAAAGCTCATAATTTGATCTGTTCTTCAGTCACTCCGGGTGGTTTTATGCTCGTGCATACCACATGAAATTCTTTAAAATGTTTATGCGGGTCTTCACCTGCAAGTCCATGAAAAGTGGGCAAAAGATGTATTAGACCAGACTTTAACTCAAAAGAAGTGTTAACATCTAGATTGGGAAAAGTGATGCTTAAAGGTTGTTGATTCAAATCTGGGGCCGCAAGTTCCTTCAAAGTTCGATTTCTAGCCATGTTGTTTTTTGCTTCAAGATTTGTTTGTCCTTCTTTTCTTAATCCGTGCAAAGTTCTTTCGATTTTTGGATCAAACCTTAAATCACTTTGATTAGTAGAACGAGTTATGGTCATAAACAAGCAAGGAAATAAAAATAAAAATAACTACGAAGAATGACTAAAATAAAATAAAACACAAAAATAAATAAATCAATTCCCTGGCAACGGCGCCAAAATTTGGTGTGATGTCGCAAGCACCCAAAAAATAAAATCTTACTTTGAAAAAATATTAATGTAGTAGTGTAAGCAAGAGTCGATCCCACAGAGAATGATTATTTAATTTTATGTTTTTGTAAACAAGAATTGGGGGGTTTTTTAATCAAAGAAATAGTTTAAATAAAATTAACTAAAATAATTATGCAAATAATTTAATGAAATAAATGAGAAGAAAAAGCCTTGGTTTAAGTTATTATCCACCATCAAGAATTTACAACTGATCACTGATGTAAAAATAAATCAATTAATATTTTGAAGATTCACCGTAGAAAGAACTACTCGCAGGTGGAATAATTTTTCTCCTCTCTCCTTAATTTTAGATAAGTAGAGCCACTTGGTCTAAATATCCTTACTATTAAACAACCTCCGGCACTTGCTAAAGATTTAATTTAATAGCAGCATAAAGAATTAGAGAGATCGTTGAATTAAATAACACAAGCCACTTGTTTGCATTTAATTTAGATGAATATTCTTCCTAAGATAAAATAATCTTTTGATCTGCAAAACAATTATTAAACTTAGTTGCTTCACAAATAGCTGTAGATTAATATGAATAATAAACTAGTAGGCCTCCTAGTAATTAAACAAACCAATCATAAAATTAAGCATAGAAGAATATTCAATAATCAAAATATAAATTGAACAATTAAAATAAATTAGATCTCACAGTGTATAAATCTTGATGGCTTTAATCACTTAAACCAAGAAAAAGAATTTAGCTACTCATAATTGTAGAGAAAACTAAAGAATAGAAGAGAGAATTTTTATTCTAATGAGAGTTGTGTCTTACAATGTGTCTCAAGCCCTCTATTTATAGGCTCCATAAACCTCCTAAACCTAGTTGGAATTACTCTTTCCAAACCCTAATAGGATTTAAAATACAAATAAAAATAAAAGAAAAAGAAAAATAATTATTATTCTAACCCTAGTTGGAATTAAAATCCAATTTGGAATCAAAAAGTAGCAAATTCGCAAAATAATCTGATTTGGGAGAAATAATCCTTCGCTACAGTAACCGACCGCGTCATCAGCCCGCGCGCATTGCGCGGTCCTAGCCCCAAAACGACGTCGTTTTGCTCCGGTTCCTGCTACTGTTTCGCAACCGCGCGCATTGCGCGTACGCTGTGATGAAACGGCGTCGTTTCGATGCTCGACAGTCCATCCCCGCGCATTGCGCGGTCGTATCTTTTTTCGAAAATTACAGAAATGCCACCGGTGCTGGTTAATTACAATTTTAGCCTCAGAGTCTTGCGGAATTTGCACTGTGGCCCTTCGGTTTTGCTGAATTTACAGATTTGCCCCCAAAGCTTATTTTCCTACAAAAATAAATATAAATTAATTAAAAATAAATAAAAATAATATAAAAATACTAAAAATCCTAAAAACACATAATAATAAATAAAACAACTAAAACACTAAAAATAAATAAAAACACATAAATAAAAAGAACCATAAAAATACTATAAAATTACCTAAATTAACATAAATTAACTAAAATCCTATAAAACCTATTAAAACCAAAATAAGCTAAATAATTAAACATTTAAGCGTACAATAAATATAAAAACTAAGTATTAGGGCATAAAAATATCGTATAATTTAACCCTATCAGAAACTCCCAACAAGGAGGGGAGAATAAAAAGTAAATATTAGAACCGTGCAAAATCTGCGGGAAAACACACTTAGGAGTGTGTGTTTAAAAGGGAAAAATGTTTACTACAATTGCAAACAAGAGGGACACATAGCACCCGCATGCCCTAACCTTAGGAAAGACTCTTGTTTTAACAGTGGAGCCACGGGGCACCAAGCTAAGATGTGCCCTAAGAAAGGGGGAAATGCCGGAGGGGACAATAGCTACAAATCTACCCCAACGACTAACCCAGGTCGTCCAACAGCAAAGACATTCAACATGAGTGTGGGAGATGTCGTAACATCGCAATATGTAGTGTCAGGTATCATTCCGATCAACACCATAAGTGCTTACGTGCTATTTGATTCGGGTGCTACTTACTCTTTTATTTCCCATAAATTTGCTAAGAAACTAAATGTGGCTAGTGAATTGTTAGAAAGTCCTTTAATGATAAAAATTGCTAATAAAGAACTAATTCATGTTAATAAGATAATAAAATGTTGTTGCATAGTGATCAAGGGTCTTGAGTTGAGAGTCGATCTTATTCCAATCCAATCAGGGGAATTGGATGTCAAGGTTATTTGGCATATATCGTAGACACCCAACATAAAGGGTTAGATATAGACCAAATACTAGTGGTTAGAGAGTTTTTGGATGTCGTTCCAGATGATCTACTTGGTTTTCCACTTGATAGGGAGATTGAGTTCGTTATTGATTTAGCTCCTAGAACCGCACCTATTTCGAAGGCTCTATATAGAATGGCGCATGTGGAGTTGAAGAAGTTGATGGTATAGTTATAAGAACTATTAAATAAGAAATACATTCAACCAAGCATTTTTCCATGGGGAGCACCAATGTTATTTGTCAAGAAAAAGGATGGAACTTTAAGATTTCGTGTTAATTATCGTGAACTCAATAAATTAATCATAAAGAATAAGTATCCATTACTAAGGATCGATGACTTATTTGATCAACTTAAGGAGCAAAATATTTCTCTAAGATTGATCTACGGTCAGGATACCATCAACTGAAGGTTTGAAAGAAAGATGTGTCGAAGACAGCGTTTAGAACACATTATGGACATTACGAGTTTCTAGTAATGTCCTTTGGATTAACGAATGCACTGGCAGCATTCATGGACTTGATGAATAGGGTTTTTAGGTCTTGCTTAGACAAGTATGTTGTAGTATTCATCGACGATATTCTCATATACTCAAAAACACTGGAAGAACATGCTATGCACTTGAGAATTGTACTAGAAACCTTACGAAAGGAACAACTTTATGCCAAATTTTCCAAATGCGAGTTCTGGCTAGAGAAAGTTCAATTCTTAGGTCATGTGATTGACAAGAGCGGAGTTTCAGTGGATCCAGCAAAGATAGAAGCAGTTATGAATTGGGAACAACCAAAGACCCCAACCGAAGTGAGAAGTTTCTTAGGTTTAGTGGGGTACTATAGACGTTTCATTAAAGATTTGTCAAAGATAGCAACCCCTTTAACCAACTTAACCAAGAAGACCGTAAAAGTATGCTTGGACAGACAAATGTGAAGAGAGCATTCAAGAGCTAAAGAAAAGGCTAAGTGAGGCACCAATATTATCATTACTTGATGATAGTGGAGGTCTTGTAGTCTACAGTGATGCCTTACTAAGGATTAGGTTGTGTTTTAAAGCAACATGGCAAAGTAATAGCTTATGCTTCATGACAGCTAAAGGATTATGGGTTACGATATCCTACTCACGATCTAGAATTAACGGTTGTAGTATTTACTTTAAAGATATGGAGACATTATTTGTATGGGGAGAAGTGTAAAATTTATACAGATTACAAAAGTTTAAAGTATATTTTTACACAACGAGAGTTGAACATGAGACAAAGATGATGGTTGGAATTGATAAAGGATTATGATTGTGAAATACTATATCATCCAGGAAAAGCTAATGTAGTTGTAGATGCTTTGAGTGGGAAGAACCTATAAAAGTTAAATGTGTTAACAACTTAGGAGGAGTTGATTAAAGAGTTTGCTAAACTCGACATAGAGGTAACAGTTCCTTTAATCTCGACAAGAAAATTATTCGTAATGGAGGATCACTCAACCTTATTGAGAAAAATTAAGGAAATCCAAGAGGAGGATGGAAACTATAGGAAGTTGAAGAAGTCAACAGAGATTGTAGACGACAAATACAAGACGAACAAGAAGGGAATTATTAGATTTGAATATAGAATTTGGATTCCTTCAGTTTAAGAACTCAAGAAAGAGATCATGTCAGGAGCACATAGTACTAAGTTTTCAGTACACCCAAGCAATACCAAAATGTACAAAGACATAAGTCAACATTTTTGGTGGCCAAACATGAAAAGAGAATTGGCTGAATTTGTTAGTAGGTGATTGACATGTCAGCAATTTAAAGTTGAGCGTCAAAGACCAAGTGGATTGTTACAGCCGTTAGAGATCTCAGAGTGAAAATGGGAGCATATTACAATGAATTTTGTAGTAGGCCTACCAACTACACAGAAGGGTCATGATGCCATATGGGTAATAATGGATAGACTAACCAAGTCAGCTCACTTTTTACCAATCAAGGTTAAGTTCACTTTGGATCGATTAGCAAAGCTATACATTAAGGAGGTTATCTCTAGACATGGCGTACCAGTTTCAATTGTGTCGGATTGAGACCCAAGGTTCACATCGAACTTCTGAAAAAGTCTTCAAGAACATTTTGATACATAGTTGAGAATGAGTACTGCTTACCACCCACAAACAGATGGTCAAAGTGAAATGACTATCCAAAATTTGGAGGATATGCTGAGAGCTTGTATGATGGATTTTGAGGGAAGTTGGGAAGATCACTTACCTCTAGTGAAATTCACTTACAACAATAGTTATCACAATAGTATCGGAATGCCACCATATGAAGGAATTTGCTCAACAATGATTTAAATAGCTCAATGTAAATAAGGTTGAAGAATAATTGCAACAATAAATACAAGTTAAGGTGTAGAAAACTTGCCTCGTGCGTCGTCTACGGCTAACCAATTTAATTTAATAATCCTTGAATGGACCTAACAATTAAACCAGTTTGATCTTAAATTAGTATCATATACATATTAGTATAATGACCTTTATAACTTTTACGAACCGCATAATTATATAATTACGGGATTACAATCACTAGAAAATATTATCACTACTTGATAATATTCCGAACACAAAGAACCTATATTAATTATTTAATATAGTCTAGACACTTATCTAATATTATTAATAATTTAATAATATTTTATTAGTCTTATAGTATTATCAACCATCTAATAATACCTTATTAATCTCCTTATATTATTAATCATTTAATAATATATTAACAACCTTATAATATTATTAGTCTTTTAATAATATTTTATTAATTATCTAATATTATTAACTATTTAATAATATTTTATTCATTATCTAATATTATTAATCATTTAATAATATTTTATTACTTTATTAATATTATCAATCATTTAATAATATTTTATTCATTATATAATATTATTACTTATTAATAATATTTTATTGCTTTTCTAATATTATTATTCATTTAATAATATTTTAACTAATTATTAATATTATTAATTATTTAATAATATTTTATTGACTTATTAATATTATTACTCATTTAATAATATTTTAATCTCTTACTAATATTATTAACCATTTAATAATGTTTTAACCAATTGTTAATGTTATTCATCATTTAATAACTTTTTAATCATATACTAATATTATTAATTGTTTAATAATATTTTAATAAAAATCTTTAAACAACACCAATAGTTAACTTTTTAATGGTGTTAACATTAATCTTTATTTTAAACATTTTGCTACCCATTAATTACAAATAAATTTCATACATTGGTTCAATACACAAATACCTTCATTTTACACTTAGTTATACTTAAATTTTCCAATAAAACTCGACCCGGACTGACCCGAACCGACCCGGACCGACCCATACAATTTTCACCTACTGTTTTGAATGCCCCGGCGCTCAACATAGGCTATTTTGGGCGCCGGGGCTTTCAAAACAGAAATCAAAAACCCTAAAATGGGCTATCCGACCTCCAGCCACTCCGATAGCCATAACTTCTTCATTTTAAGACATTTTGGGGTGATTCTTGAGTCAATTCTCATCAGAATTTCCCAATCTATAATTTCTCTTTAGATCACAAATCCAAATTACAAACGTAACTATACTAAATACTGCTCACAAGGATAAGGTGAAAACTAACTTTACAAATCCTTGGTTTTATTGGTTCAAACTTGAATAAAATGTGATCTATATGTCCAAATGACACAAACTCAGTTTTGTTAACCTTGTAACTTCTTGTTTTACAATATTCCATGGTTCAATCACATTTTATAAAACGTTTTACACAAAATTTACGGATCGAACCACTTAGGGTTTAAAACTAACATCTTTTGTGGTTAAAGCTATAACTTCTTTGTTATTCAATATTTTTGAAAGGTTCAAAAAGGGTTTTTCTTTAAAACTCATAGATCTAGCTTTCTAGCCATAAAAATCCAATTTCTAATTTGTACATTTCAAAATACAACATTAAACATAACATGTATCGTTAGGGTTTTACCGGTAAAACGTGTTATGAATATTTCTACAACTTTTATGCATTTCTCACATACCAAATCATGTTATAAACACATAGATCTATGAATATTAATATATTATATAGTTAAATACATCTATACCATCAAAACGAGTTTTGATCGGTTAAAAATAGATTTTAACCGTTCAAAATCGTTCTATGCCCTAAAAATGAAATAAGAAGGAGTTTAGAGCACTTTTAAACCTTTGTGATTTGAAGGCTCTTCTTCTTCTCCTACCAAAGTATGTGGTGAAGCTTTGTGTCATCCACCAAGCTCAACCTCTAGCTATATCACTCAACACTTAAGTGTTTCTTCTATTTTTCTCTCAAATGCTCTCTATTTTTCTCTCTAGAATTCTTACAAATGAACTAACCAACATCACCAAGGTTGTGGGAGGTCTTATTTATAGCCAACAACTAACCCTTCATTAACTTGCTAATTCACCCATGTTGGTGAAATTAAAGCCTAATCAAGCTTACTATTCCATTGAATGACCAAGTGATAGACATATGGAATGACTAGGGTGGTTGAACAACTTATGACAAGGAGTGATTTAGAAGCAATCTAGGAAATCAAGCAATCCAAGTGGGACCCTAAAAAATTCAGCAAAATGAGATTTTCCAAGCCATTTTTCCTTTAATTTTTCTACTTTAATTATACATACATACATATATATATATATATATATATATATATAACAATTTTGACTTCTTATTGGGCTCCACTTTGGACTCTAGGATTAAATATATTGGGCTCATTCAATTAGATTGTTTGGGCTCAATTTAAATAACGCATTGGACTCACATTAAATATTCTAGGTTACATTTAATTAAACCAAGCATTGGGCTTGTTTAATTAATTACATGGACTAGTAATTAAATTAATTACATGGACTATTAGGTTAATATCTTTGACCTAGTTTATCAACTCATTTGGATTTAAAATATAATCCAATTAGATTTGCTTTAATTAACTATACACCTTGCTTTAATTCTTTAAATAATATACGCATATACAAGTACATTTATTTAATTATCTAAAGTACAATTAATTAGTACAAAAATTTTAAATTCATTGCTAAATATTTATTAAGTATATTTATAATGACTAATGAAATTCGTGGTCATTACAATTCTCATATTGGGCTAACATCTATAATCCTTTTGGGCTAGTCTGTGACGCCCCCAAATCTAGGCCTACATAGCCCAATTTGAAACGCCATAAAATAAATAAACTTTAATACAAATAGTACATAGGACAGAAATGCAAAACTCAATAATACACAACTAAGTCTTCACTATTATTTCCACACTATATTCAACATGTGAAGACTACAATAGCTATCACTCGGACCGTCACTCCATTCCCCCGCTAGACCCGGCTACTCTCTCTTTTTCTGAAAAACAATGGAACAAAAGAAAGGGTGAGCTCAAATAGCCCAGTAAGAAATATCATGACTAAGATAACGACAAATAAATTATCATTAGCCTTCAACAGATGAATTCTTAATTGAATATAATAGACAATAAGTTTTGTATCAATAATAGCAGCGGAATGAGCAATCTATTAGAAGAATAATGCAGACTATATTGTCCACTCGCTTCAATTTTTAGGAAAAACATCATCAACTTTTATCATCTTAAACACCGCTGGTCATGATAATATAAATTTCCAGTTCCTGATTTTAATCATGTCAGTCAATAGTTCATCTTTGCATTACGAGCCAAAGATATTCAAATATAACCCAACGGTAATGATTATACCAGTTTTCAGCCTTTGGTCATAATCATACCAACAAGAGTTCATCTTTGCCCCAGGCCAAAGAGAATATTCACCACGTGCCCTAAAAGACACAATAATTATATCGCCTTTATCCTATCAACTGTGCCCCAGGCCACAGATATTCACAACAACATGGTTCTTGATGATTAGAATAACAACCGTAATATAGATGATGAATCAGAAGAAACAGCATGATCAATAAATATCGAAAGTTTATGACTTTACTTTGTGCAGATTCAAATAATGTCCAAATTGCCAACATGATGTGGACTAAAATTCAAGAATGATATTTAAGATCCACAGTTCAGAATAACAGTTAAGGTTCAATAGAAAGATTTAGAAAAATAGGAAGGTTCAGTTGAAATGATATTAGATGAAGCGCAAACTATTAAAGAATATATAATCATTTTAGGAAACTTTACCAACAAGAGACAAATAAGAAATGAATACAAAGAGTAATTCACCAAACATGCGGTAATCCGCGTAGTCAGGTTATTCTCAGAGATTAATAAGGGATGAATACGAAAGGTTATTCACCAACAGGCGGTAATCCGCGCCGTAAGGTTATTCCCACAATTTAATACATGGAAATAAATACGAAAGGTTATTCACCAACAGGCGATAATCCGCGCCGTAAGGTTATTCCCACAATTTAATACATGGAAATAAATGGCACATCTTATGAGTAAGAAAGAAACGATATTATTTTCGAGAATCAAATATTGATATACCCTTACCATAGTAAGTTTGAATAATGGAAGATGAAAAAGATGGTATCCCTTACCTTAACACGTGACTAGATATGAACTCGTACACTTACAGATCTTTACAAATACTCAAGATGACTTTAGCACACTCAAAGAGAACTTATACAAAGAAATATTTGGAGAGTGAAAGAAAGAATAAGCAAGGAAGTTTTTATGAAAAATCCTTAAGTTAAGGCCTCTATTTATAGCAAAAAATCTTATCATCACCAAGATTTCCTAATTTAATCCAAACCATATATTTCAAGATAATTTTTAATCCATACCACTCATTTCATCTTTCAAGATTTCCTTAATCTAAACCATTCATTTAAAGATCATCTTTTAATCTATATCATTCAATTTACTTTATATATAAAACAACTAACTTTAAATAAATCAATTAACTTTATATATAAAAACAAACAACTTTATATAATTTATCATAATAAAAACAAATAACTTTATATAATTTATCATAATAAAAACAAATAACTTTATCAATTCAATTATTCAACAATAATTCACAATTATTCATTATTATAGTTAATTGTTGTAAATTCAGTGTAGTTGGCTTTTCGAGTTAGATAAACAGGAAAATCAACTAATAATAGAATACAACAGTTTAATCAATATCATAAAAGAGATAACAATAATGCTAAAAATAGATAAGAAAATAACACGTTACTGTGTAGTGACAATTATTGATTCAGTAATGTGAATTATTGTGCATATGCTACTGTGACAATTATCAACTCAATAATATGAATTATTATGCATGTGACAATTATTGGTTCAATAAAGTCAATATAGTACAATAACCACTTTATCAGTTTAATAATATAAAACACTGTGTAATACCGTGTGCTACTGTGTAATACCGTGTGCTACTGTGCAATACCGTATGTTACTATTCCTTTACCACCGGATATTTTAACAGTTCAAGATGATTATACCGTTGACTATATTTATTTAAAAAGGTTACGTATGTCGCTTTCTATATCCGACAATAAGTCGTTGTGGGGGTCCACCATTATTTTGTTATTTCGGCGCTGTCGTACGAATCGAATATTCCTCGACAAAACGAATATTCTCCGACCAAACGAATATTGTTCGACATAATAAAATTTACACATAACATCCTTAACTTTTAACCTTATTAATTTAACCACCTACTATTTCAGGAAAAAATATATATGAAGAAAAATTAAATTTTGTATTTCATAAAATTCGGGGTCTTACATAGTCCACTAGTAGTAAATAAATTACTTGGACTCCACATGGAATTAAATCCTTTAATTATTTGAACCTCTTTATAATTACCAACAAGACTTACAACAATTAAAATATTGGGCTTGTTTTAAATTCCCTTTTGAATTATATACAATAATTTAATAATTAAGTTAATTACTTAATTAATTAACTTCTTAATAATGTCATTCTAGACAATCATTCTAGTTTCTCTATAACTTTAACTCATAACTAATATAATTAATTCTATTTCATGACTTTCCTTCTTACTTCATATTTAAACTATTTAATTTATTTGTTTAATTGAGTACTAACTTACTTATCCTCTTATTTGGCTAACAAGCACGATTTGGGTATATATATATATATATATATATATATATATATCTTAACTTCTCAAATGAATTTATTTCCTTAATAAATTCTCTACATGTAGCATTAAAATATTTTCACATTTAATTTCTAACAATTAAATTATGTTTAAAAAAATGTTTACCCATTTTTTACTCATTTTACTTCTCCAATTCTAGGTTTTAAACCTTAACCTTTAATTATATCAATTAAGATATTATCTAAAATCTTGGAAATATTTGGGATATAATAATAATAATAATAATAATAATAATAATAATAATAATAATAATAATAATAATAATAATAACAACAACAACAACAACAACAACAACAACAACAACAATAATAATAATAATATAGTAATAATAATAATAATAACAATAATTATTATAATAATAGAAATAATAATAATAATAATAATAATAATAATGATAATAATAATAATAATAATAATAATAATAATAATAATAATAATAATAATAATAATAATAATAATAATAATAATAATAATAATAATAATAGCAATAATAATTATAATGACAGTAATAATAATAACAATAATAATTATAATAATAGTTGTAATAATAATAATAATAATAATAATAATAATAATAATAATAATAATAATAATAATAATAATAATAATAATAATAATAATAATAATAATAATAATAATAACAATAATAATAATAATAATAATAATAATAATAATAATAATAATAATAATAATAATAATAATAATAATAATAATAATAATAATAATAATAATAATAATAATAATAATAATAATAATAATAATAAATAAATAAATAAATAAATAAATAAAAAAAATTGCACGTAAACAACTTGGGTCATCCTTTTAGTATTGACGTCATTTTCCTGTTTTTTGGGTATTGCAGTAGTTATGTTTCCACATGCAAATTGATTTGGGCGGAAAATCACAAGGACGGTTCAGATTCATTCTAATTGATTTATAAGTTATTTTATGTTGCAAAGAGTCTTTAGGTAATATAGTGTTTTTGAAATTTTAATTTTGGGTCACCCTTCAAGCAAGGGCAATTATGTGTCATTTCTTTGGTGTTTTTGCGGGTTATATCTAGAGCAACTATTGTAGTAGGCTCTGACTCATGGTATGAGAAGCTTTTGACCAATTACAAGAAAAAAATATAGAGAAAAAATTATAATCTAAGAGGCAAAATACAAGGACTTACATGTTGATGTAATTGACTAGGAGTAGTCAAACTATCGAATAAACTATAGTTTATTGTGCACACACAAGACTATATTTATGTCAATAGGATTCTTATCTCACTAGCAAATCTTTAATTAGATTTACCGAACTATATGAAAAGGGTAATATAGTTTAATGGAAAATAGTGGAAGAAACCAATTTAAATAAAGACCTAACTTATTTTGGAAATTAATGAAATAAATGTATGCTAAAATGTTGCCTATTTTTCACATGCAGAATTTTACAAATGTCAAACTCACTATCATTGCGTAGCATACTTGATGCTAACAAACTAACCGGACCGAATTACACGAACTAGTTAAGGAACTTGAGAATTGTTCTCATTGCTGAAAAGTTTTCCTATGTCCAAAATTCACATGTTCCTGCAACCGTTGCAGAAAATGCATCTGAAGAAGAAGTTGATACTTTTAAGATGTGGTAAGATGATGCAGTTATGGCTCAAAACATCATGCTCGCATCCATGACTAACGAGCTTCAGCATCAGCACGAAAGGATGGATGATCCTACTATACTGTTACACCTTAAAGACCTTTATGATGAGCAAAGTAGGACTGTTAGATATCATATATCTAAGGAGCTACCATTGAGACTCATATCCTAAAGATGATTAATCTGATTAAACAACTTGGATAATTAGGGTTCGTGGTGGATGGGGAGTTAAATCAAGATTTGATCTTGCAGTCACTCCCTGACACATTCTCACAATTTGTTGTGAATTTTCACATAAATAAGTTAAATGTCAGCTTGCCTGAATTACTTAACATGTTGAAAACTACGGACGATCACTTCTCATCTAAATAGAACCAAGTCTTATTGGTAGATGATTCTTCCAAGAAAAGAAAGAGGCCCAAGGAAACTTCTTAAAAGAAGAATTCCAAGAAGGCTAAAGGTAAGACAAAAGTAAAGGATAATAAGAAGATAGATCCAAATAACAAAGGAATGTGCTTCCATTACAACAAGTAGGGTCACTGGAAAAGAAACTACAAAGAGTATATTGCAAGTTTAAAGTAGAAGAAGCTTGGAGAAGCTTCAACCATAGATCAAGGTTTGTTCATGATTGAAATAAATATTTTTGTAAGTCAAATTTCTACTTGGGTATTAGATACTAGTTGTGATTGTCACATATGTAATACTATACAGGGATTAAGCAGAAGTAGAAAGCTAAACAAAGATGAAGTCATCCTGCACGTTGGGAATGGAGCAAAGGCTGTTATATTAGCCGTAGGAACTTATTGTTTAACTTAGCTTTAGGCATGATATATTATGTCATTCATCATCCCATTATACCTTAACACCCTTTACATTGACCATTCTCTATCCCTCTAGAGTTTACATAACTCATTTCTATTATTCCATGTCAAAACGTCACATTTTGGACCCTAATTTTTTTTTTAGGTTTCAGAACACTGCGCCCCGGCACAGTGTTTCTTCTTCCTAATCTCACTGGCTGCGCATTCCTTGTAGCCATGAACAGTGACACTGAGCCTCGACTCAATGTTTAGTACAAAACATTGGCGCCTAGGCGCAATGTTTAGAGTCAGCATTTTTTATGTTTGTACTACCTTTGCTGATTTTTAACTCTTTCGTCTTACATCCAATTAAGCTCAAATTTGGACCATAGCTAAGTCTTACTACCTAGTATTTAAAAAAAAATTACTTGGCACATTTGGCTGCTCAAAATCATTGCAAAACTAGCCCGTAGGAGGGTTGTTCAACACTTAGAAAAATTTTCAACTTTAAAACTCTATTTTTCCCAACTTTGTGATTTTTGGCCGTCAGCTTCAAAACTCAATTCCAACACTTAACATAGTTCACATACGTCATATAAGATGTGTCTAGGCCTTTCAAACCATTAAATTACACCCAAGGCGGGTTTTGTCCATAAAAATCCGTTTAGGGTCGAAACGATCGATTTTGATCATTCGAAACTCATTTTCATTCTAATTCTCATCCGTTGATTCTCAAATCAACCTAAACACGTGTAATAACATAAAACTAGGCCATTTGAATTTATTTCACCTTTAATTCTTCGTAATTGCAAAAAAATCACGTCTTAGTTGCATTTCCATCAAATTTCATAAACTTTTCATTTCCAAAACTTATGTTATTCTTGGCCCCTTTTTACAAAACTTGATCCTAAAACATCATTTAACACACATAACACATATTTGACATACATGGGCCTTCAAAATGTTTAAAGCTTTTCAAATGAATTCATTTTTCCAAATAACTCTTTTTAGGCGTCGGCGAACGTTTTAAAACGTTTAAAAATCCACAATTGTCGCCATAAACACCAAACGACTCCCAAATTAACTCAAACACATGTATTTACATACAACTTAGCTATTTTGTCTCATTTGACCTTTATTTATACAAAATGGCCAAAAATCCCATATTGGTGGCACTTTTGCTAACTTAATAAAATGCAACTCTTGAATCCTCTTTGAATCTTTGCACTCAGGCACATATACCTTAACATATAAACATTTAACAACTTTGTAAATAAATTCGTATAACTTCTATACGTATCTTCTAACGCACTTTACAGATTACAATTTAGTTTACACAAGAAATATAGCCTAATATTGTATATTTCCATAACAAGCCATACTCTTGAACCAATGCATCTTAAATGCTATTTAACATGAAATTTCACATACTTTAAACATGTTCATCTTCTTCATCTAGGTTTTAATCAAAACCAACAACATTTAACACACATTCTTCCTTAAATCATGAGTTATAGCTTCAAAGACATACATGAACAGTCCATCAACTTTATAACACAACTTTCAAGCCTAGGGTTCCATCAAATTTCAAACATAACACACATAAACTCACAAAAACTTCACAATCAACCCTTATAATTCAAGGATTCATGAATGGCTACTCTTATTCTTACATTTACACACATAAACTTCAACCTTTAAAGAAAGAACATGATTATACCTTCTTATAACTTTTCTTCTTCTAGCTATAAAGCTTGCTAAGGAAGAACTCTTCACTTTTACGGCTATCTTTACTATTCTTGAACTCTTTCTTGCAATTTCTTGATCATTCTCCATGAACCCTAGCTCTTTTTTTCTTCTTTCTCTCTTTATCTCTCACTTTGCTGGAAACTTAAAAGATGAAGTGAGCTTAGCTTCCTTGTTTGCTTGCTGACAAAATACACACACATATATGCTAAATAAAATCTTCCAACACTTAACCATTATAGGTTTAAGTTAACTCATGTAAGGTTAAGGATGATTAAGACATTTCACATGCATGGCTAAGGACATATTAGTCAATAACCCTTTCAGGACACAATTGTCATACATTAACTTGTCAAGGGGCAACATGGTCATTGGTCACAAAAATCTAGAGAATTAAATTCCCCATTAATTCATAATTGCTTAAATCTTGATTCATTCCCTTTCCATTTTGATCTATACTTATTTCCCTAAGCTTGAATTTTAATCCACCATCACATATTCCATACTTAGCTTGTCCCATATTACTTGTCACACTTCAAAAATTGCATTTCATCAATTAATAATAACAACTCGCAATAAATTGTCATTTTACATAATATTCATTCTCAATTGTCTAAGAACCCTTTTTGGTTTCACATTCAATTAATTTCACTTTCCAATATCTCAATATAATCGAATTGCTCATCTTTTCTATAAACTGTTTCCTTGAGAAGCGAACCTCAACCGGATTACCACAATCCATCCCTTTAATCATATAAACTCATAATACCTTCATTTCGTCTTTACGTCCCTTTAACTTATTTACATAACACATAGTACAAATTTACACCATACAAGAAATCTACCTTCTTTCTTCTCATTCTCGGGATATTACATTATGTACATACATGTCATATAGATACTCAATTCAATTAATATGGAATTATCAATCCATCTCAACCTTTAATTTCATAATCCTCGATATTCAAAAATTTTCTTTCTGCATTCACCACCTTACCTTACCTTATTATTCACATAATCTAGCCTCTTAAGGCCTATTCAATAAGCTCGTCTTTAATATTCATAGCTAAAGCTCAATTCACATATACATTCCTCATTTCCATCATTTCCTCCATTTTTGACTTTTCTTTCCTTATCATATCAAATATACATATACGCATATTCAATCAACCACATAGGTCCTTTCTAGCACATTGATCACATAATAGTTCATATTTAATCATTCATTAATACATTATGTCATTCAAACTAGTTTTTTATCTGATAACCTTTACATAATTAATCATAATTCTCATTTGGAAATCCTCTAAAGTCCTAGGGTATCACATTACCGATCTTCCAGTTTCATTATGGGGTTATACCCTAGAAACGACTGCATATCTACTTAACAAGATACCTTCTAAATCCATCCCAAAGACTCTATATGAGTTATAGACACGGAGGAAATCAAGTCTTAAGTATGTTAAGATTTGGAGTTGCCCAGCTTATGTCAAAAGGTTTAAGAATGATTAGCTAGAGACACGATCTGATAAATACAAATTTGTGGGATATCCTAAAGAAAGGTTAGGATATTATTTCTATCATCCAACTGATTAAAAGGTGTTTGTTTTGAAACATGCTTTCTTCTTGGAAAGTGAGTTTATCCTTGAAGAGGTCAGTGGGAGTAAAATAAATCTTGAATAAGTTTAAGAATTACAAAGCACTACGGGTCAAAGTGAGGTACCTAACCAAGTAACACAACCTACTCTACCACAACCTATTCGTAAATCTGGAAGAGTACTGAAGATACTTGAAAGGTATGGATTCATCATAGAAGATGATGATGATGTATGCATCATAGATAATGATGATCCATGGACTTACGAAGAGACATGAGTAATAAAGACTAAGAGAAATGGCTAACAGCCATGAAATTCGAGATGGACTCCATGTGTGAGAACCAAGTATGGACTTTGTTTACTCCACTTGAGGGCATTAAGCCTATTGGGAGCAAATGGGTTTTTAAGAGAAAGATTGGAACATACAGCAAGGTAGAGACCTATATAGCCCGATTAGTTGCAAAAGGTTTTAGATAAAGACAAGGTGTTGACTATGATGAAACTTTCTCACCAGTAGCGATACTCAAGTCCATTCGGATTTTGCTTGTAGTTACAGCTCATCATAAATATAAGATCTGGCAAATGGACGTGAAAACGACATTCCTTAATGAAAAAATAGAAGAAGATGTATTTATGATACAGCCAGAGGGTTTTATTTCAAAGATTGGAACAAATCAAGTCTGTAAGCTACAACAATCCATTTATTATGGATTTAAGCAAGCTTATCGAAGATGGAACATTTGTTTTGATGAGACAATCAAAGAGTTTGATTTTATCAAAAATGAGGATGAACCATATGTGTACTAAAAAGTTAGTGGGAGCACTTTAACATTTTTAGTATTATATGTTGATGATATATTACTGATAGGGAATGATGTTTCAATGTTATAGTCGATTAAGATTTGGTTATTTAAACACTTCTCCATGAAGAACTTGGGAGAAACAATCTATATTTTAGGGATAAAGATCTATAGAGATAGTTCTAAAATGATGTTTGACTTGTCCCAAGAAATGTACATTGATTCGATGCTAAAAAAGTTTAGCATGGAAAATTCCAAGAAAGGGCTTATGCCGACGAGTCCTGGAATACATCTCTCCAAGAAGCAGGCCCTAAAGACACCTGAAGAGAGAGACCGTATGAGTAAGATTCCTTATGTTTTAGCAATAGGATTTATCATATATAAGATGATATGTACAAGACCTGATGTTGCTCATGCACTTAGTGTAACAAGCAGATATCAGTCTAATCCTAGAGAAGAACACTATAAGGTAGTGAAAAATATCCTAAAGTACTTAAGAAGAACTAAGAATATATTTCTTATCTACGATGGGTCTGATTTGAAACTAGAGGGCTATACAGACTCAAGTTTTCAAACTGACCATGATGACAGTAAATTTGTTTCGGGTTATGTGTTTACCTTAAACAGTGGCGCAGTGAGTTGAAAAAGTTCCAAGTAGCAAATAGTTGTTGATTCAGTGACAGAGGGAGAGTACGTAGCTACAAGTGAAGCTGTAAAGGAAGCTGTTTTAATGAAGAAGTTCATTACAGAACTTGGAGTGGTTCCTAGCATTCAAGGACCAGTGCCTTTATTTTGTGACAACATAGGAGCTGTTGCATAAGCCAAGGAACCCATATCTCATCAGAAATCCAAACACGTGTTGTGGCGGTTTCATTTGATTAAAAAAATAATTAAAAGAGGAGATGTCATCTTGGAATATGTAGACTCTCTTGACAACATAGCAGATCCATTTACTAAAGTTTGAACTCAAAAGCAGTTTGATTGTCACTTAGAGAAGATGGGTATTAGATACCATGACGATTGACTTTAGTGCAAGTGAGAGATTGAAAATAGTATGCACACAAGTCAATCATATTTGATATATTGTGGCATGTACTTTGTAATCTTAATCGTTTATTTATAAAATTTTATTTATACAAAGACATTTTATTTATCCATATTTAATAGATGACATAAATTGTCATAAAACCATAGTTGTTGTGCAATGCTTTTGGAATCATGATGATGATCATGCTAATGAGATATAAATTCAAGATAACTCAAAACTAAAATTATTCCTAATCGTAGGATTACTAAAATGGAGATTAGTGAATCCGAATAGATTAGTACATACTATGCTTGCTTTTATGAAGAGGATGATTGGTCTCATAATCATTTGTGTAGAGACACTAAAGCAAGTATGTTGGTGCTTATTAGAGAATGAGTTTACTGAATGTGACTCGTTAAAGGAACACATAATATAATTTTACTTGTCTGCCAATAGGAGTTCCTTTAGTGATAGTTGTACAAGTGATCCTTATACTTGAGATCATCATAGTATCTTATCTACGATAAATTATATTTTGACATATTCCTTAAAACCTTTAGGGTGTAACAAAAGGTGTGTTCGGATATAATAAGTTATACATGTAAATAGGTGAATGATAAACAAAGAATCTACCACTTCTAGTAAAATAAGAGAATGTCCTATGCGATTCGATAATGATAATTCAGTAGTCCTTGGCTAAAGTAGAATGAAAATTAGAAAGTAGTTTCTAATTTATATTAATTAAGTTATTCATTTAAGAATCGAAATTCATATAATTAAATAAAATAAGACTTGATAGTAATACCATGTCTTATATTTGATTGAGACATTATGAGGTAGAATGATTGAATTGTACGGTAACTATTCGCTGAATATATTTTTTTGTGATTAAATGTTAAAATCTATATTATCTGAAAAGTCTTTGATCGCTAAGGGGACTTACCGTTATTATGGAATAAATATTATTTATTTATTTAAATAAATTAAATTGTTTAATTTATTTATGTAAATAAGATTAGAATAGTTCTAATTAATTTATTCTATAACCAGTTTAATATGAAAAAAACTAAAGGGTCACATCGCAAAAAAATAAATAAATAATTATTTAAGAAGTAAATAACACAATCGTAATAATGAATTAAGTATATTTAATTTATACTATGGAGATAGAATAAATTAAATAGCTTAATATTTATTATTTAAAATTTTAGAAATATTAATTATAAATTAATAATAGGAGTCTTATTATTATTGTTACTATTATTATTATTATTTAGTTTCTAAATAGTTTAGGAATTAATTAATAAGAGTGCTCTCATAATTGGTAATTAAGTTCCTAAATGGTTTAGAAATTATAATTATTATATTAAATTAATTAAGTTCCTAATTAGATTATGAGTTTAATTAAAAAATCATATTCCTAAAGGTGTTAGGATGCTTGAATATATCTATAAATAAGAGAATGTTTATTATTGATTGGGGTTCAATACACTTTAAGCGCTCCTTGCTTATTGCCTCCAATTCTTCAAAATTCTTAACTAATCATATTATAAAACTATTTACAATAAATAGAAACCTTGATCAACAGTCAAGGGAAAGTACATATGAGTGAGATAGAATTATACATAAAAAAATTAGAAAGACAAGGTACGCATACCCCATTTATTAAAACTCATTCATTCATGCAACCACATAAGATAAATCCAATTTTATTGGTCAATATTCCATAATAAATTCCTTTATTTTCATATATATCAACATATATATCAATAAAAATATTCATCTCATAAATTTAAAACATTTTATATATGCATTGATATAATTTAATGGGAAATTTGAAGTTGCATGAAATCCATTTTGAAGTTTAAAATAACTCTTTATTTTAATTATAAAGCCATGTAAAATAACCATTTATTTTAATTTTTGAAAAATTACAAAAATAAAAAAATAAAAAATAAAATCAAAGTCACACATTCTGCCTATATGGCGCGGCCTCGCTAGGTTTATGACCAAAACCAACACAGCAGCGCTGTCGATGCGGTAGTGCTGCTATTAACAAAAGAAACAACACGGCTGCGCCATGTCAGAATAACTGTTTCTGTGTTTTTCCTACAGCCGTGAATTTGATCTAATTTTCATCTAAAACTCGATTTTCTGTAATTGTTTTCAAAACCCATGATTTTATATAACATATTATGCCTAATAAATTGTTCTAAACATATACTCATACATATACAGAATCAAAACAATTAATAATTCGCATAAAGTTTGGCTCTTGATGCCACTGTTGGTTTGTAATAATCCATGAATATACAATCAAATATTATATGTTTATTGAGTATTACAAACCAACATAGGTTTCTTTTAAACATGAAATTAGATTTCATGCAACCTAAATTGTCCAATAAATGATACCGATATATATAATAAAAGGGATTGATTATGGATTATTGACCAATATGATTAGATTTATTTTATGTGGATGCATGAATGAATGAGTTTTAAAAATTGGGATTTGTGTATGTCGTCTTTTATATATTTTTTTAATGTAAATTCTATCTACCTCCAAAGTACTTCCCTTTGACTGCTAATCAATGTTTCTATTTTATGAAAATAGTTTGTAATATGATTAGTTAGATTTATTTGAAGAATTAGAGCCGAAGACAAGGAGCGCGTGAAAACCTGTT
Source organism: Hedera helix (assembly GCA_947179155.2). Classification (NCBI taxonomy): domain Eukaryota; kingdom Viridiplantae; phylum Streptophyta; class Magnoliopsida; order Apiales; family Araliaceae; genus Hedera; species Hedera helix. The sequence continues at coordinate 26,646,147 of OX359264.1, forward strand.
TGTATTGGAGTCCGGATTAAATGTAATAATTACATTTATATCTTTATTTTTTCACCCTAAGTTTGACTATTTTGTTTATTTGGTGCCTCGAATAAGCCAAACTAGAATAAAAGTTCATGATGAATCCAAGTAAAATATCATATTCTATGTGTGCATGTTAATTATGTATATATTATATATTATCAAACATGTTTAGCATGTTAAATAATATGATGCATATTTTATATATATATATATGTGTGTGCATGTGCGCTAAACAAGATAAGACAATTAATAACAAACCCCTCAATGTAAATGTATTAAGTTGTAACGTTCAAAAATATTTGAAATATCGAACGTCGCTTTCTAGCATGATAAAACGATATAGCATCAAATAATCAATATACGTTTGTTGTGCACACACAGGACTTATATCGATTATTTGAGATGTTGTTTTGTCGTATTTGATACTTATAAAGGAATTGAATATTACTATTTTGTTGTGCACATACAAGGACAGTATTTTCTCTTCACTTATGTGGAAGTGCTAGGTCGGACTTAACTTAGATAATTTTGATTCGAGTGTGCACACACTTGATCATTATAATATAAAAGGAAAAATAAAAGAAGTTACATGTTGATATAATTGACAAGAAGTTGTCTACCTATTGAATAAACTATAGTTTGTTGTGCACACATAAGGTTATACTTATGTCGATATATCGTTATCTTACTAGCAAATCTTTAAATAGATTTGCCAAATTATATAAGGATGGTAATATAGTTTGATGAAAAGAGTGGGAGAATACCAATTTAAACAAAGACCTAATTTATTTTGGTAATTAATAAAATGAATATATGCTAAAATATTGTCTATTTTCACATGTAAAATTTTATAAATATCAAACTCACTATCATTAGTGTAGCATACTTGATGCAAATAAGTTGACTAGGCCAAATTACACGGACTGGTTAAGGAATCTGAGAATTGTTCTCACAGCTAAAAAGATTTCCTATGTCCTAGATTTGCCTGTTGTGACACCCCCAAATCCGGGTAACTCGAACCACGGGTTCAGTGCTCACGATGCTATTCTATCATTCAATCCCCAACCATTCATTTCTGAATAACATAACATAATTTATGATATTACATAACTATCCTAGGTTTACAAACCTTTATATATATTACAAAACATTCACAGCCTGACATATTACAAAAATATTACATTTACAATGGTTCTATAACTACACAATTATTACTTGCTGGCTTTTTCCTTCCCTTTATTAGTTCCTGGCCCCTCTGCCTATTTGGGCTTAGCTAAAATATCACGTTAAAGCAATAATCAACATAAACTAGCTCAACAAGTATATAAACAAGTAATGACATGATATCTCAGAGTAATGAAAGAAAATCTTTTACAATAGGGTTGAACCATTAAATGGTTATGTGAAGAAACCTGAAAATAGAACATAGACTTTTGCATAATTGACTTGATACATTAACTTTTATAGATGTATGGTCACAAGACCAAGAACTCGTTAAGAACAATTCCAATCGTAAAGATCGATACTGCCCAATTCAGTCATAAGACTGCATTCCAGTTTAGATGTGTACTCTAGGTGATTAGCCTATTGTACCTTATATTGTGCACAACATAAATATCTAATGACTTAACCATTCCATGGGACTTAATATCCCTATTTACTTTTATCCCTTTTTATATCAGGGTTGTTCTGTTACAACATTTTCATAGATTTCGCACCACAACAAAATGGATTGGAGAACACAACAATGAATATCTGAATTCAAAATGAATCATCACATATGTCTAGCTGGATCCAGATTGGCATTGACCTTTCTCAAAACAGTTCAACAATGAATGAACTTCAAAATGACTTATAGGAATGCATAACACATATAACTATCAAATGAACTACAAAAGAGAGTTTGAATAGAACACTTGCCTTTGTCCTCGTTTACCTTTACCATTAATATCTTATCCAGTTTATGTCCTACACAACCATAATGTTGGTTCATGCATTAGTTATATACATTTATGTGTTTTACCTTGACATACAAGTTACCATTTACCTTTACATGTATCCTAACACATAACATGTCACTTATTATACCTTAATACCTACCACATTAATTATTTTTTATCAATTTATAGTTTACAATACATGTCTTTAGGATATAATATGAAAACATTTCATTTTGGATTAAAAATTTTTTTTTTAAAAAAACCAGGACATCTCACCCTGGCGCAGTGTTTTGTTTTAAACACTTCGTTGGCCGCAAATTCCTCTCAGTTGCACTGTGTCTCGACAGCGATTGACGTCGCCCCAACGAAGTCCTCTCAGTTACACTGCGCCCCAGCGCAGTGTTTAGTTCAAAAAATCCCGCCCTGGCACAGTGCTACAGAATCAGTTTTTTAGGAAAATTTTCATTCCAATTTTCATAATATTTTTTGCCCCTTTTTACAAAACATGATTCCAACAAATGATTTAGCATACATAACATATATATGACTTGCCTAGGCCTTCAAAAGCATTAAAAGTTTTCAAATGACCATATTTTTCTACAAACTCCAGTTTCGGTGTCGATGAACTTTTTTAAACGTCTAAAATTCACTTTTATCGCCATAAACACCAAATGACCACTAAATTGACACAAATACGTGTATTTACATAAAACTTAGTTATTCGACTTCTTTTTACCATTAATTACACAAAATAGCCAAAAATCTCACTTTTGTAGGATTTTGTCAATTTAACAAAATTTATCCTAAAACTTATACTTGAGTTATTGAACTCCATACACCATATACACTATCACAAGCTTATTTACTAATTTAATATGTTTATATAACATCTGTATGCACCTTTTAAGACATGCTACCAACTTTAATTTCGTTTACATGCACAACAAAGCCTGATGTTAGATTTTCATATACAAGTCATGCTTTTCATCCATTAAAGAACCTATTATTCTATCTAGCAAGTAATCACACATGTTTCTAACATGTTCATCCCTTTAATTTAGGGTTTCACTAAAACTACCAACACATAGCACATGATCCTCTTCAAATCATATTTTTTAGCCATGAATAAATACATGCATACACCTACCACCTTTATAATACCACTCTAATGCTTAGGGTTTCTTCATAAATCATTCCATCTCTCAAGCCTACAAGACAAACCCTAGCTTATCTTCTTTCTCTCTATGAAACTCTTAACACTTAGCAAAATAATGAACTTGAAATGAATATCCTAGCTTATACTTGCAAAATAGATACATACATAAGTTGTATGCATATCTCTAACACTTAACTAGACATAAGTTAACTTACCATACTTAGTTAAGGTCATGCAAGTCACTTCTCATCAGCAGTTAATGGTATTATGGACATTACACAACAACATAAGACACCAAGGTCATTTCCTCCTTTGTTGAGGGTAATACGGACATTTCTCAATTCCTCTAGATAATTTTTATTTAATTAAATCCTTCTTACTTATTTTTGATTCATTCAAGTGCTCTTAAATCCAAATTAAGTGCACTTCACTTAATAATTATTCTAAAATTAATTAATACATAATTTGTTCGTCCCAAAATATTTGTCACACTTTAAAATTTTAACTTCATTATTTAATTAAAATATTTACAACATTATCAAAATTAAATATCATTACACATGTCCCTGCAAATGTTGCAGAAACAACCCCTGAGGAAGAAATTGTTACTTTTAAGAAGTGGCAAGATGATGTTATCGTGACTCAATGCATCATGCTCGCATCCATGAGTAACGAGCTTTTATGTCAGCATGAAAAGTGGATGCTCATACTATATTGTTGCACCTCAAGGAGTTATATGGTGAGTAAAGTAGGATGGCTAGATATCAGATTTCTAAGGAGATCTTTCGATCTCAGATGACCGATGGCACTTCTGTTGAGACTTATGTCCTAAAAATGATCAATCTGATTTAATAACTTGGAAAATTAGGGTTTATAATGGATGGGGAGTTGTGTCAAGATTTGATCTTGCAGTCACTTCTGGACACCTTCTCATAATTTGTTGTAAATTTTCACATGAATAAGTTGGATGTTAGCTTGCCTAAATTACTTAACATGTTGAAAGCTGCGGAAGGTCACTTCCCATCCAAGAAAAACCAAGTCTTGTTAGTGGATGATTCTTTCAAGAAAAGGAAGAGGCCCAAGGGTTCTTCTTAAAAGAAGAAAAATAAGAAGGCTACTAAGGGCAAGGCGAAGAAAAAGGATAATAAGAAATCTGATCCTGAAAGCAAAGGAATATGCTTCCATTGCAATATGCCAAGTCATTGAAAGAGGAACTACAAGGAGTATCTTGCAAATCTTAAGTAAAAGAAGCTTCAACTTCAGATCAATATTTGTTTATGATTAAAATAAATATTTCTGTAAGTCAAATTTCTACTTGGGTATTAGATACTAGCTGTGGTTCTCACATATGTAATACTATGTAGGGACTAAGCAGAAATAGAAAGCTAAACAAAGATGAAGTCATCATACACGTAGAGAATGGAGCAAAGGTTGTTGTATTAGCCATGGGAACTTATTGTTTAGTACTGTCTATGGGCAACTCCGTTTATTTAAATAATTGTTATTATATTCCAGTACTTATTAGAAATATTATTTCCATTTCTATATTAGACAAGGATGGTTTTTATATTATAATAAAGAATAATAGTTGTTCTATTTATAATTATAATATTTTATATGGTACTGGTAAATTGAATAATGGACTTTACTTACTTGACTTGCATGAAAATATATTACAAATTGAACAAACTATGAAAAGAAAAAGAGATAATATAAATTATACTTTTATATAGCACTGTAGAGTCTGTCATATTAATGAAACAAGATTAAACAAGTTGCATGAAGATGGACTTTTAGAGCTATTGGATTATGAATACTATCTGTTCTTTTAGTACGATTCACTTTTATTGTATGATCTGGTGTTTACAATATGATTCAGTTCCTTGAGTGATTCTGATATGATGTTACGGTTCAGAGCTTGACCAATGATCATTTTGTCACTTTCATTCCTTTAGTTATTTCTTAGACAATGTTCCTTGATTAATCCATTATAAGATCCTTCCCTTTTTGCTGATCATAAAGTCTGTTGACTCTTCCAGCTATCCTTTGATTCTACTATTGGCTGATTTTATACTATAATCTTAGAGCAACTATACGATATTCTTTTGTAGTCTTATGATTTGCTCTGAAGGCTTTAAGATCTAAAATCGTTATGATCTTTTCTTCGACTTATTCTGATCGCATTCTATTTCCCTTCAGTTCTGTGATCTGCAATCTCCTTTCTTTATGATCATCCATATTATCTTTAGTTCTTTGATCTTTTTATCTTTCAGTCTATACAATTCTCTTGCTCTACGATCTTTATGTCTTCAGGAGTTCTTTGATTAAGGTTTCGACTTTACGATCTACTAGATGAGCTTAGTTCACTTCCTGAGAACTAAAACTTTTCTTCTTCCCCTTACTTGGACATTTCTATCTTCTGTTTGATTTGCTCTCCCTCACTTAAGCACTTGTCACTTGCAGGATTATAATCTCCATTGGATCTTTATTGTAGTTGAGATCATTTGTTCTTCTGGTAAGTTAGCTAAAGCTGATTCATATTTTGTTCCTTGTCCTTAGCTAGCTTTCCTCAGACTACTTCTTTGTTAAAGATTATTCTTGTAGTATCATCCCCATCATATGTCGTAGTAAGTCCATTTGCTTTGTGAATTCTGATATGTAAAGCAAATAGGCATTTCATCATAGTTGTAACTCTGTGTCTTGAAGTAGCTCTACAAAATTTGCAACTTAACGATTGAAGGATATTTAGTTCAGCTTCATTCTTCGATCTTAATTTGTCCTTTCAGTATTTGCGAGCTTTCATCTTTACTTCTTAAGAGCCTTTTAAACTTTGATGCACTATATTGAGTCTTCTTGATAGAACTCTACAATCTCTTCCATTGCATTGATCTTGTAGGATGACTTTTGCACTTTTTATGGTTCTTCTCCTTGATACATTCTTCTTAGTCTGTTCAGTTTTATCATTAGTGGTCTTGATAAGTTTTCTGCATTTTTCTTATTGATTCAGAGGTTTGAGGTTTTGCTGATCTTGCCATACTTTTTAGCAGTTGCTATACGATTCTTACTGACTTGGCTCTATGATTAAGTCTTCCTTCAATACGATATGTTGTTGCTATAGAATTTTTTAAAGCTCTATACAATGATTTTCTCAATAGATCAACCTAACAAGTTAAGAAAATGTTACATTTTACAAGTATACATTATTATTCGTATCAGTTCTAAGTCCTTGTACAATACGAAGTTTTTATAAGGATTGTACAATTTCTTAACATTATTTTTCAGTTATAAGGCCTATATGAACATAAGTTAACTATATGATTGTAGTTACTAGACTATAGGAACATGTTTATTAATCTTTTAAGTTTACGATCATCCAATCTAATTAAATATTCAAATCATTTTACTATGCGATTTACAATAACATTCAATTAATATGAACTTTGCGATTATAATTATTATCCAATCATTATACGATCATCATTTCCATTCATCTAACATTTTTCTCCTATTTCATTATACAATTATCATCAAATCATTACCATTTAACTAACAGAGTTGACTCTTCTAAGGTTATATCCTAAGGTTTCACGAACATAACGTTTTAAAACCTACATCTTTGATACCAATCTGTGACGCATCCAAATCCAGGTCCCTTGAATCTCAGGTTTGGTGCTCACTACCTAACGCTTATATAACATCCAAATATTTAATCTTCATTAACTAGCGGAATAATACATAGTTGTTCATTACAAAAGATACTAAAAATTCCAAGGTCTTCTAACTTTTACATAAACAAGACATATCTTTCAGGGTTTATAAAAGATTTACATAAATAAGATATAATAATTAAACATGAAATTTCTATTTTTTGGTATTTTCCTTGCCTTTGTCCTTCTTGGAGCACTCAGGCTTAGTTGAAAAATAGTTCATGATATAACAAGGGTGAGCAACTACTTTGTTCAACAAGTTTAAATACATAATGAATATAAAGATTGATGATATATCATGAATGAAAAGTTTAACTATTTGTTTATAATATTCATGAACATACAATATAATTGTCGACGCCGGGATTTTCGTTCGTCTCGTTTTTTATTTATTAAAAAATGTCCCTTTCCAATTTTAGCCTTTTGAATTAAATGTGATTTTGAAAAGGGTCGGCTTAGTGTCGACGGGTTTTGAAAGATCGATTTTTTTATGAGCCAATTGACCAGAGTCGCCAGTTGGTATATTTGAAATGGATGTACCAACTCATCCGAATTTGTTTTCGTAATCGCTGGCTCATATGTGACTCCGATTAATTGGTCCGCAAACCGAGATTCATAGAGTTCGGGGGCTTGCTTAAGCGAGGGGAAGGTGTTAGGCACCCCCCGACTTCCGTGAAACACGGTTACCGCAATCTTGATATTTTCCTATCCTTTTTAAATCCTAAAATGTGTGGTTTGCGTGTGTGTGCGTGCGTGCCTAGATGAATGTTTGTAGTGCGTTTTGCATAAAAGTTCGCTTTTATTTTTATATGGCAAAAGTGTTATCTGGAAAGTGTTTTGGACGTTCTTTGACCCAAATGACGAGGCTTCGCTTTTTATAAGAAAGATTGATTTTAATTTCGAAAGCGTTGAGGGTTTTTGATTTAGATGTCTTTTTAGAAAACAATAGTTTTAAACTTTTGTCAAATAGGAATCGAGACTATACATTGCCTTCTAACAGTTAATATAAATAAATCGAGGGCAACTTCTAGAACTCTTTAACCCTATGCACAAAGTTTAATGAAAACATTTATTTATTTGCAAAATCGTTTTTTGTGACGTTTTAAAACCAACTAAAGCCTATTCATCAATTATGGATTAAAGTTTACCAAAACACTTAACCTTTAAACCTCGTGAATCTAATATCCTAAATTTGCTTGATTTTATAAAATCTTCATTATTTGCCTTATTTTGAAAACCATTTTTTCGTGTCGTAAATTAAAACATACATCCCAAAACATGTCGGGGTTATCTACGGGCATGTAAGCCATCCAGACAACCCCAAACACCCACAATCACATATTTCATTATTTTCACGGGGCCTTAACCCGAACACGCATTTGTGTCGTTTTAAGGCCCGATATTACAAAACACACATCCATGGACTCTACATCATGATTACACATACCCAAAACGTCCATCATCGGGATTCGACCGCTAGGATCTCCTCCCTAGGCTCACAATCATTCAAAACGCTACATAACTCATACAACAACCAAATCTAACCACGCTAAACAACTACGATGCTATATAAATCGTAAATCACACAAAACCAACACTACAACTATTTAAAAACTTCCAATGAACGATATATCCCCGTACGGATGTCATCGGGGCGTTAGGAGGAGATTATGTTCCAATGGAACCCTCGCTAACGACCCCTAACCCACGGATCATCATCCACACAACAACAAACTACATCACAAACTCAAAAAACACAACATCAATACATCAATATAAACAAAAAAAATCAAAAGAACACTCCTTTTTCACCTTGTGATGAACCGAAACGAGCTTTTATTCCAAGATCTAGCAAACCCACAAGAATACTCAACTATCTAGCACACAAAGTGAGATTTCCCTCAAGTTTTGATCCAACCCGAGCTCCCTCTCCTTCTTCCTCGCGATTTTCTCTCTCTAAAATCCTAAAATTTCTTCTCTCTCTCGAGCTCTCGGGTGGAAATGGCGATCTATAGCCATTTCCAGGCAGCCGCAGATGCATCTGCGGCTGGCCGCAGATCCATCTGCGGCTGGGCGACTGGCCGCCTGCGCCGTTTCCTCGGCTGCCGTGTGCCGTCTCCCCGAGCCGTGCGAACCTCGAAACTCGTTTTGGCCGCAGATGCATCCGCGGTTGTCTGGCTGGCTTTTCTCGGTTTTTGTGCCACGCGGTCCTAATTCGCCAATTTCTGCGGTATTATTTTGGGAGGCTGTATTTTTGCAGTCCGGAACTCCCTGGGAAACGTGCCATATTGTTCTGGGAGGCTAGTTCGGAGGGTTGCGACTTGATGGAGCGAGACCCCCGAACATTGTAAGCGGAGTGGCCATCAGTCGTCTTTTGTGGTTGGCTCAGGCTTTTCTGGGTCAACTGTTCGCCTTGCCTCAAGTGACCGGATGCTCGTTGTCCGTGGTGGCGGCTTTGACCGTAAATCGCTGGGGTGGCATGGTGTTGGGGTCCACCTTCTTTTCCGCGTGTCGGGTCAAATGACGATTTTACCCTCCTGCCAGGGTTAGTCCAAAAGTGCAAAATTTGGGTGTCTACAGCTGCCCCTCTTTATCATGTTCATGGAATGGTAAGTGAAATGAACGTGATAAAGAAGTAGACACTCAATGCATGATGATGGCAACAGGTGTTTAATGATGCAACATATACCCATTTGTGCAACATACATATATTAAGGATGCAACATTACTATCGCCGGTTATCGCCTCAAATTGACTCGCGTCGCAACATCGCATCGCATTGTTCTTTTGGACAGTTAATTATGGTCTCTACTGGGTCACTTTTTGGATGGTCGGGTATCGTCTCCGACTGGTCATTTTGAAATTGATCGGGTATCGCTCCTGAAGGGTCGGTTTTGGTTCGGTCAGGTATCGTTCCCGACGGGTCGTTTTTTTTTTTTTTTCAATTGGTCAGGTATCGTTCCTGACGGGTCGTTTTTTCAATTGGTCTGGTCTCGTATCTGACGGGTCGTTTTTCAATTGGTCAGGTCTCGTATCTGACGGGTCGTTTTTTTTTTTTCAATTGGTCAGGTCTCGTATCTGACGGGTCGTTTTTTCAATTGGTCAGGTCTCGTATCTGACGGGTCGTTTTTTCAATTGGTCAGGTCTCGTATCTGACGGGTCGTTTTTCAATTGGTCAGGTCTCGTATCTGACGGGTCGTTTTTTCAATTGGTCAGGTCTCGTATCTGACGGGTCATTTTTTCAATTGGTCAGGTCTCGTATCTGACGGGTCGTTTTTTCAATTGGTCAGGTCTCGTATCTGACGGGTCGTTTTTTCAATTGGTCAGGTCTCGTATCTGACGGGTCGTTTTTTCAATTGGTCAGGTCTTGTATCTGACGGGTCATTTTTAATTGGTCATCTAGTTTTAAAATCTTGCATCTTACCGTGGGATAAGCTACATGTTGACTCGGGGTACCAAAACGGGGGTCAAAAGGACACCGGGAGCAGCCGCAGGGACATCTGCGGCCAGCCGCAGATGCACCTGCGGCTGGAATCGGATCCTATTTCAGATCGCGACCCCCCCGAATTGTTTCACTTTTCCGCCTTCTCCCTCTCTCGTTTTCGGTTTTCCTCGTCCCTCACTCGGCTTTTTCGACTTTTGGACATCTTTTGGCAAAATCTGCTCCGATTACATCAGTCTACGCACTTTGGGTAACGTTTTAACTCCTTTTTCTTTGATTTTCGCTTTCGTTTGACTATGTATTTACTTGTTTAAATATTTTGATTTTAGCAACGCATGCCTATATGAGATATTGGTAATAGACGTAGCATAGATAAACAAATGGGTCTTGCAGTTATGCTGTATTTATTTTGAAAAATCATGGTCTTAGTCATTTTATGCTCCTGATGCATTATTTTCACTTGTACTTGGGATTTGTTGGTTTGCCTGACTTGATTAAACATGCCGGATCGTGCATGGGATGTCCATTTTACAAACGAAACTCTGCCGAAATTTCGGGAAATCTAGCGCACCCCTAGGAATTTACTCATGCATTTTCAATTTATAAACATGTCATGCTGCCCTATGATTCTTTAGCAATATGCAATAAGATTTACTTAAAAGATAACGAGCTAAGGATGTACCTCCTTTTCGTGATGCCGTTTCAGTCATGGATCCTGATGCTCCCAGTGGCTCCGCAGTGCCCCGGGTTGCGGGTGTCCGACGTCGCAGAGCGGCCACCCCAGCTCCAGCTCCCGTCCTGACCCGTCATTCTCGTAGATTGGCGGAGTCGGTCATTCGCCCCGTTCAGCCGGATGTTGATGAGGATGCCCCAGTTGAGGCAGAGGCGGGCCCTTCGGGCACAGCGGCTCCTCCCCCCACGCGTCGGATCTTACCAGGGGCCCGTGCCAGGATACCGGATCTGCTCGGTCCTGTTCTCAGTAGTCACCCTTCAGCCTACTTGGCGGCTAACGAGGTATATCCGTTGTTCACGTTCATTCAACCCTGTATGGTTACCATGCCTGACTTTTGATGGCTGTCACAGGTTCCTGAGTTTACCCAGCCTCGGGGAAACTGGTTCAGCATCTACACCCTTTATCATGCGATGCATCCTGATTACCGGGGGATGGTGGATTCTTGGGGCTTCCGACATTTCTTCACCATCGCCCCTCGCCGGTGTCCGTGGGGCTATATGAGGGCCTTATCTGAGCGTTGGTTCCACCAGACACAGTCACTTCACCTTCTGGACTGCGAGCTGATGCTGACCCCTCTCGACTGGCGTTATATCACCGGGGTGGAGTTCTCTGGACCCCGGGTTCCTCTGGAGACTGACATCACCCTCACAGCTGTTCGATCCTTGTTGGGTTTTACTCCCCAGGAGAAAGTCTTTAAGGCCCGCAGCATTCGATCGGGAGCCTTGGCTGTAGATGCCATTGGAGGGGTCCTCTCCGAGCCATTCCCGGCGGACCGGACTGCTCGTGACTTTCTGCTCCGACGCTTGTTTTTGACTATCATGAGGGGCTGTTTTCTGGGGAACAACTCCTCGACTATCCATTTCAGTATTGTCGGAGCCACTCGGGATGTTGATCGGATCGGGGATTACGATTGGGGCTCTTTCACCTTTGCTTACTTCCTCCAGGGTCTTCGTCTCCGCTCAGAGGGACAGACGGACGCTTGGCTCGGATTCCACCCCTTCCTGCTAGTAGGTCCCTTTCTATTGTATAGTCCTTGATCTGTTCTATTTCTTTGTCCCTTCCTGCTACTTACGGTTTTCCCGTTTTGTTTGACAGTTCTGGGCTTACGAGAGACTACCCTGCTTGCGGTCGGTTACTACCCTCGGCCCGGAGACTTATCCCAGGGGTCGTAGATGGCACCACAGTACTCTTGAGGAGACCCCCGTGTCAGATAGCTTTACTCACTGTCGGCTGCAGTTAGAGCTGATCTCGTCCGCGGATGTGACCTGGGTTCCCTACACGGCGGATCATTTGGCAGCTGGTCTCGCCGGTGGCTATGCCGCGGATCTGGAACATGCCTTGTCCACTCGACGTATTCCATTTCTGACCTATGGTGGATGGGAGCTGTATCTAGGGGAGCGCGCCATCAGATGTGTGACTGGGGAGGTTCGTATCCTTTTCGCCCCTCCCTCACAGAGAGCTTGGTTCGCGGATGCCTACCTCCCAGAGGACCTGATAGCCGGGGAGGACGGATATATGCTTTCTGCCGGTCCTCACACGAGCGAGAGCTTCAGTACATGGTGGAGACCCCGCACTATCGGGCCTCAGACCCGTGCCACCTACTTCCTTGGAGACTTGGTTCATGGGTCGGTGATGATGGCAGATTGGATGGAGTGTGTCAAGGCCCCTACCCACTCGGACCAGATCGCCTCCCTCACTCGGCAGGTGGATCAGCTATCCCTTTTTGTTCGGAGCCTGGGCCGAGATCCCGAGGAGGCCTATGCTGCAGACCCGCAGGGGTCAGATTTCGGCGTGGGTTCTGGTCCATCGTATGCCCCAGTTCCGCCTTATTCCTGCCCAGACCTGAACTTTGAGGATGAGGCCTCCATTCCCCAGGATTTGCCCGCAAATCAGTTTGAGGACGATGCCTTCATTGATGGCATAGACTTCACTGATTAGACTTTGATAGGCTAGGACCTCTGTTTTCAAACCTGCTCGTTTTATTGTCATTTCTTATTTCATGTATTATGTACGGACTTGTTTTATTTTATGCACAATCATTTACCTTTGATGATCCTTTTATTCCATTATAGCTTGTATGATGCATGATTTATTATATACGTGGATAAAGGAAAAATTTGACCCCTGTATAGTCTTTTGATACTGCTTTTTACAGATGTCATCCATAGATGTGGTTCGCGTGGACCCTCGCGCCCCGTCAGGGATCATTCGCAGGCTTTTCTTGTGGCTGGATAGTTTGCTACCCTCCGACCGAATTATCGCATAGGGCCTTTTGGGACACTCCTTGGCTATACTGCCATTTCAGGTGCCGCCGGGCTTTGTTGATGGCATTCTCAGTTGTTGGATCCCGGACAGACATGTTTTCAGGTTTGGGCTGGAGTATCTGACCCCCACCCTTGAGGAGTATGCTCGCTTTACTGGTTTATCTGTGGATGGTTCCTGTGCCCGGGTTACTTCAGGCCATATGCGCCGTCAGTTCCTGACTTTCACGGGCTTGCGGAGGACAGCTCTGCTATCTGTGATTTCTTCGAGCCACCTTGTCCCTCTACCCTTCTTGGTTGACAGATTTGGCTCGGTGGATAGCTTTTCTCGATTCTCCAGTGATTTTTCAGTATCTGAGGAGCGCTGGGGCGCTTTGAGAGTGGATGTCTTGATGGCCTGTGTCATATCAGTTCTGTACATGCCTGCAGGGGATGACCTTCTGGATGTGCGGGTTATCGTAGCGGTTCAGGCCCTTCAGGAGGATCATACTATCCTTCCCATGATACTTGCCGAGACTTACCTATCGGCCTCGTATTGTCATTCCTTCTCTGGTCGCATGTTCAGGGGAAGTTCCATTTTGTTGTATGTATGGTTCATGAGCCACCTTAGACCCATCGGGCAGTTTCGTCGACACGGGTTCTGTTTCAGCCACAGCCTGGCCATGCAGTTTTCATTCCGTCCCCGTCGATGCACGGATACCGCTTCATGGAGGGAGTTCTTATCGGCCATTGAGGAGCCTTTCCATCCTCTGATTTATTCGGGCTATTGCTCTTTCCAGAGTTTCTTGACTCATGTGCCCCCTTTTGATTTCCTCCCTCTTCCGGGCTTGAGAGGGGTGACGACTTATCATCCCTTAGCTGTCATGGGGCAGTTTGACCAGATGCAGGATCTCCATCTCTTTGCGGGAGCAGCTGACTACCGATTTCTCATATCGCCCCAGACGGAGAGGGAGCTACTGAGGGTGTACGATCTTTGGTCACACAGGGTCTCGGCCGAGTTCGGGGATAGTCATTCTGGTCAGACGCCCTCTTATCTGCTATGGTTGCACGGAGATCCTGAGATGGCAGACTTTGACCCGATCGCGGTATTGGATGGTTCCCGAGGACTTTTCCCAGGTGAGACTAGTTCAGATGCTATCATTCCTCCGGAGGTTTCAGGATTAGCGCCCATATCTGGTGTTGAGGAGGTTTCCACTTCGATTCATGCCCATTCCTTTGACTCGACTGATCGGATCCAAAGATTGACGATGGAGGGTACCCGGCTCCGGTCCGTTTTGAGTGCCACTGAGACTGAGAGGGATGCCGCCTACGCGGAGCGGGATGCCGCTGTACTAGCCCGGGATGCCGCCCTTTCCGCTAGAGATAGCATCGTAGAGCAGGCCCGGGTCATCATGGAGGGCCATTCTACGACTGTTACCAGTGCTGCTGCTCTTTTGACTCGGATTGACATGATGGGACAGCAGATTGCGGATGAGCCGGAGGTTCATGAGGCCTCGACTATTCTGTCCGTCCTGCTCCAGCTGGTCTCTGACCTGTAGATGATTTTAGTCCCTGCACAGACTATGTCAGTTTTATCACTTTTATTTAAAAGACAGACTTGTAAGCAAAATGTTTTGTATATATAGAGAAATATTTATGGTTTTAGTCATTTCCCTTTTTGATGCATCGTCGCCCTCCATTGGATCCTCATTTTATCCAGCCGATTATGATTTCGATATATCGCCTTATTTCTTTTCTCAAGTCTTGATTGGAACTTCACAGATATTGCCGCATGCCCCTCTGATTTCATCGAAGTGAGTCTTGGACTTTGGGCTAATTATGTGGCTAGGTTTGGGTAAGTTTTGGAGGGTATAGGATTTCTGGAAGTGGTTTTGGTATAGGGACAAGGTTTGTGGTTAGGTTTGGGTAAGTTTTGGAATGTGTAGGATTTCGGGATTTTCTGGAAGTGGTTTTGGTAGAGGGACGAAGTTTATTATTTTGTGTAGAACGGACCGTGCCATGATGGCTGCCTACGTACTCCCACAAGGTCAGGAGATCAGGTCCTACGTAGTTCGAGTTACAAGGGAGATAGAAAGAATTTTTTTTTTTTTTTTTTTTTTTTTTTTAAGCGTAGAATCGTTTCACAGAGTCGGAATTCAGGGGCTGCGGAAATACCTCGCCATCCATTTCCTATAGGATGAGGGCCCCTCCAGATAGAACCTTTTTGATCACAAAGGGCCCTTCCCAATTGGGAGCGAATTTCCCTTTGGCTTCGTTTTGACAGGGCATGACCCTCTTTAGAACTAAATCATTCTCTTTGAACTTTCGGGACCGAATCTTTTTGTCGTACGATCGAGAGATACGTTGCTGATACAACTGACCGTGTAATATAGCCGCCACCCTTTTTTCATCTATCAAGGCTAACTGGTCGTATCGACTTTGTATCCAATCCCCCTCGTCAATTCGAGCATCGAGCAAAATCCGGAGGGATGCCATCTCCATTTCCACCGGCAAAACGGCCTCCATCCCATATACCAAGGCGTAAGGGGTTGCTCCTGTGGACGTTCGCACTGATGTCCGGTATGCAAACAATGTGAGGGGCAGCAAATCCGGCCATCCCCGATGATTGGCAGACATTCTCGCCATGATTCTCTTTATATTCTTATTTGCCGCCTCCACGGCCCCATTCATTTTGGGTCTATAAATGACAGAATTGAGATGCTTGATCTTGAATTGGGCGCATAACTCCTTCATAAGGGCATTGTTCAGATTCTTGGCATTGTCGGACACCAAGATTTCAGGCTGTCCGTACCGGCAAATGACATTGTTCCTGATGAAACTGACTATGACTTCCTGCGTTACTTTGGGGAACGAAGCTGCTTCCACCCATTTTGTGAAATAGTCGATCATGACGAAAATGAATCGGTGGCCGTTGCTCGCTTTAGGTTCCACGGGTCCGATAACATCCATACCCCACATGGAGAAAGGCCAAGGGGAAGTCATACAATGTAGTTCATTAGGAGGCGCATGCATCACATTACCGTGTGCTTGGCATTGGAAACATCGCCTGACATGATCGTCACAGTCAGCCTTAATTGACAGCCAGAAATGCCCCGTCCTCAGAATTTTCTTGGCTAACATCGGTCCACTCATATGCGGCCCACACACTCCACCGTGCACCTCGCTCATGATTTTCTGTGCTTGAGTTTCGTCCACACATCGCAATAATCCCAAGCCTACATCCCTCTTATACAGGGAATCTCCGCTTAAATAGAATTTCATCGCCATCTTCTGGATTCTCTGCCTTTCCGTTCGGTTCGCCTGGTCGGGGAGTGATCTATCCCTCAAGTACCTCTGGATGTCGTGATACCAAGGCTGATTTGGCTGCACCACCTCTTCGGATAACTCCAATATACATTCTTCGTAAGCGGGAGCATTTTGCACTGTTATTTCAATCTGGGGAGTGGCTTTATTTTTGAGCACGTGGACTAATGAAGCCAGGATGGCCAATGCATCGGCAAAGTCATTCCGCCCCCGGGGAATGTGTCGGAAAGCTATATCTTCAAATTTTTGCATCAATCGGACTACACACCGGTGGTAGGGGAGTAACCGAAGCTCCTTAGTGCCATATTCCCCAGTCGCTTGTCTGATCACCAACTCTGAATCTCCGAATACGGCTAATCTTTTCACTCCCATATTGCGGGCGAACCTCAGTCCCAATATACATCCTTCATATTCAGCCGTATTGTTTGAGTTATTGAACCGTAACTTGGTGAGAACAGGGTATTGCTCGCCCGTAATGGAGACCAGGACCGCCCCAGCTCCAGCCCCTTCAGCATTCATGGCACCGTCGAAATACATTTTCCAGAACTGCCCTTCGTCATCACACTTTGCTTGTTGGACCCACAGTATGTCTTCACCCGGTAAGAAAGTCTCTAAAGGCTCCATCCCCCCTGTCGGCATCTCTGATAATTGATCTGCAATCCCCTGCCCCTTCACGGCTTTCTGGGTAACATAAAGGATATCGAACTGCTGTAGGATTAACTGCCACCTTGATAACCGACAATTCAGCATCGGTCTTTCAAATATATACTTCAGGGGATCGATTCGCGAGATCAAATAGGTAGTGTGTCCATGGAGGTAATGCTGTAACCTCATAGCAGCCCAGGCCAAGGCGCAACATGTTCTCTCGATCGGCGTGTAATTCTGTTCACAGCTGCTAAATCTCTTGCTGAGGTAATAAATGGCATGCTCCTTACCGGACTCGCTCTTCTGCCCCAGCATACAACCCATCGCCATATCATTCACGGATATATACAGGAAAAGGGGAATCCCATCCTTCGGAGGTACCAGCACTGGCGCTTCTGTTAATTGCTTCTTGATAGTCTGAAAGGCCTTTTGGCATTGACTGTTCCACTTCCGGGAGGCATCTTTCCTTAACAGTTTGAAGATTGGTTCGCAGGTGGTGGTCAGATGGGATATGAACCGACTGATGAAGTTTATCCTCCCCAAAAATCCCCTTATCTCTTTCTCCGTACGGGGAGCTGGCATATCCACAATAGCCCTGATCTTAGCCGGATCCAGTTCGATGCCTCGATTGCTCACCAAGAACCCAAGGAGCTTACCCGACTGCACCCCGAAGGCACATTTGGCTGGATTGAGCTTCAAATTATACTTCCTGAGCCGCTCAAACAGCTTCTTAAGGTGAGTCACATGGTCAGATTCCGCCCTCGATTTCACAATAATGTCATCCACGTAAACCTCTATCTCCTTGTGCATCATGTCATGGAATAGGGCCATCATGGCCCTCTGATAAGTGGCTCCGGCATTCGTGAGGCCAAAAGCAAGCCGTCTATAACAGAATGTGCCCCAGGGGGTGATGAAGGCAGTCTTTTCTCGGTCCTCTTCCGCCACCATTATCTGGTGATATCCCGCAAAACAATCGACGAACGAATACATTTCATACTGAGCCGTATTATCCACCAAGATGTGTATGAAAGGCACTGGGAAGTTATCTTTGAGACTCGCCTTGTTCAGATCCCTATAGTCGACGCATACTCTCACCTTTCCTCCGGGTTTCGCCACGGGGACTATATTGGAAAGCCATTCT
Organism: Hedera helix; assembly: GCA_947179155.2. Lineage (NCBI taxonomy): Eukaryota > Viridiplantae > Streptophyta > Magnoliopsida > Apiales > Araliaceae > Hedera > Hedera helix. Next base: position 26,664,499 of record OX359264.1, read on the forward strand.
GGGTAAGTGGACACCATGATGATCCCAGCCTTGAATTGCTTGACTATCTCTTCCTTCACCTTTAAACTCCACTCTGGCTTTAATTTTCTCAACTTCTGCTTAACTGGCCTGAAACCCTCTTTGATAGGCAATCGATGCACCACAATATCCGTGGACAAACCGACCATGTCTTCGTGTGACCAAGCAAACACATCCTCATATTGGCTCAATAGTTCAGCTATCTCTGTTTTCTGGTCTGGAGTCAAGTCTGCCCCAATTTTTAGCTCCTTGGGGTTTTCAGGGGTTCCTATGTTGATGGTGATGGTTTGGTCTAGGTTGGGTTTGGGTTTATCCTCGACCCATTCTTTGATCTCGTCGGGAGCGTCGTCATCATCTGCTTCGTCCTGCTCAATTCCCATCAAATCGAAATCCAGTTCTATATCAAAATCATAATCGTCTTTCAAATTTGGAAAATCGTTTGTTAGGCTAGAATGACTCAAATCGGTACACCTGACATGAAACAAAGATATTTGTCATATATATAAACATTAAGTACATGACTTCCTTCTTCAATAATCATGACAAAATATGAAATAGACGTGCAGATACATAAAAAACAAAAACACCGTCTTAAAAACCCCTTGATCCCCCTACTGGACAGGATTCCCGGACACTCCTGCATTTACCCTTTTCTGGATATTACCGGCTGCACGGTCCAATTCTTAGGGACCACTTCGGTTTTAGAGCTAATGATGGAGGGGATCTCTGTATCTGGCACCTCTTCAATAATTGCAGCAACTTGGCTTCGACCTTCATTTCCACTTTCTTCGGGCACTTCTAACCCGGCCCAATTAATGAATGGCATGATCTGCTTGCCGTCAGTCATTTTCTCCTTTCCCTTTTCATTGGGGCCTGACTGCCCCGGGAGATGACACTTCTCCTCAAACTGTTCCATAATTTCTTACAAGAAATCCATCTGACGGACCAATCCTTTGGCTGGGGGAGCCTCCACCTTACCCTCTGCTTCAGACGCAGGCTTGATTATCCTCAGGGATTGTTCATTACTGGCTCTCGGTATCGGGACTCCGGTTATCCGCACGGGAATTTTCTTGTATGTGTTCCTCGTCCTCATACCTCCGTGATATCCTAACCCTGCCTTGCCTGACTGCACTGGTACTTTGATGGGTTCGGTGATTCCTTGGCTGTGCTTACCTAGCCCTTGCCCCGGCTGAAAGTTCATTGCCATCATTTCCCGGGCAACGAAAGTGAGCTCGGGGGACACCTTAAGCTTTAACTCCGGGGCTCCCAATTGCTTGTACTGAGGGGTGCTGATTTCAAACGCTTGATAGCTGATTGGTTCGGCTGATTCGTCCACATGGATCACCGGCATGCCTTTTACAGAGGGAACAGGGTAGTCAGATTCTGCCGCGATTGTGATCAAGTGTCCCTCAACGATAAACTTTATTTGCTGATGCAGAGTGGAGGGAACTGCCCCAGCCATATGAATCCAGGGCCTCCCCAAGAGCATGTTGTAACTGGCCGTGATATCTAGCACTTGGAAGGAAATATCAAAAGTATACGGGCCAATCTCCACCGGCAGCTCAATCTCTCCCACCGTGTCCTTTCTCGATCCATCAAACGCCCTTACCACCACTTGGCTGGCCCGCAGGCGCTTAGGGTTGATCTTCATTTTCTCCAGAGTATTGTATGGGCAAATGTTCAGGGCTGACCCACCATCAATCAAGACTCCGTTCATCACATATCCGGACGAGATGACAGAAATGTGTAACGGCTTTCGGTGCCCCCTTCCTTCTTCAGGGATGTCGTCGTCGGTAAATGATATTGCATTGCTGTCTAACAGATGGCCCACCAAGTGGCTGAATCTTTCTGTACTGATTGTCTTGGGGACATGGGCCTCTTCCAGGACTTTGCTTAATACTTGATGATGGTCATTTGAGGCCAAGGCAAGATCTAAGATGGATGTCAGGGGTGGCTGCACCTCCAGTGTTTTGGCCACATTTGCCTTGCCGTGATTCATCTTCTCCCAAAACTCCAACGCTTTGTCCTCTGATATTTTCCCGTTTTCCCTTTTTGTGTTTTCAAAAACCCGCCTTGGTAGATACAATGGATTTCCTTTGGAGCTGACCGATACACAACTGGCCTCTTCCACGGTTTTTTCCCCGTAATTCCACGGAACAGTCTTCAGGTTGGTGACTGGCAATTGTGATCTAGCTGTTACGACAAGGGGTCTTGGAGCTGATAACCGGATAGGCTCTGTTTTGGTCCCTTGAATTACTCCAACCAACTTAATAGGCTCCCTTGGCGCATCCTCCCGGGCATTGGTCACAGCAATTTCTCCTTCTATCCTCCTTATGTATCTCAATCTTAGGGGACCCTCCGCCCCACTAGCTTCCACTGTATTTACGCCTCCCCCATTATGCTCGGGAAGAGGGTTGGCCTTCACATTCGGGGATTCCGGTTGTTCCACCACGATTTCTCCGTTGTCAATCATGTTCTGGATCTTGTGTTTGAGAGACCAGCACTCCTGGGTGTCATGCCCCGGGGATGCCGAGTGGTAGGCGCATCTCTTGCTAGGGTCATATCTCTTGCTCTTTGGGTCTGACGGAGGCAATAGCTCGGTAATCTTCTTCTGGCTTACCAGCAGGGTCAGTATCTGCTCCAACGAATCCCCCAAAGGGGTGAACTCCCTCTCTTGCGGCTTTTCGAATTTTCGACGCCCCTCATACCTCTGATTGTTGAAATTTGATGGGCGCGGGGCCTCATTTCTTTGTATGTGGACCGGGGGGCTGGTCATTGTTTTCCCTGATAGTCCTTGCAGTACCAGGGACACATCCTCCTCCTTTCTCTTTTGGGGTCTCCGGGATGAACTGCCGTAATTCCCACTCTGGATTTGCTCAGCCACAGCCTCGAGAGCTGTGAGATCTCTGATCTTTCCTGACTTCAAACCCATCTCAGCCATTTCCCCATGCTTGATCATCTCCGCAAAAGGCTTTCCTATTCCCGCCATTACTCTTTCATAATAGGGAGCCTCCTGGATATCAATGAAAGTCATGACCATTTCTGCCTCACTCATGGGTGGGTTCACTTGGGCTGCCATCCTCCTCCACCGCTGAGCATAGTCTCTGAAGGATTCACTGGTCTGTTTTCTGATTTTGGTCATCTGGTAGCGGTCCGGGGCCATCTGGGACTGAAAACTGTACTGGGTTAGGAAAGTGTGGGCCAGCTCCTCCCAGTTGTGGATCTTAGCATTATCCAATCTTGCATACCACGTCCTAGCCTCCCCTGTCAGGCTTTTCTGGAACAGTTGCATCCTTAGCGATTCATCCTCAGCATATCCTCCTAGCTCTCCGATGTATACTTTCAGGTGCGTGTAGGGATCCCCCGACCCGTTGTACTTTTCAAATTCGGGGAGTTTGAATTTTTCTGGATATCTGGTTCCCGGAAAGATGCACAGGTCGGAATAGTTAACACTGCCATATGACCCGATCCCCTTCATCGTTTTGATGGCCTCTTCCATCTGCTTTATTTTCTTACTAACACCGCTGGCAACCTCATCTTCGGGGATGATAATGACTTGCTTTGGTAGCTCAACTTTAGGAGTTTCCGGGGTCAGTGCGTTTCCTTGGGATGATGGCCCCGCCGGGTCCTCGAGCTGTGGCCCTGATTTTAGTTTGAAATGCTCCTTGAGCAACATGGTCAGCTCGGTCATTTGGTTTTTCACAGCATTGAACTCTTCCCGAGATACGGGAGCCAGGTCAGGATTAGGGTTCTTAGCCATCTCGACTGTTAATTCTCTGGCTTTCTTAGATCGGAGATGGGTTTGGGGAGCAATCCTGCGTATAAAACAACCGAAGTTTAGTTTCGGGAAATGACATTGGTGGATGCATGCTAAAGCAAATATTTTTTGAGTTTTTGAGTTTTGTAATATTTTCCTGCAAAACAGGGTTAGTATCCCTTTATTTTATCCAAAGTAATGACATTGTGCAATTTATGATGCTCTCCAAGCTGTCCCTGTAAAACAGAGGTTAGTACTTTTATTTTGACAAAATTGGTTGGTACAAAATGATTGACTACAGTATGATATCATGCGCGTAAAGCGTAAAAGGGCATGAAGAGACTTTCCGTGCGTTGGGTTTATCTGAGGCTGACCTACCCTAAGTTACTCTCGCGGGCTTTTCGGCATGAAGGTTCCCAGATCTTCGCAACATACTCGAAGGGAATAAATCCGATCTTTCAATTGGATTGGATCTGAGTGGATGCTTTTCCTGAGCCTCGCCGGGGAGCACCCCTTTGAGTCCAGTAATCCACATCCGACGGGTTTGCCTCAGGAGGAGGAACTGCTCAACATACATTCAATCATACATTCATCGTCCTCACCGTATGCATATGATGCTAATAAAGTAACGACTTGAAAAACCGCAATCACACCATCCACTAAAGTAAAAACTTGAACAGAAAAAACGCATTCACACCATCCACATACGCACAAAAAGGTAAATCAACGCAAATAACGCAAACACACATTTTTTAGATTTTTAAAGGATAGGAAAACATCAGGATTTTAAATGCGGCTTAAGCCCTCTAATGTCCCCAGCGGAGTCGCCAGCTGTCGACGCCGGGATTTTCGTTCGTCTCGTTTTTTATTTATTAAAAAATGTCCCTTTCCAATTTTAGCCTTTTGAATTAAATGTGATTTTGAAAAGGGTCGGCTTAGTGTCGACGGGTTTTGAAAGATCGATTTTTTTATGAGCCAATTGACCAGAGTCGCCAGTTGGTATATTTGAAATGGATGTACCAACTCATCCGAATTTGTTTTCGTAATCGCTGGCTCATATGTGACTCCGATTAATTGGTCCGCAAACCGAGATTCATAGAGTTCGGGGGCTTGCTTAAGCGAGGGGAAGGTGTTAGGCACCCCCCGACTTCCGTGAAACACGGTTACCGCAATCTTGATATTTTCCTATCCTTTTTAAATCCTAAAATGTGTGGTTTGCGTGTGTGTGCGTGCGTGCCTAGATGAATGTTTGTGGTGCGTTTTGCATAAAAGTTCGCTTTTATTTTTATATGGCAAAAGTGTTATCTGGAAAGTGTTTTGGACGTTCTTTGACCCAAATGACGAGGCTTCGCTTTTTATAAGAAAGATTGATTTTAATTTCGAAAGCGTTGAGGGTTTTTGATTTAGATGTCTTTTTAGAAATCAATAGTTTTAAACTTTTGTCATATAGGAATCGAGACTATACATTGCCTTCTAACAGTTAATATAAATAAATCGAGGGCAACTTCTAGAACTCTTTAACCCTATGCACAAAGTTTAATGAAAACATTTATTTATTTGCAAAATCGTTTTTTGTGACGTTTTAAAACCAACTAAAGCCTATTCATCAATTATGGATTAAAGTTTACCAAAACACTTAACCTTTAAACCTCGTGAATCTAATATCCTAAATTTGCTTGATTTTATAAAATCTTCATTATTTGCCTTATTTTGAAAACCATTTTTTCGTGTCGTAAATTAAAACATACATCCCAAAACGTGTCGGGGTTATCTACGGGCATGTAAGCCATCCAGACAACCCCAAACACCCACAATCACATATTTCATTATTTTCACGGGGCCTTAACCCGAACACCCATTTGTGTCGTTTTAAGGCCCGATATTACAAAACACACATCCATGGACTCTACATCATGATTACACATACCCAAAACGTCCATCATCGGGATTCGACCGCTAGGATCTCCTCCCTAGGCTCACAATCATTCAAAACGCTACATAACTCATACAACAACCAAATCTAACCACGCTAAACAACTACGATGCTATATAAATCGTAAATCACACAAAACCAACACTACAACTATTTAAAAACTTCCAATGAACGATATATCCCCGTACGGATGTCATCGGGGCGTTAGGAGGAGATTATGTTCCAATGGAACCCTCGCTAACGACCCCTAACCCACGGATCATCATCCACACAACAACAAACTACATCACAAACTCAAAAAACACAACATCAATACATCAATATAAACAAAAAAACATCAAAAGAACACTCCTTTTTCACCTTGTGATGAACCGAAACGAGCTTTTATTCCAAGATCTAGCAAACCCACAAGAATACTCAACTATCTAGCACACAAAGTGAGATTTCCCTCAAGTTTTGATCCAACCCGAGCTCCCTCTCCTTCTTCCTCGCGATTTTCTCTCTCTAAAATCCTAAAATTTCTTCTCTCTCTCGAGCTCTCGGGTGGAAATGGCGATCTATAGCCATTTCCAGGCAGCCGCAGATGCATCTGCGGCTGGCCGCAGATCCATCTGCGGCTGGGCGGCTGGCCGCCTGCGCCGTTTCCTCGGCTGCCGTGTGCCGTCTCCTCGAGCCGTGCGAACCTCGAAACTCGTTTTGGCCGCAGATGCATCCGCGGCTGTCTGGCTGGCTTTTCTCGGTTTTCGTGCCACGCGGTCCTAATTCGCCAATTTATGCGGTATTATTTTGGGAGGCTGTATTTTTGCAGTCCGGAACTCCTTGGGAAACGTGCCATATTGTTCTGGGAGGCTAGTTCGGAGGGTTGCGACTTGATGGAGCGAGACCCCCGAACATTGTAAGCGGAGTGGCCATCAGTCGTCTTTTGTGGTTGGCTCAGGCTTTTCTGGGTCAACTGTTCGCCTTGCCTCAAGTGACCGGATGCTCGTTGTCCGTGGTGGCGGCTTTGACCGTAAATCGCTGGGGTGGCATGGTGTTGGGGTCCACCTTCTTTTCCGCGTGTCGGGTCAAATGACGATTTTACCCTCCTGCCAGGGTTAGTCCAAAAGTGCAAAATTTGGGTGTCTACAATAATTATATAATAATAGCGGGAGTATAGTAAAAACATAATTTAAAATTTTACAAATCATAACTAGGATCAACCTTTATTCACAATTATTAATTAACAAGAATGAGATAGAGAATTATACCCTTGTAGACACTAGCTTCCACAGGTACGTGTTCTACTCTAATTCCTTCGGGTTCTCCTTGAAATCCACTGATTAGATTCATTTGATCAATGTTAGCCATCCAAGTGTTTAGCTTCTAGAGGTGATCTACAAAGGAAGAATAAAGATTCAAGAAGTGGGTGATGACAAACCCTAATTTTCTCTCTCTTCTAATTTTTTAGATCTAAAGAACTTGTGAGTATTCTCTCAAAACTTATAGAAGTGTATCTAATCTTAATCCATAATAAGACTCCTCTTATTTATAGATATACTCAACCCTTCTATCACTTTTAAGATAGCATTTTTAATTAAACTCCTAGTCTTATTATGAATTAATATGAGAGTACTCTTATTAATTAATTCCTAAATCATTTAAAAACTAAATAATAATAATAATAATAAGACAACTCTTATTAATTTATAACTAATATTTTCAAAATACTAAATAATAAATATTAAGTTGTTTACTCTAAAACTATGTTAATGCATTGAAAATAAAAACTACATAGTATATTTATAGGAGTACAATAATAATACTAAGCAAAATTGGAATTAAAAATCAATTAGGAATCAAAAAATAGCTTAAAATCCCGAATCTGGTGCCAAATGTGGCGTTGACCGAAGTCAACGCTCGATGAGTCCAAATGTCTGCCACGTCAGTCACTGATGCAACCGTGCGCCAGGCGCTAGGCTAAATACCTTCTGAGACAAACGACACTGTTTTGTTTCTTTTCTTGATCCCTTAACTGGTCGCGTGATGCGCCCCAATTACCTTAAACCCAATCCGCTAAAACGACGTTGCCTGCTTTAGTGATCCACTTGCGCGCCATGCGCGATCGACTAGATTTCCATAATTACAAGTTTGCCATCAGCTTCTATTTTTCCTACAAAATCAAATAAAAATAATATTAAAATATTAAAAATAATAATAATACATAAAATTAAATAATTTACCTAAAATATTAAAAATACTTAAAGACTAACAAATAATTAAACCTAAAAATATTCAATAAATAGATATAAAATCCAATTATCACTTTTATTGTGATAAGTTGGGATACTAAAAGAGGAACTGCAAGGAGTATCTTGCAGTGGTTAAGCAATAGAGGCTTGATGAAGCTTCTACTGCAGATATAGATTTGTTCATAATGAAATAGAATTTTCTATAAGTTGACTTCTTCTTGGAAATTAGATACCGACTGGTGGTCTCACATATGCAAGTAGTTGTAGAGACTAAGTAGAAGTAGAAGGTTAAACAAATGACAAGTAATCATGTGCGTGGAAAATGAAGCAAATGTTGTTGTATTAGCCATAAGAACTTGCAGTTTAGCATTGCCTACAGGCAAATCTATTTAGTTAGTAAGTTGTTACTATGTTCCAGTTTTTAGAAATATTATTTCCGTTCCATGTTTAGACAAGGAAGGTTGTGACATTATAATAAAGAACAATTGTTATTATATTTATAATGATAATATTTTATTTAGAACTGGTTGATTACTTGATGGACTTTGTATACTAGACTTGCATGAAAAATATTTCAAACTGAACAAACTAAAGGAAAAGATATGATATGAATCATACATTCATATCATACTGAATATTCGGTCATATTAATGAAACAAGACTAGACAAGTTGCATACAGATGGACTTTTAGAGCTTTTTGATTATGAATCGAATACAACTTGTGAATCTTGTATCATGGACAATATGATTAAATCTTCATTTAGTGAACATCAAGAGAGAGTAGCATAGTGTAATAACCATGAATTTTCGAACGTTATCATAAATGAAACGAGGAATTTAATTTCTAATTATTGTGTGAATTATTTAAAGTTACATGTGTGGTTGAAATATGTGACTAAGTGGTAATTTAAATTAAATTGGGTCTTATTAATAGATTAATTAAATTAGTGGACTAATTTAATGATTTAAAATCAATGATTTGATAAGTAGTATAACCTAATTAAATATTCAATTTATTTGAATATATGACAAATAAACAAGCCCAACTTGATTTATTTTGTGGACTTGTAAGTGGATTATATAATTGGTACAACTTAGCCCAAGTAATTTAGTTAATTGGAGCCTTATTGATGTAAGTTGTTAGTCCAACAATTTAACGGATCAAGGAGGTATAATTGGTCCAAAGAGAATAAATTCTAAGCCCAAAACTTTGATCCAATTAGCCCAACTTCTAGAAAAACTTCTAAAAGCTTTCTGTAACGATCCCGAAATTTACATAAACCTATACCTAATTTTGGTTCGTTAATAAACCTTTAATCACCTTATTTAATCTATTAATTGACTTTACATCATCAATAACCAAATTTTTCGGTATAATTTTTTTTTCATTATTCTATTAAAATATTTTGACATTTAAAATCTTTACATCTCGATCTTAGTCTCTGGATCGCAACCTTTACTTTTTACTTTTACTGTTAACCTCAATTATTATCTGGTTTGACTCATCACCCCAATTGTAAACGTATGATAGTTCAAAATTTATAATTTAATATTACTTCGGACTTCAGTTCTTATCTTCTTAGAATTTTTGGCATAATTCAATCAATACCATAATTATACACCTGTACAATCAAATTGCTCAAGTAACCCTTTAATAGTCCGATCAGGACTCATAACACCGTTGACATATTAATAATTACCATAAGCCTTAATAATTTCAACCGCAACGAATCATTATATAAAAAATCTAAAATAATTACATCATAACCTTAGTCAATGTTGTAACATAACTCTATTATATCCCGATACTCTAGGATTCTCATTTTCACCTGCAAAATGTTAATATTGGGCAAGGATAAGCACAACGGCTCAACAAATTCAACAGTTTACACATTTCATGCTTCATGTAGCATATAACAATTGACATGCTATGTGTGTGTCATGCTTAACGTGTTGTGTAACTATTTCTACATATCATCTTATATATACCATATTCATTACGATTTAACGGCTATTCAGATCAAATATTGAACATCTTCAGATGTACTCACATAACTGCATCAAATGCGCACATTGATCAAATTTTCAAGTAATCACATAACACGTAATTTCATATGTATTTGATCAATTTAATCATACATCAACAAATAAGCAAGTAACAACAAGTACTGAAGAGCTTGCCTCAGTCCGTAGTTCACCGATTAATATAATTCGGCCAAAACCGTCATCGTATAACCTATATTTAATATATTAATTAAATATACTCAATTATAAATCTAACACGTTAGTTTAGTTTAATAACATAACCGTATATGTCACTTAACATGTTAGACATAACCTAGCATGTCCGTTCACCCGTACTTATTTTCTAGTAATTTATCTCAATTCTTACGTTAATGGATTAATATTTAAAAGAGTTAAATATTAACCCAACATCACACTGGTCCAATCATCATCTTAAAGTCTTTACAATATCATTCAAGACTTTTTAACCAATTTCAAAATTTCTGGATTATCCGATAAATTTCTGTAATTATTTATATATCTAAAAATTATTATTTAATAGCTTTTAAAATATAAATAATTACTCAACATACTTTTGTATCCCCCAAACACCATCAATATTTATCTTATACTATTATAAAAAATTTCACCAAGTTTCGTAATTTTTCAACATTCATCGAATTTTCTATGAATTTTCACATTAACTTTAAATAGCCATAAAATACAATAAATACCCATGCTCTACAATAATTTACCAACATTTTTAGAAAAATCAGAAATAATATGACAATATTTCTGTCCAAAAATGATTTCAGTACAAAAATATTTTTAATAATTAAAATTTAATTTTAATGCGCTAAAACTTCCAAAATTCATATAAATTAGCTCGTTTATTAGAAAATTATGAAATCTTAAGTCCATTCCATACGAAATTTAATTCTCTACAACTTTGTAGAAGGAAAAATATTTAGATTCTACACCGAAATGGATAGGATCTGGACAGATCCGATTTTACTGCGCTGAATCTTCCAAAAATCATAATAATTAGCACATTTATCCAAAAATTATGAATTTTAAGTCCATTCCATATGAAATTTAATTATCTACAACTTTTTAGAAGGAAAAAGTTTTAGATTCTGCACCAAACAACATAGATATAAGATTTTCCATAACTTGCTCAGGAAGTTTCAGTCACTGGACAGTCATGCCAAATAAATTCTTTCAAAAATGTTATGCTCCATAAAATGGTTAAATATCTACAACTTTGTAGTTTACACCAACTTCAAATTCCAAACATATGATTTTATATTATTTTTGCAAGGTCCAAAATCGCAGCAGATTCTAGGCAGACAGTTTTTCGTCCGACCCAGTCTGCTTCAAACTATCACTACACACAAACCACAAAGAATTTCTGTGATCTAAAAATTTCTACAAAAAACTTACTTCCGTAGCTTTAATTTGATATACAACCTGCTCTCTAACTCTAAAAACTCGATTTTATAAAAAGTCTCAAACCAACAACAATAAAACATCAAGTTTTTCCGCGAATTGTGTTCTTCATTTAATAAATTCATGAATCATCTATTAGATTCATGAAATCTATGGTTAGACCATTAAGCACAAGATTACACATGATCTACTACCATTAATCTCCATGTAGAGTTTAATTTATCTTTTGGATCCCACTTTTAATTATCTAACCCGTTTTTTGACTGTTTAACCCGAAAATCAAAATTTTCAATATTATAGTCGATTCCTACTAATTTGGACGTTCCCGACGTCATGGTCACATCCGTTTCTTTAAATTCACTTCCGAACTTCAAGTTCGACATTTTACCCCAAAAAGTCAAACGGTCAACTGTGACCAAAAAGTCAACTGGAACAAATATCGTGTTTACAATCCATACTTACTAAATTCGACGTTCCCGTCGTAACGGTGAAGTCCGTTTATCAAAATTCTTCTTCAAACTCAAATGTTGACTTTTCACTTTTACAAGTCAAACGGTTGACTTTGACCAAAAGTCAACATCAATACCAAATTGTGTTTACTATCTCTCCTTACTAAATTTGACGTTCTGAACTCAACGATGCAGTCCATGTCTCTAAATTCTCTTCCGAACTCCAAATTGGGGATTTAACTTGACTTTCTTCTCTTTCATTTAGTCAAATTTTGACTATTTGACCACTTTGGTCATTTCTTGACATTCTGATTTGCTACCTTGTCTTCACATATGTAATTAAACTCATGTTATTAGATATACATTTATCTCATTCTCTTCACACCGCTATTTCAATTAATTACAATCGCACAGGGTTCATCCTTAATTTGAGACAACCACCTTAATAACTTGGCCACACATACAAGTCTTACACTTATTAAATGTTTAGGCTTGTTCACTATATTCATATAAATTATCTTACACATCAATTTGACTCGCCATAAACTTAATCTATTTTGGACTATTCTTTAATTTCTAACACTTGGCCACTAGGTTGGGTTTAAACTTAATTACCACCACAATACCCAGCTTATCACTTTCCAATTTACTAATTTGGGCTATCTTAAATTACCACTCAAGGTTTAAATTTTCAAAAGCTTGTTAATTAATATATCAAGCTTTACATTGTTTTCATGATTAATTCCGCTAATCATTTACCATGATCGGCTAAAAATATAATTAGCGCACCTCTAAGTGTATATATATCTATACATATACAAATTCACATTACCTTAAAAATATCTCTCCAATTGAAATTTATTTCCTTAATAAATTTTCACATACATCATATTATAACTTATTACATAAACTCTTTTAGTCAAATATAATCATCGAGTTTTAAAGGTATTATATTACCTTATTATTAACATATCTCCAAGTATACGCAATAATCAAATTCTAGGTTTTAAAATTTAAAAAACTATATTCACTCGCATTTAAATCCTATCACAAAGATTAGGGTAAAATGTTTACTCAAATTCTACAACTTTTACTTCTCTAAATCTAGGGTTTAACATCAACCTTTATTTCAACATCAAGACCTTATTTAAAAATATTGTGAAATATTCGGGATATTACACTTTCTAATTTACCAATTGGCAATTAAAAATAAATCAAAAGGGTAAGAAAGAGGGAGCATAGCCGGTGAATTTGGGTGTGGAGCTCAAGAGGGATTGTTGCAATTTTTGAAAGTCCAAGTAACTCCCTAAAACAAGGACCAAGGTTTGACAAATGAACTTCCTAAAAAAAATACTTGATTACAAGAGTTGTATCTATAGGTTTTTCCTTCTATAAATGCCAAGCCTTAGTGCAAGTATTAGGGTTCCAAAAATAATTGCTAGTCTTCATATTTAGGTCTAGTGAGTTGGATTGAGTTAACTTGGTGAGTTGAGAGAAAAATAGAGTGAGTTAGTGAGCTACCAAAGTGAGTCACTATCGAGTCAACTGAGTCAAGTCATTTTCTTCAAGGAGGGGTGTTCTTAGATGTTCATATCATACTTTAGGAAGCAAAGAAACAAAGCAGTCAAATCAAAGAGGTATAAAACCCTAAAACCATAATTTATACATTATATGTGATTAAAATATGATTTAAATGGTATAATTGCCATCTTTAAGATCTTTATGCTTGGATCCTTGCTAAACATGTTCATTTAAGGTTTCATGAGATTTAAATGTATATTCATTTGCATCTATGTTGAAAATTTTGATAAAAAACATGAAAATAAGTTTTACCAGAAAACCGTAAAAGAATATGTGATGTCAAGCTTTACATTTTGAAAGTTGTACATGATTTGTATGATTTTTCTTCTTCATATGCTAGATACGTAAAGTTGGATCAAAACCAATTTTGGAATCATGTAAAAATAATTTAAAATGAGCAAGACATGAATTTTTGATCAAGAACACCTCATTGTTGGAAGTCTATGCACAACAGTCCACTTAAGGGCCATTTTCAATGACCAAAATGTGTCCAAATTTATATTTTGATGATAAAATCTTGTAGCTCGGAAAGATAAGAATCCAACAAGATAAATTTGAGGTCAATCGAACTTGTATATTTTATTTTATTCAAGTTAGAGCAAAGGAGGCCAAATCTGGGAAGCACACTGCCGATTTTTTTTAAAAAATCGATTAGTCCGGGTTTTTTTTTAGATTATGGGGCCCGGTTCAGGTCTTGTTTGACCGGTTCTCGGGTCAAGTCCAAAACAATATATTTTTTTTAATTTAATAAATAATATTATAAAATTTAATTTGGGTAATTATGATGTCATTTGCTATTTGTTAAAATTATTGATTGATTAATATCTTACTAAATAATAAAAATAGTAGATAATTAATTATTACTTACTACTAAATAATAATTAAACTGATTATTTATTATCTAATTAATATTAAATAATATATAAGAATAATTAATTTATTAAATTATTATTTAAGTAATATTAAATAATAATTAGAGAGTAATTAAGTTGTTAACTAATTACTTATTATTAAATAATAAGTAAGGATTATTAATTATTATTTAATTAACATTAACCAATAATTTAAGGGTAGTTAAGTTATTAAATCCATTATTTATTATTCAGTTAGTATTAAATAATAAGTAAGGATTATTAATTAATTAATTATTATTTAATTAATATTAAATAATAATTAAAGAATACTTAAATAATTAAAATAATTATTTATTATTTAATTAACATAATTAATAATTATTTAATCAACATTAAATAATAATTAAAGAATAATAAACTAATTATTTATTACTTAATTAATAATAAATAATTAGTAAAGGTAATTAATTAATTATTATTAATATTAAATAATAATAATTAAAGAAAGATAGAGTTAACAAAGTAATTATTTATTATTAAATAAGGATGATTAATTAAAGAATACTTAAAGGATTAAACTAATTATTTATTATTTAATTAACATTAAGTAATAAGTAAGGTTAAATAATTGATTAATTATTATTTAATCAACTTTAAATAATATTTAAAGGAAATAAGGTTAACAAATTTATTATTTATTATTTAATTAACATTAAAGAATAAATAAAGGTGACATAGGTAATTATTTATCAGTTAAGTGATGGTAAATAATAACGTAATTACTTAAACAATTATAATTAATTGTTTAAAGGTTTAAATGAATGGAAGAGGATGTTTTAAATTTAATAAATTAATATTACTTAAGGAGGAGTGATATTAGAGAATTAAATCATTACCCTAAGTACAATTAGATATTTCTATAGGGATAAATGATATGAAATTGAATTATGCGCGGTATGTAATTATCCTAATTGATATAAATGTTAGATAAATAACGTAAATAGACGGTTAAATGAATGATTGTGTGTTGTACTAATTGATAGACCGACATTATTTATGTTAGGTCTTTCAAATGAAATTAAGTTAAGAGAATTATCAATAAGTCGACAGACAGACAAGTTTCCTAACTTTACTCAAATTTATATTGAGCAAGTCCTTAAACCCTGACTTATTTTATATTGTAAATTATTCCACATTAGTGTTATTGCTATTTGTATGTAGTACAAATGAATTCATATTCCATTCTTGAACTTGAATCATTTAAAGTTCTTACATTCATGAACTAATTAAAAATGAAGTCAAAGCCACTCGTTCGGCCAGACATATGTATAATTTATTTTAAAAGTTATCCAAATCATAGTGGTACGGATTCTTAGACTGAGAAGAACAACCCATAATAGGGGGGAACCCTAAGTATCAGATAAACGATACAGACATAATAAATGTTATGCATACAAATAGAGTACGAGAAGATGATCCCCTCAAGTACAATTTTGAAAATATAACCTAAGTAAATGTTCATGGTCTATTTGACTAGTCATCATTTAAATAATCAATTGTTATTCAATATTCGCACATTGATTATATTGTTCAGAAATTTATTCCTAAATTTATTTAATCATTCAATTCTTATTTAATCATGACATATATCGTATTATTTATATAAAACTTATTGAGCAAGCTAGTTGCTCACCCTTGCTATGTTATGGAAATTTCATTGTAGCTAAACTTGAATGTTGAAATAAAGACAAAGGCAAGGGGAAGATAAAATTGTAGACGTGCTAGATTATTAATTGCCTACTGATATATTTTGTTTAAGACTGATTACATGTAACACAAATCCTATTGTATGTATTAAATTTGTGATGTATTTTGAAAAGGTTTCGTACATTGGGACTAGTAGTTAACCCTTTTGTATAAACAACATATGTTTATTTTTTTTAATAGATATTATGTGTTATTTTTGGGATGTGTGTATGTTATAGATGTATTGGATCGTGAGCACTGAGATCGATGTATTAGAACCCGAATTTGGGGGTGTCATAGGTTAGTATCAGAGCTGTAGGTTATAAACTTTAGGATTTGCAAAACCTAGGTTATAACCTTAGAATTAAACTCAAATCAAGTACACTAGGAGATGGATCGAGGAGTTTCATTGAGTCTATGTAGTATCCTGAATATTTATAGACATTATAAATATGATATTAAATGACTAAAGTTAATTTCGAGGACAAAATTCTTGTAAGTTAGGTTGAATGTAATATCCCAAACATTTTAAATATGATCTGACAAGATCAAATTAAGGTTGTCAATTCAAAACCTAAAAACGATTACTTAAGCATACCTTGAGCTGTCTTAAAGAATATATACGACTCAAAAATACGATCGTATACGATTGTAAGTTAAAACTTTTAACCTAAACTATGTGTTATGTGAATAGTAAAGCTTGAATTAAGCTTTTAAATGTGATATGTGAATTATTTATGTGTAAGATTTTGTGTTTTGATTTGAGTAGTTAACATTAACACTTATTAAAAATCAAAAGTCAATTTATGGCAAAAACCTAAATTAAAAAAAAGTTAAACCCTAAACCTTAACCCTAGGGTCTAAACCCTAGGAAATAATCTAAGGCCTCGAGCGAAATGTGCAGGTCAAATTGACATTCCGTTTCAAGATTCATCATTCTCATGCTTTGAAAACATGTAACAGTCAATAAAAGTTTTTTCTCGAAAAACATGTAAAAATATTATTCACGAGAAAATGCTTTTTGTTCGTTTAACTATTCCTTTCATCTATAGGACTTATTATATTTCACAACATAGTATTAATATGAGATTTAGATGTCAGGGAACCAATAAATTTTTTTAGGAAAAAAGACGAAAATGACACAATTTACAAAAAACGTTTTTTGTTTTTTTGACTGTTCTTTTCGACATTTTGCCATTTCATATTTCACAAAATAGCGTTTATATGAAGTATAAATGCTACTTAGCCAATAAAAGTTTTTCTCGAAAAATGCATAAAACACTATTCATTTGAAAACGTTTTTCCGAATTTTGAAAATTTACATTCCTAAATAACGTTTTTACTGACAATAGATGCATTATGACCAATAACTTTTTTTACCCAAAATAATTTTTGGAGATTACTATTCACGTATACAGGACGAATACGTAGCGAGTACGAAAGGAATACGAAGAATAATAAAAGTATACTGTAATGTATAATACAAGAATTATACGAAAGATTATACGAGATTAATACGAGGTATAATACAAGTAGAATATGAGTATTATATGATGTATTATACTATTTAATTAATTAGTTGAAATCAAACTAGGTTATATGTAACTAAGTTAGTGTAACCAAACTAGGAAAAACTAGCACGATTATACTAACTGAACATGTAAAGTTCATTCACTATTGAACTGTTTTGAAAAGAGTCGATGCCAATCTTGATTCCGGCTAGACACATATAATGATATATGTTGTAATCAGATGTTTATTCTTATGTGCTTCAATCCACATTGCTGTGGTGCGGATTATCTAATATGCTGTAACAGAACAACCCTAATAAAGGGGGGTAACGTATATATATAATATAATTTTATGACGTGGTTGCGTTGATAGATGTTTATGTTGTGCACAATATAAAGGATCGAAGGTGTTGATCACCCAAAGTACACATCTAATTGGAACAACAGTCTTTTGACTAATCTGGGCAATATCATTCTATACGACTGGTATTGTTCTTAATGTGTTCTTGGTCTTGTGACCATACAACAAACAAATTCTATGTTTCCAGTTAATCATGTAAAGATTGTGCATAATTCTCATGTTCACACATTGAACGGATATTGATTCAGCTTATTGACATTGATTCAGTTTATTCAAAATAATTTAACCTATTGACATTAATCCAGTTAATTGTAACGAAAAATTAGATTAAAATTCGAAAAATACTAGATTACTTAAAAACGCTTTACAACCTAAAATAACTTACAATCACACATAACAATTACCATAATTCACAACACCACCACAATAATAATTATTATTGTTATTTTCGTTTTGGATGTTGTTGTTGTTGTTGTTGTTGTTGTTATTGTTATTGTTATTGTTATTATTATTATCAGTATTATTATAATAATTATTGTTGTTGTTGTTGTTGTTGTTGTTATAATAATAATAATAATAATAATAATAATAATAAAAGTAGATACGTAAAAAATACATGTGTACTTTTTTGTTCCCTATTTACCAGACAAAAGCACTGATAACATGTCAGTGGGTCCCATTGCTTTAATAAAGCAGCAGAAGGACGCTTCCCAGCTACTCCTCAAAACGACAGCTCCTGTGTCGTTTCATTTAACTACAGTGGCTACAGTGCCCAACTAACTCACTTTTCGCTACAGTACTCACTTCTCACCCAAAAAGGCGCTGCACGTACCCTGTTCATATTTTTTTTTCCAAAATGCCCCAGACCGTACTACCCTCACTGTAGCAAATATTCCCCGAATATTCCCTCTCAGCCAATCACCAGCGGATATGTGGCAGGGAACGCCTCTGTAATATTATAGATAAAGGCGTTTCCAAAGGGCAAGGGCAAAATCGTCTTTTCATACTTTTTATTATTATAAAAAAGTCACTCCGCTGCTCTAGCATATTCAGGACTTTGAAGTAGCGGTTATTACTATTTTCCTTGGAATTGTTCAAAAGTACGTAGTGACCGTATATTTCAACAGTAGCCTTTTATAAATATATACCTTCTTCCCCAAGCTGAATAGTTTACTCACACGTTCCGTAGCCATGGAACTTAACATCGATGACGCTCTCTTTGGTCAGACACATAAAGCCTCCATAGAAGCCTCGGCATCGTCTGAGTCACAGACGATCAAACTAACCTTCCCATCTCTATTCCAAAGAACAAAACAGAGGATCGCCCAAAGGGCGATAATCATCGATAGCTGCTACATCATATACAAGCCATACGTCCCTGGAAACACCACCAGAACAGTCCGACTGAGTATATATGATCGTCGTTTATAAGGTAAAGACGCAGAGCGGGCCCAATTTGTTTTTCCGGTCACTTGTCCTGTACAAATTTGTTATTATGGTAACTGTTATTCATCGTTAAATGAAGAAGATTGCCCTTGGACGCCCAAATACAAATTAGAGAATTCTAATCTCACTTCCAAAACCTTTTATTACAAGTTCAAAGCCAATTTAAGGTTAACCACTTCAAAGGATCCATAATTGATTACTTTTAGGCCTCCTAAGATTCACATATTAAACTCTAAATTCAGCGAAGAGCAAGTGGACGTCTGGCATGTGGCAGATACTATACTGGACAGACAATTGTGTAGAACTATATCTATGGGACACATTCAACCTAACCAATTTGTCAGAATAGTTACATGTTAACAAGGAAAGGCCCACTCGGACGTCAGCACACAGTGAGTGTAACGCCCCCAAAATCCCCGCGCTTTTGATGCGGCGGACCTTGTGCATTAACTCCATACATCTATCGACTTAACCAATGATCCCATAATCATATTGGTTGAATTAGTCTTATTTTAGACTGTACATTAAAAATTTCTCTTAACTTTGTCCTTGGATCTTAACTTGATCTCAGTCTCATAAGTATACAAGTATCAACTTGTATTTCATCCGTATACATGGATAAAACCATATATAACGGTCTAATTTTAACCTTAGGATTTAAATATTCTATAACTTTACATGTTCCAACATCCACGACATTAAATCATTAGGACGACTCTTGAGAACAGAGAATCTCGCGGTGAATGTTTGTATCTTCACCCGTGATAAATGTTTGCATCTTTATCCGTGACAAATGGTTGTATCTTTGTCCGGTGCAAAATTCTCTTTTCGTACAGAACATTACCCAACTAGTTAAAACCCTCATTCGAAACATATTTGTTTATAGTGATATCTCTTCATATCAATAATCCTACTTATATGGTATTCAGAATAGTAATAACGAGTCATACCTGGGTTCGAGGAACCTTAACGATGGATTTAACCAGTCAACATCGCTTAGTCCTGTCTCGAATGTACAACACTCACAAGTTATTTACCGATCCTCATCCAGATAAGTAAATCATTATCAATACTATGTTAAGTCTTAACAATTCTAGGATATATCAAAATAAAGACATAACAACATTCTGATGATAATAATTTATATCATTCATTTAATATTTGGTTACATGTTTGTTTGTTCGTATTACAACAGTCATTATGACTTATACAAATACAAGTAATAAACATGAAAACCTAATCTATGCTGCATCTTTAAGTTCATGATCTTCTTAACGTTCATCTTTAATCTGCAAATAAGGTTTTATTCGCAAGGATGAGCACGACGGCTCAGCAAGTCTAACATACAGCACATACGCAGTTTATGCTTTCATATAAACTTTAACATGCCTTGATTGAATATAAATATCCATTTAATATCACATATAACTCGCATTCCAACAATTTATATCACATTGACACACAAAGTGTATAAATCCTGTTCATAAATTGTAAACATAACGCATAACAGTTAGAAGGCTTGTAAACATCAGTTAAAGACTTCACATATCATCTATTACATAATAACATGACATTACACATCTCATTTATCATTTTAACAATACTACACGAGTAGCACATAACAAGAGTTAGAAGACTTGCCTTAAAACCATGTTAGGGTTTTCCCGGAAAATTGTTAAACGCCTACAAAAAGAGTTACGCGACCCCGAATGATAGTTTATCAAATTTTCCTTTTGAATAAGTCTTAGAATAACTTAACTAGACTATTTCCATAGGTGGAATTATTTAGAAAATTGTCCAACTCAAAAACTCATTTTTAAGTCACTTTTAAAAAATAGGCAGCATGTTTGGCTGCTAGACCCCGACTCGATTAAATGGCCACAACTTCTTCGTTTTAAAATATTTTTGAGTCGTTAAAATTTTTACGTGTTCGTAACTTCCGTCTCTACAACTTTCATTCAGATCAAAGTTCGAGATTCCTTACTGATTTACACATATTTCGCCAGTAATGGGACTTATCTAAAACTGATTCATATTTCTGACCTCTTCGATAGTAACAGCCATAACTTTGTCATATGAAAATATTTTTGAGTGATTATTGAGTCTAAATTGCTTAGAATTTTATTATATACAACTTTAATTTAGGTTTCTAAGGCAGATTCAGACTTTAAATTTTCAAAAATTTGAAAAAACATTCTGCGAGTATATTATACTTAACTTTCTTTGATTCGATTGGTAAAACATGATACCTCAAGCATTAATTTGCTAAGATAACATGTTCTAACACTCCGTATCACTTCATAACATAAAAATAACAAAATCATAAACCTACTTATATAAGATTTCATTACTTTTTCTCAAGAACACGAAGAACGAATCGAAGAACACGAAGAACAAAGTTTCATCGTCCTTCGTTTCGACTACTAAAAGTTGATGCCACAAACATTATTTAGCAAGGCCATCATGTTTCATCATCCCATAACACTAAATTACCAAATCATAAACCTACTTATGTAGAAATTATGACTTTTGCTCAAGAACACACGAAAAATCGTACATGGTAACGACTTATGTTCTTGAGCTTTTGGATTTCATACTTGAAATAATTTGAGCATTATAACTGCTTACATATGTGATTATAACACTTTATAATTGACAAAATTTGGTCATTATAACGACTTGTTTACTTAATTATAACAATTTATAATAATGTTCCATAACATACGAAGAACACGGAGAACGGATAAACCGTACATGGTTACGACGTATGTTCTTGAGCTTTAAACTATGAAATGAAATTTGACATAAGAACGACTTGCTCAAGTCATAAGGAACACGGAGAACGAAAAATCGTACATGGCTACGACTTATGTTCTTGAGCCTCATCGATAAAATAAAACTTTAAGCATAATAACGATTAAGAATCGTACCTTTTATTATTGCAAGCTTTAACTATTTCTTTGTATTTGATTCTTGTCTCACAAGAACTCTCTCTATATTTGCTCTTTATCTTTCAAAATGGTAAAGAACTAATGAACATTAAGCCTTCTATTTATAGGACTTTCAAAGTTAGGGTATTTAGGTCATTAAGCCATTTTCTAGCTTCTTAAACAAGCTTAACAAAGCAAGCTTGGTGAGCTCCTTCTTCCGACTTTTGTATATCGGATAAATCGCGTGCAATTAATTTAAATGTTTCAGATAGGGACTTTTGCTGGAGTAATGGAGAAGGCCATTTTAGCAGAGGGAGGCAGTGAAGCCTTAACTAAATATAAGCAAGAACAACATAGTAAGAAGAAAAGAAGTGATGGGGCTAATAAGGAAGGAAGCAGTAGAGGAAGTAACACCAACAAACGAAATTGGAACAGTAATACCAATATTACAGCTGTGGTTAAACAAGAAGAACCAAAGAGAAAGATGGAGTCATGTCCCAATTGTGGGAAGGGACATTCAGGAGTATGCTTAAAGGGAAAAAATGTTTGTTTTAGTTGCGGTCGAGAAGGACATATAACACCAAATTGCCCAGTACCGAAGACAAACAAAGGTTGCTTTTATTGTGGAGAAGGGGGACATCAGATCAAAGATTGCCCAAAGAAGAAAGTTGAAGGAGGAAGTGGGAGCAAGGGTAATATTGGTGGGAAGTTTACTATTGGAGGACCTATACAACCTGGGAAATCGATAGCTCGTACATTTAATATGACCGTGCAAGATGCAGTGGCATCAAAGGATGTGTTATCAGGTATCATTCCTGTTAATAATGTAAATGCATATGTATTATTTGATTCGGGTGCTTCATGTTCTTTTATTTTTGATGAATTTGCTAAGAAATTGAACCTGCCACAAATGAAGTTAGAAAATGCATTGAATATAGAAGTGGCAAATAAAGAAGTAATCCGGGTGGAGAATATTTGTTTGAGTTGTTGTCTAACGATAAGAGGATATAAACTGTTAGTGGATTTAATTCCTATTCGGTTAGGAGAATTTGATGTGATATTGGGAATGGATTGGTTGTATAACTATGGAGCAGTGATCGACTGTTAGAGTAAATATGTAAACCTTCAGACTCCTACCAAGTCTAAGGTGGTGTTCTATGGTAGCAAATCGCCTAGACAATCTTGTTGTCTAACGATGTTATAGACCGAAAAGCTGTTAAGGAAAGGGTGTATGGGATACTTAGCTCATGTGGTTGATACACGCATAGTAGGATCAGAAATGAGTCAAATACCCGTGGTAAGGGAGTATGCGTATGTATTTTTGGATGAATTACCTAGTCTTCTGCCAGATAGGGAGATCGAATTTGTTATTGATCTTGTGCCAGGAACAACGACGATTTCAAAGGCACCGTATAGAATGGCCCCAGTAGAATTAAAAGAATTGATGATTCAGTTGTAAGAATTGCTGGACAAGAAGTATATTCAACTAAGTGTGTCTCCTTGGGGAGCACCAGTTTTATTTGTAAAGAAGAAAGATGACTCGTTAAGACTCTATATTGATTACAGAGAATTAAACAAAGTAATGATTAAGAACAAGTATCCGCTACCAAGGATTGATGATTTATTTGATCAGCTAAAGGGAGCCAAGTATTTTTCAAAAATAGATTTGAGAAGTGGGTATCACCAGTTGAAGGTGAGGTCTGAAGATGTGCCTAAGACAGCGTTTAGGACTCGTTACGGTCATTACAAGTTCCTAGTAATGTCGTTTGGATTGACAAATGCACCAGCTGCATTTATGGATTTGATGAATCGAGTGTTCAAGCCATATCTAGATAAGTTTGTGGTGGTGTTCATTGATGACATATTAATTTATTCAAAGACTCAGGAAGAGCATGCGGAACACCTAAGAATTGTGTTAGAAAAGCTAAGAGAAGCTAAATTATATGCTAAGTTCTCGAAATGCGAGTTTTGGTTGCAAAGAGTACAATTTCTAGGGCACGTGATTGATCAAGAAAGGATATAAGTAGATCCAACAAAAGTTGAGGCAGTAATTAATTGGGAACAACCAAAGACACCAATTGAGGTCCGTAGTTTTCTTGGATTGGAAGGATATTACAAAAGGTTCATCAAAGATTTTTCAAAGTTTTCAGGACCTCTAACTAATTTGACGAGAAAGGCTATAAAGTTTATATGGACCGATAAATGTAAGGAATGTTTTCTAGAACTCAAGAAGAGGTTGAGTGAAGCACCGGTGTTGACGTTGCCTGATAATACATGAGGATTTGTGGTTTATAGTGACCCATCGTACAAAGGATTGAGTTGTGTATTGATGTAACACGGTAATGTCATAACATATGCATCAAGACAGTTAAAAGATTTTGAGAAGAGGTATCCAACCCATGATTTGGAATTGGCAGCAGTGGTATTTGCCTTGAAAATATGGAGGCATTACCTGTATGGAGAAAAATGTGAGATATACACAAACCACAAAAGTCTGAAGTATATTTTCACTCAGAAGGATTTGAATATGAGGCAGAGAAGATGGTTAAAATTAATCAAGGATTACGATTGTGAGATTTTGTACCATTCAGGGAAAGCAAATGTGGTAGCCGATGCCTTAAGTAGAAAAGGTCGAGAAAGATTAGAAATGTTAACGGCTCAGGAAGAGTTAATCAGAGAAATGGAAAAGTTGGAACTAGAAGTGAAGTATCCGATAAGATCAGAAGAAAGGTTATTTGTGGTTGAATCTCATCCGACGATATTGGATAGAGTTAAAGAAGTTCAAATGCGAGATCAAGAATGCGGTCAAGTTAGAGACCATATAGCTGATGGACAAGAGACAAAGTTCAAGATGGATGATAGTGGGTTGTTGAGATTTGAAGGAAGAGTTTGGGTGCCATTAGTATCCGAAGTAAAAGATGAGATTCTGTAAGAAACACATAGTTCGCGATATTCAGTCCATCCAGGAAGCACGAAGATGTATCAAGACCTTAGACAACATTTTTGGTGGCCTAACATGAAGAAGGATGTAGTAGAATGTGTAAGTAAATGTCTGACTTGTCAAAGAGTCAAAGCAGAACATCAAAGGCCGAGTGGGTTACTACAACCATTAGAAATTCCAGAATGGAAATGGGAGCATGTCACAATGGATTTTGTCGTAGGACTCCCAACTACACAGAAAGGTTATGACGCGATATGGGTAATAGTAGATCGACTCGCGAAGTCTGCACACTTCTTGCCGATCAAAGTTAAGTTCAACCTGGATCAGTTAGCCAAGCTTTATGTGAAAGAGATTGTGTCAAGGCATGTAGTGCTAGTATCGATTGTTCCAGATCGAGATCCGCGATTCACGTCTAACTTTTGGAATAGTTTTCAGGAGGATATGGGTACACAGTTGAGGTTGAGCACATCGTATCATTCTCAAACAGATGGCCAAAGTGGAAGAACGATCCATACATTGGAAGATATGTTAAGGGCATGTGTAATGGACTTTAAGGGCAATTAGGATGATCATTTGTCGTTAGTTGAATTCGTATACAACAACAGTTATCACGCGAGTATTGGTATGCTGCCATATGAGGCGTTGTATGGAAGAAAGTGCATGACACCTCTCTGTTGGGATGAGGTAGGAAAATGTAAGTTATTGGGACCAGAAATTGTACAGTAGACTGTTGAAATTGTCAAAATAATAAGATCAAGGCTCAAAGCAGCACAAGACAGACAAAAGAAATATGTAGACCAGCATCGACAGAAAAGAGAATTTGAAGTAGGGTCCCATGTGTTTTTAAAAGTATCACTCTGGAAGGGAAAGTTAAGGTTTGGAAAGAAAGGTAAGCTGAGCCCAAGGTTTATTGGACCGTTTGAAGTATTAAGGAGAATAGGAGAGGTAGCCTATGTTATGGCATTACCTCCAGAATTAGAAAACATTCACAATGTATTTCATGTATCGGTACTGAGACCGTACAAGCCGAATTATAAGCATGTAATCGAATATGAGCCGATCCAAATTGAAAAGGATTTGACGTATGAAGAAACTCCTGTTCAAATCATAGACATGAAAGAGCAAATTTTGAGGAACAAAGTGACACCTTCTGTAAAAGTAGTATAGAAGAATCACAATGCTGAGGAGGCAACATGGGAGTTGAAGAGAAAATGAAGAAAGAATATCCAAGTTTGTTCATGTGATTTGTAATAGTGATTCCAGGGACGGAATCCTTGTAAGGAGGGAAGAATGTAATGATATGCAAATTAGAAGCTTTATAAATATTGTAAATTAATAAGTTATTAATGGAATTTAATGTTTAGAATGTGACAAGTGTTTTGGGACAAGCCAATTAGGGTGTATTTAATGGTGGAATTAAATTCAAGGTTAATGAAACAGGTTTAGATCAAAAAGGATTTGAATTAGATTAAATTTGAGCAATTTATGAATTTTTGGGAATTAAAATTCCTAGAATTTATGGATAATGACCATACTACCCTCATCAATTTGGAAAATGACACATGTGTCCCAAGTTGGTTCAATGCCTATTATACTCTTGTTTAATGAAGGGAAATGACTTATTTAACATTAACCAAGCTAGAGTTAAATAAACCAACTATGGTTAGTTGCTAGAAGGTTGATATAAGCATACATGTAAATGATGTTCAACATTTCAAACTTAGTTATTTTCCAAGTTCTAGTAAGAGTTTTCGAGAGAGTTTAAGAGAGAAAGAAAGGAGAGAAGATAAGCTAGGGTTCCATAAAACTCAAGGAAATCTCAAGGAGGAAGTGTTAAAAGGGAGCCTCTAAGACCATCAAGGTGGAGAACCAAGCTTTAACAAGGTTTATATCAAGAAGAAAAAGAGCCAAAAGAAGGTATAAGTATGTGAAGGCGTGAAACTTGTCATTTGAGTGCTTACATGCAAGAAGAGATGAAACCATGCATGTATTCTTGGTTATATGTATTGATTATGTGAATTATGTGAGTCAAATATTGTTTGATTGGTTGATCATGAAACCCTAAGTGTTCAAGTTATGTGACAAAGGTGGTGCACTATTCATGTGTAATTTCAAAGCTAGAAAGCATGGTTTAAGTGTGATCATGTGTTGTATGTCACTTGAATTGATGGAAATATAGTTGAAGGTGTTGAACATGTTGAATACATGTGTTGATTGTTTCTTGGTAGCTTAGTAGATGCATGGAAGGTTTAAAAGTATGACTTGTTATAGAAATGTTGCAATATTAGACTAGGATTTGTGATTAAACCAAACCATAATCTATAAAGTGTTTTGGAAGGTGCATGTAGAAGTTACACATGCATACAAAGTTGTTAAATGTATATATTGGATATATGTATTGATTATGTGAATTATGTGAGTTAAATGTTGTTTGATTGGTTGATCATGAAACCCTAAGCGTTCAAGTTATGTGACAAAGGTGGTGCACTATTCATGTGTAATTTCAAAGCTAGAAAGCATGGTTTAAGTATGATCATGTGTTGTATGTCACTTGAATTGATGAAAATATAGTTGAAGGTGTTGAACATGTTGAATACATGTGTTGATTGTTGCTTGGTAGCTTAGTAGATGCATGGAAGGTTTAAAAGTATGACTTGTTATGAAAAGGTTGCAATATTAGGCTAGGATTTGTGATTAAACCAAACCATAATCTGTAAAGTGTTTTGACAGGTGCATGTAGAAGTTACACATGCATACAAAGTTGTTAAATGTATATATGTTAGCCTATGTGGTGCATGAGATTCAATATGTCAAGATGAGTTTAAGAATGAAATTGTTAAGTTGATAAAATGCAACCAATATGTGAATTTTGGTCATTTGGTATAATTGAAGGTCAAACAAAGCCAAACATCTAAGTTTTATGTTAATACACATGTTAGAGTTGATTTCGAAGCTATTTGATGCATATGGCGATAAATGTCCATTTTAAACGTTTTAAAACGTTCGCCGACGACCAAAACGAATTATTTAGAAAAATAAGGCCAAATTATGATTTTTAAATATTTTGAAGGCCCATGCAAGTCAATTACATGTTATATGTGCTATGTGAAGTGTTGGAATTGAGGAATTCAATTTAGGCAAAGATAACAAGGTTTTTGGAATAGAAT
This sequence comes from Hedera helix, assembly GCA_947179155.2. Lineage (NCBI taxonomy): Eukaryota > Viridiplantae > Streptophyta > Magnoliopsida > Apiales > Araliaceae > Hedera > Hedera helix. The sequence continues at coordinate 26,692,875 of OX359264.1, forward strand.
TTTTTTTCTTCAGAAAAACCAGAATGGCGTCGGGGCGCCATCTTTTGTGCTATGAACTGCATACGGGGCGCAGTGTTGCTGTGAAAACCACGCCGGGGCGAGATCAGGGCAAGCCGAGGCGCAGTTGAACCGAGCCAATCTCGTGACCAGCGAGATTAGAAGAATAAAACATGGCGCCGGGGCGCCATGTACTGAAATTTGAAAAATAATTTATTTTATTTTCAAAATGAAATATTTTGATATTAAATGATAGAAACATGTATGTAGGCTATAATTTGATAAAAATGATCAATATGGTAGGCATTAAGTTATAAATGAACAATGTGTTACGTGTTAGGGTTATGTTGAGCTAAAGGGTAGCTTGTTTAGCAAGTTATGACATACATGGGTATGTAACTAATGCATGAACCAATATTATGGTCATGTAGGTTATAGACGGGATAATATTGTACCAGTTGTGGTAGACGAGGATACAGGCAAGTCTTCTATTCGAACTTTCAATTATAGTTCATTGAAAAATCATTCATGTTATGCATTCATATGATCATGTAAAATTCATTCACTATTGAACTACTTTGAAAAGAGTCGATGCCAATCTTGATTCCGGCTAAACACATATAATGATACATGTTGTAATCGGATGTTTATTGTTATGTGCTTCAATCCACATTGTTGTGATGTGGATTCTCTAGTATGCTGTAACAGAACAACCCTGATAAAAGGGGGTAACGTATATACAATATAAGTTTATGACGTGGTTGCGTTGATAGATGTTTATGTTATGCACAATATAAAGGTACGATGGGCTGATCACCCAAAGTACACATCTAATTGGAACATCAGTCTTTTGACTAATCTGGGCAATATCATTCTATACGACTGGTATTGATCTTAATATGTTCTTGGTCTTGTGACCATACAGCAAACAAATTCCATGTTTCTAGTTAATCATGTAAAGATTGTGCATAATTCTCATGTTCACACATTGAACGGATATTGATTCAGCTTATTGACATTGATTCAGTTTATTCAAAATAATTCAACCTAATGACATTAATCCAGTTAATTATAAATGATTCAGTTCTTGATATTAAATTCCACTATTAGAAATGATTCAGCTTATTGGAAATGACTCCAGTTGATTGAAAACAACTTAGTTCCATTATAAATGATTGTCATTCATCATTTTGAAGTATCATGTCATCTTTTACTTATGTACTTGTTGAGCTATTGTATGCTCACTCTTGCCTTTAAACATGATATTTCAGTTAAACCTGAGAAGGTCGAAGGATCAGGAGTAGACGAAAGGAAATGTTGGTCAACAGTAAAGGCCTAGTTAGAGAACTTTTGTAAAAGTTAATGTTATTATCTTTTGTAATATATCAGGTACAGATGTGTATGTATACAGATATGTAGAACCTGGGAATAGTTATGTATGAATGTAAATTAAGTTTTATTATTATTTTATTTAGAATGGATGGATGTGATGACAAGGTAGAATGTTAACGTGAGCACCAAACCCGAGGTTCAAGGGACCCGGATTTGGGGGCATCACATTAACCTATTCAACCCGTTGTATATACATTACATTTAGTCATCGTGCGCAAAAGTCAATTTTCCAACATATAATCCCCTTATCTAGGGTTGTTCAATTCTCATACTTACTATAAGAATCTGTACCAACCAGTGGTTTGGATAAGCTTTTAAAAGTATTCAAGTTATTGAATTTGTACATGCATTGTCTAGGCAAACAATTAGCTTAGACATTCATAGTACAGTTCATGAATCATGAACTATAAAGTTTCAAATGCACTATGTGCGAATTCATAAACAATATGGATGTGGATCAATTTTTAATAATTAAACCACTTAAGCTCTTGCAAAATAAATACAATTTCAGGTATAGAAAACTTGCTCAATATAAAGTTAAGTAGGGTTAAGGAAACTTGCCTCGATTGTTTATTACTGCTAACCAATACAACTTAATATCATTTGAAAAGACCTAACAATTTAATCAAGTTGATCTGTCAATTAATATCATATTTAGGTTTATATAATAACCCTTGTACATCTTAATTTACTAACTCTTAATCACATAATTTAATAATTAAGCGTATGTCAAACACTTAAGAAATATTATCATTATTTGAAAATATTTTCATCACATAAAACCTATATTAATCATTAATACAGTTTAAAACTTCTATATAATATTATTAACCATTTAATAATATTTTATTAGCTTTATAATATTATTAATCATTTAATAATATTTTATTCCTTTGAAACTTATCAAATATTAATATTATATAAAATTACATTTTTTAACCTATTTTCTTTTCAAAAGAATCGACCCGACCCGACCCGGTTAATAAACTATTAATTTTCAAACAAGTTATTCCACCGTTGCGGCAGTGAGGACCACCACTACGGCAGTAGTTCAAAATTTAAAAATTCAGGGTGCTTCACCGCTGCGGCGGTGAGACCTACCACTGCAGCGATAGTTCAAAATTTTAATTTCTAGAGTGTTTCATCGCTGCGGCGGTAGCTTGCTGGTCGAAATCAGAACTGTTTATTTATATTTTATTTATTAGTTAAATTTCGATCTCGAATTCATTTGAATGGATAGCGTGCAAGCATACATGGTCAACAAGTAATAAAGTGATAAGAAAAGTCGATCCCACGAGGAACTAGTTCTAACAGTTTCCCAAATATCGAATCCATCAAGTCGATCTTAGTTCAAACATTTGATTTAATGGAAGAAGTAAAATATAACTGGACATAACGCAAATTAATCAATTAAACTAGAAATCAATTAAGATAGGTGAATCTAAGTCTGCAATGTCCCTCAACTTGCCATTTTTATCTCTTAACTCTCTCTACATTATACGGTCATGACGAATTGTCAATCGAGAATACGATAGTACTTATGGGCATCTTTCGATAGTCAAATAAGCATATCTCATCCAAATCTATCCCATTCGATAGAATTTAGACAAGAACAATCCAAGCAAGATAATTCACTATATTTCTATGAGAACTAACACAAGTAGAGTTTTTAAGCGCAGATTCTCACATTGGCTTCACGCGGCACATATGTATATGTCTATCCTACAAGCAAATCATGCATATGCTCCTAAGAACAATTACACAACACATGTTATCATATTTAGGTCCAAACCTATAATCCATCTTCCAATTTCATATAGGTTTTCCCAAATCAATCACATGCAATTAATTGATACATTAAGCACAAATATGACAAACCAATCCATATGGTGCCAATCAAGAGAGAGAAACTCAATTCCAACAACAAATTGTATTCAAAAGCATACTTAAATTCCAATGTAAGAAGTTTAGCAAAAATTCCTTACAAATCCATCAAGAAATCCCAAATAATGTAATACAAAGACAAGTAAGAGTTAAGAAGATACAACTTGTTGTCATCCAAGCATAAACCTCCTAGACCCAAACATCCCTGGCCTCCATCAGTGGTTTCAAGCTTGATCTACATCTTCTTCATTGGTACTTATTCCAAAAATAGGAGATTTAGGGTTCAAGAATCAAAGGTTGGATAGTTTTCCATGAAGGAAACTACATTTCCTCCTCTTATCTCTCCTAAGAATCGCCTCTCTCAGTCCTCTAAATGAAAAATGAATGAAAGAGATATGGTTTAGGGCTGGAAAATGGACTTTAAAACTGAATCTGCCGACTATGAACAGTACCATCGCCGCGACAGTAGCAGGGGAGCGCTGCGGCAGTAGTGTTCATTTTTCAAGGCAGAAATTTTGGGCGCCACAGCGGTGGAATAAAGCACCGCAATGGTGAAACCTACTGTTGGATTATGCATTGCACTACCGTTGCGACGGTAGCAAGGCACTACTGCGGCGGTTTCTGTGCAAATTTTACCAAAATGCCCTTCCAGCTATATTTTCCTACAAAAATCAAATTAGAATAAATAAAATATATATAAATAATATAAATTACCTAAAATATAAATAACACACATTAAACTAATATTACATCATATTTTACAATAATAACAGAAAAACATATAAAACTAACTAAAATGCTAAAGAATTCATAATATAATTAAGTTCAAAGGTATTAAATAAATAGGTATAAAAATCAGTAATCAAATACCCCCAAACTTAAATATTTGTTTGTCCTCAAGTAAAACAAAGACAAATTATACAAACAAAAATAAATATCACGAACTTGAGCAATGAATCGATATGGAATACAAAATGGGCACAAAGATTTAGTTCAAATAATAATTACAAGAAAATTTCAAATCATCCCAAAGTCTAGAATTTCAACCTATATATTAATCATACATTACTCATGACCCATAAGTGTGTGTGTGTGCATCATTTGTAACAATCTAATTATAGCTCGATTGAGCTTAAGCAACCACATTACCTTGTTGAAAGAAAACAACAACTCCTGAACTTATTTTCACATCACTCGTCCAAAAATTGTAGGTAAGTGCATTTTATGCTCATTCTCACTTAATCACACATTTATGGATAAGTGCATTTTACTCTCCCTCACAATCCACCACATGATTACTATTTGAATTATATTATTTTTTTCATTTTATTTTTATTTCAGCGGTGAGTGCGTTTTACACTCCATTTCACCTAAGTATGTGTTTATGAGTGAGTGCGTTTTACGCTCCATCTCACTCACCACATGGTTTGCTATTCAAACGAGGGTGTTTCGCTCCAAGTGATGTTTAACGTATTCTAGAGTTTAGTGATAACTTTCATGGGCATTCGATCATATAAGCAATCTCTAAGCATACAATTAGATTATTACAAATGGATATGTGCTCAAAGTGTAAGGGATCACAAGCAATATAAAAACTAACAACTAGTCAAGCACACAGACTAAGCAATGTCAATCCATTTTCTACGAGTTATCATAAGAGCAATCAATAGTCCAATCCTTGATTAAAGTTCTAATTATATCAACAATGCTCAAGAACACAAACCTATGCTACAACGACTCTAAAACAAAACACACGAAAACAAAACAAAAATAAAAACAAAAACAAAACAAACAAAAACAACATTAATAAATCATTTTTTGTAGGAAACACTATTGCACTTTGCACGTGCAACAAACCGTTAAACTCCAAGGTTGCCCAAGAGGACGAATTGTGTCTCGTGAAGGTTTACAGAGAATATATCCACAAAATTCAAAACATAAGATAAAACTAAAAGAAAAAATAATGAAACTAAATACAACACCTTAAAACAAAATAAAAGAAATTAAAACAACACCAATCATATCAAAACAAAACGCAAAAGACCCCCAAAAGTTGAAATTGACAAAGTCCTCTCTATATGCATTAAAAGAATTAAACGCAAAGTACTTCCCTGAAAAATTGGGCCAATTTGTCAATTGTCACCTTCTACAACTGGCTCTTGAGATTTGCTAAGATATGACCTAAACATGAAAAACAAAACAAAACAAAATATTAGAGAAACTTGGGTTGCCTCCCAGTTAGCGCTTGTTTTATAGTCAACAACCTGACTTCTTATTTCTTATTTCGAACCTTGAAAATGCCGCGAACAAAATCAAAAGTCCAAGCAAAAAGTAAAACAGAAATAAAAAGTTAAACAAAGACTAACTTGATTGAAATCAATATTAGAAAACAATTAGAAACTAATTCCCCGGCAACAGGGCCAAAAAACTTGTTGGTTGATCTCACTCACTCACCACATGGTTTGCTACTCAAGCAGAGTTTTTAAGCACATATTCTCATATTGGCTATATGCGGCACATAGGTATATGTCTTTCCTTCAAGTAAATCATACATATGCTCCTAAGAACAATTACACAACACATGTTATCATATTTAGGTCCAAACCTATAATCCATCTTTCAATATCATATAGGTTTTTCCAAATCAATCACTTGAAATTAATTGATACATTAAGCATAAATATAACAAACCAATCTATATGGTGCCAATCAAGAGAGAGAAAATCAATTCCAACAACAAATTGTAGTCAAAAGCATACTTAGATTCCAATGTAAGAAGTTTAGCAAATATTCCTTACAAATCCATCAAGAAATCCCAAATAATGTAATACAAAGACAACTAAGAGCTAAGAAGATACAACTTGTTATCATCCAAGCATAAACCTCCTAGAGTTAAGTATCAATGGCCTCCATCAATAGTTTCAAGTTTGATTTTCATCTTTTTCATTGTTTCTTATTCCAAAAATAGGAGATTTAGGGTTCAAGAATCAAAGGTTGGATAACTTCCATGAAGGAAACCATATTTCCTCCTCCTCTCTCTCCTAAGAATCGCCTCCCTCAGCCCTCTAAAGGAAAAAAGGAATGAAAGATATATGGTTTAGGGCTGGAAAATGGACTTTAAAACTGAATCTATCGACTATAAACAGTACCACCGTCGCGGCGGTAGCAGGGGAGCGCTGCGGCAATAGTGTTAATTTTTCAAGGCATAAACTTTGGGCACCGCGACTGTGGAATGGAGCGCTGCAGCAGTGAAACCTGCTGTTTGATTATGCATTGCACTACCGCTGCGGCGGTAGCAAGGCATCGCTGCGGTGGTGGCCTCTGTACAAATTTTACCAAAATGCCCTTCTAGCTATATTTTCCTACAAAAATCAAATTAGAATAAATAAAATATATAGAAATAATATAAATTACCTAAAATATAAATAACACACATAAAACTAATATTACATCATATTTTATAATAATAATAGAAAAACATATAAAACTAACTAAAATGCTGAAGAATTCATAATATAATTAAGTTCAAAGGTATTAAATAAATATGTATAAAAACTAGTCATCATAGCTCTGATTTTCAAAATCCTAATTTTCCAACTTTGATTTCTTTGGTTCAATCTTTTATAAAATAAGATATACATGTCCAAAATACATCAAATCAGTTTTGTTATCTTTCTATCTTCTTATTTTTCAACATTTCACGGTTTGATCTTGTTATCGAAAACATTTTTGGCATAATATGCAAGATCGAACGTTTTAAAACGACATAGTTTTCGGTAAAAGCTATAACTTGCTCATTTTTTCATATTTTTGAGAGATTTAAGTTGAGTTATCTTTATAACTCTTAAATATAACTTTCTAACTATCAAAATCAAATAACCAAGTTTTGATTTCTTTGGTTCAATCTTTTATAAAATGAGATATACATGTCCAAAATACATCAAATCAGTTTTGTTATCTTTCTATCTTCTTATTTTTCAACATTTCACGGTTTGATCTTGTTATCGAAAACATTTTTGGCATAATATGCAAGATCGAACGTTTTAAAACGACATAGTTTTTGGTAAAAGCTATAACTTGCTCATTTTTTCATATTTTTGAGAGATTTAAGTTGAGTTATCTTTATAACTCTTAAATATAACTTTCTAACTATCAAAATCAAATAACCAAGTTTTAGATTTCAAACTACCACTATATATATAACATAACTAGTTAGGGTTTTACCGGTAAAACTTTATATGCACATTTCTATTACTTATTTTCTTACCAAGCATACAAATATATATATGAAACATACTAAATCATGAATCTTCATATATATCCAATATATAGCATTATGAAACATCAAAATCAGTTTTGAACTGTTAAAAACATATTTTGACCATATAAACTATATTAAACATACATGTTCACCTATATACATATATTCAAAAATAAACCTTCATCCTTTTACCTTCGAGTTCACCATAGCTCCATTGAACAAAAATTTCTCCCATAACCAATCATGTCAAACATTTCTACACTAAATATAAACCATAGAAATGAAGAGAGATAAGGTAGAGAGCACTTTTAAGCCTTCTAAGCTTGGATGCTTTTCTCCTTCTTCTTCCAAAGTAAATCACAAAGGATGATAACTCCACCTTGGCTACTAGATACACTCTCTAGATGTTAACACTCTCAAGCTCTCACACTATTTCCTTACTCTTTTCTCTCAAGGAACTTTCTCTAGAATTTTCTTATGAACCTAGTAAAATAACTAACAAGCTTAGCCTTGTTAGTGAAGGTTCTTATTTATAACCAAGAGTTATCATCCAAAATATAGAATTATAACATCTATATCTCTACTAATTCACTAGCTTATCTTATCTACACAATTCAAATTAGCTAAATTCTAGGGATTTTCTTACATGAAGGGACTAGAGTTGGTAGCTTGGCTCAACAACTCTTATACCCTTGGACTCAAAACCACAACACATGAAATTTGAAATCCACCCCAAGTGGGGCCCCACTTTGGTCTTAGTAATTAATTCTATTGGGCTCTTTCATTTAATTTGTTTGGGCTCAATTAATTCATTCTATTGGGCTATCAATTACTAACATATGCTACATTTAATTAAAGTAAGCATTGGGCTAGTTCATGGACCATTAGATTAACTATGATCGTGGACTACTAGGTTTATTTTATTGAACCTAGTTTAATTATTCTTTTGGACTTAAAATATAATCCAATTAGATTTATTTTATTTTATTCTTCTACCTTACTACATTATTAGATTAATTACATATATATATATATATATATTCATTCAATCATACAAATGTATAATTAATTCATACAAAAATTTTAAATTCATTGATAATTATTTAATAATCATCATTACAATGTGCTTAAAACTTGTGGTTATTACATATACTACTGATAAGGAGTGACATAATGATGCTACAATAAGTAAAGATGTGGTTATCTAAACACTTCTCCATCAAGGACTTGAGAGAAGCATCATAACATTTTATTAGGGATAAAGGTCTGTAGAGATAGATTATATAGCCCAAGGAGTGTACATTGATTCGATGCTAAAGTAGTTTAGCATGACAAACTACAAGAGAGGTCTCATGTTGATGAGCCATAGGGTAAATCTCTACAAGTAATTGCCCCTAAAGACAATGTTAAGAGAGAGATTGCACGATAAAGATGTTTGATACTTCGGCAATAGAATCTATCTTATATGGGATCATATGTACTAGACTTGATATTACTTATGAGTGATAAGCGGATATCAGTTCAATACTAGAGAAAAATATTAGAAATGAGTTTCTAATGGCGGGACTGATTTGAAACTAGGGGGTTAACAAACTCGAGTTTCTAGATTGACCAAGACAATAGCAAATCCATTTCAAGTTATACGATTACCTTGAACGGTGGTGTAGTGACTTGAAAAGGTTCGATGAAACAAAGAGTTGCTGAATCAATGACAAAAAAATATAGTATATAACTATAAGTAAAGCTGCAAAGGTGGTTGTTTGGATGAACAAGTTCATTAAAGAACTTGAAACGGTTCCTACCATTAAAGGATTTTAATTCGCCAAGGAACCTATGTCTCATCTGAATTCTAAACACGTGTTGTAGAATTTTTAAATGATTAGTGGAATCATTGAAAGAGGAAATGACACCATAGAGATGATAGAATCTCAGAACAACATTACATATCCATTAACTAAAGTATTTTATGAGCAATTTAAAACATCACCACTTAGAAAAGAGGGTATGAGTTACCAAGGGTGATTGGCTTTAGTGCAATAGGAGATTGAAAGTAGTATACCCTCGAGCTAATCACATTTGATGTGATATACATATACTTTATAATCTTATTTGTTTATTAATAAAACTGTCAAGGCATTTATTTATTCATGATTAATTGGCTGAATTAATTATATGAATAAACCCATAGTTTTTTTTATCAATACTTTTAGAATTGTGATGATGATCATGCTAATGAGATCTAAATTCAAGATAGCTCAAAACTAAAATTGTTCATAATCGTGGGATTACAAAAATGGGGATTAGTGAATCCATATAGATTAGTACATACTATGTTTACTCTTACGAAGAGGATGATTGATCTCATAATCATTTGCGTAGAAACATTAAAGCATGTATGTAGATGCTTATTAGAGAATAAGTTCACTGAACGTGACTCGCTAAAGGAATACCTAATGGATTTTTATTCGCATGTTAATAAAAATTTCTAATGTGATAGTAGTACAAGTGATCCTTGGACTTGAGATCATCATAGTAGCTTATATATAATGAGTTATATTTTGACATGTCCCTTAAGACCTTTAAGGTATATGAAATGGTATGCTTGGGTATAATAAGTTATACATGGAGATAGGTAAATGGTCAACAAAAAATCTACCACTTCTAGTAAAATAAGAGAATGTTTTATGTGATTCAATAAATAACAACTTAATAGTCCTTAATCAAGGAAGAATGAAATTAGAAAGGAGTTTCTAATTTGCATTAAACAGAGTTATGCATTTGATAATCAAAATGCATATGATCAAATAAAATAAGACTTGACAGTAAATCCATATCATATATTTGATTATGACATTGTATGAAAGAAGGATTGAATTGTATGAAAACTATTCACTGAAATGTTCTTCTATGATTAAATGTAAAAATCTATATTATCTGAAAAGTTGTTGATCGCTAAAAAGACTTACCCTTATTGTGGAATAAATATTATTTTTTTAAATAAATTAAATATTTTAATTAATTTATTTAAATAAGATTAGAATTGTTCTAATTGATTTATTCTACAACCGGTTTAATATGGAGAATCTATACAGTCACACCGCAAAAGAAAAATATTTATTTAATAAGTAAATGACATAATCGTAATAATAGGTTAAGTATATTTAATTTATAATATGGTGATATTATATTAGAGTAGTTAAGAGTAGAATTAAGAACAAATATTCAACGCGAATGATTCAAGAATTGAAGGCGGAGCTTAGAAATTACAGACTGTGATCCGAGTGACGAACGAATATCAAAATACAGATTTGATTATTTTAGTTATTTTTTATTTCTGTAATTTTGAGATGTTGAATTATTTTTGGTTAATTAATTATTTAGTTATGAGTTAATTTTATTGAGATTGTAAATGAACCCAATATGTAGTTTAATTCAATTTGTTTTCATTTTAATTATTAATGATTATATATGGCTTGTTTATCATATTTAGTGCGTTCATGTATTAATTATTTAGCTAATAATTAATTGTGATAGTTTATATGAAATCAAAAGTGGAGTATAGGTTTAGATTCGAATATGATAACATGTAAATTTGTTTATTCTTTTTAGGAAGAATTGCATGATACTATTTAGGATGGATATATCTATATGCCGCATGTAACATATTGAGAGTTTGTTCTTAATGAGTCTATTTTAAGTGGTTTACATGAATATAAAAGAACTAACTGAAATAGGTTTTTTTTTAATTTTTGATAAAGGTTAATAAATAGTTAAGTATTCTCAGTTAACAATTATATATAGTTAATTAATTAAAAAGAAAGTGAAGATATTTAAATGAAGCATTGAGAAAAATTATTATCTTAACTATTTTTAATTTAATTTAATCGTTTTCATTAGTTTAATTTAGTTGATAATTTTAATTAGTTATTTTATAATAAAATTGCGTTTGTTTAAATAGAATTAATTTGATATTAAATTAGTGTTTAGTAATAATTATTTTTAATTCCCTATTGATAGGATTAAATTATACGATATTTTTATGCCCTAATATTTAGTTTTTATATTTATTGTGCGCTTAAATGTTTAATTATTTAGCTTATTTTGGTTTTATAGGATTTTAGTTAATTTATATTAGTTTAGGTAATTTTATAGTATTTTTATATTTCTTTTTATTTATGTGTTTTTTATTTATTTTAGGTGTTTTATTTATTATTATGTGTTTTTAGGATTTTTAGTATTTTTATATTATTTTATTTATTTTTATATTTTATTTCGTAGGAAAAATAAAGCTTGGGGGCAAATCTGGAAAATCTGCAAAAGTTAAATGGCATTTTCGGTAAACAACCAGGCTGATGGCAAAATCGTAATTAAGGAAGAAAAGACGCGGAGGGGCATTTTCATAATTAACCAGAACAGGCGTCCGCGCATTGCGCGGTGGGCATCAGCAGGATAAGAAACGACGTCGTTTGGTTGAAGGTTACGGAAAAAAAATAAAAGCCTCCGCGCAATGCGCGGAGGAAGACGGTGACGTCAGCAACGTGGCTGGAAGGTTGACCGGTCAACGGCGCGTGTAAGGGGCGTTTGGCTGGGCGAAATTTGTCCAAAACGGGATTATTTTGGATTTCTGCTACTTTTTGATTCCAAATTGGATTTTAATTCCAACTAGGGTTAGAATAATAATTATTTTTCTTTTTCTTTTATTTTTAATTGTAAATCCTATTAGGGTTTGGACAAGTTAGAGGCCTATAAATAAAGGGCCAAGCTCTCTCATTATTGATTGTAAGTTTTTAGGAGTTCTTTCTTCTACTTTCTTGGAGAGAGCTTTTCAACTATTGGAGATTATTTTGAAAAATGTCAGGCTAAGTTTTTATTTTCAGTTCTAAAGGGATGTTGAACCTTATTTTTAATTAATGTTTTAATTAAGTTTTATTATTTATTCCTTCATGCATGAGATTTATTCTTGATGGTCTGTTTTAATTGTTTTATGATATTTGCTTGATTAATTTGATAATGGCCTGTTAGGTTAATCAATAATTTATCATATGCTAGATTAAGATTTAATATTAAGCAAACGATATTTTATCTGATCATAAGTAGCAATTAATAATATTTGATTGTGGACAAACTTTTGAATATTATTATGATTATCAAGATGGCAAGTTAAATGGTCCGCGATGTTGAGATTGTTGCTTGGAATAATCTAATTCTCTAATTTTTAATGCAACTGTTATATTAAATCTAGACTGATAGTTCTAGGTTGTATGATAGTTAGGGTCTTTTGTGAGCGATTGCTGCATTAGATTTATAATTTAAGGAGGATTTCGGGTAGCTTGGTAATTGTCGGTTATCTAGGATTATTAATTTCAATTGAAGGAAAAGATAATAATAACTTGATTCTTTTGTTAATTAAAAGAAGGGGATACTGAACTAAGGAACTGAAGTTTGTTTCAATTGATTTTTCTCATATTTATTTATTATTCAGTTTTATTTGTTTATTTGAATTTTAATTAGTTAATAATTAATTTCAACCCCCCCCCCCCCAATTTAATTAGATATTCTTGAAAACATTAGATTTATTATAACAATTCACTCTCTGTGGGTTCGACTCTTACTTTCACTACTACATTAATATTTTTCAAAGTAAGATTTTATTTTTGGTTGCTTGCGACAGCTTCCCAAATTTTGGCGCCGTTGCCGGGGAGTGTTATTTGTTTTATTTATCTTTGTTTTCTTTAATTAACTATTTAATTTATTTATTTATTAATTTATTTATTCTTTATTTTGTAGTGTATGACCCGATCCTCTCAAGTTGGTGAATTGAATTTTGATCCAGAGATCGAGAGAACTGCAAGAAGGTTAAGAAGAGAGACTCGTCAAGCTAAGAGACCAGTTGAGGACCAAGCTTTCATATCATCACCAGGCCTCAACGTTGCACTTGAACTCTATTCCAATAGTTCCCCTAGCGATTCCGAAGAGGAGAAGATGGATGTCAATCATAACAACAACAGGACTTTAAAGGAGTTGGCTACTCCTAATTTAAATCAACAGCCATTGTGTATTGAGTATCCTACTTTAGATGCTCCTTTTGAACTTAAATCTGGCCTAATTCATCTTTTGCCTACTTTTCGTGGTCTTACAGGTGAAGATCCATACAAGCATCTAAAGGAGTTCCATGTGGTATGTTCAACCATGAAACCACAAGGAGTCAATGAGGAGCACATCAAGCTGAGAGCATTCCATTTCTCCTTAGCAGACCTAGCAAAGGATTGGTTGTACTTTCTCCCTTCAGGTTCAATACAATCATGGAGTGACATGCAAAGGCTATTCTTGGAGAAATACTTTCCTGCTTCAAGAGTTGCCAACATAAGGAAGGAGATATGCGCCATCCGACAGTACAATGGAGAGACTCTATACGAGTATTGGGAAAGGTTCAAGAAGCTGTGCTCAAGTTGTCCACTACACCAAATCGATGAACAACATCTTATCCAATATTTTTATGAGGGATTATTGAACATGGATAGATGTATGATCGATGCTGCAAGTGGTGGAGCACTAGTTGACAAGACTCCTGACGCTACAAAGAACTTGATTGCAAATATGGCAGCTAACTCACAGCAGTATGGAACTAGGGTGGATCACTCACCAAAGAGGGTCAATGAGGTGAACACAGGCAATATTGAGCAAAAATTGTCAGATTTAACTGCTTTAGTTTTAAAGATGTCCACGGGAAATACACCTGTTGCAAAGACTTGTGGGATTTGTTTGTCATCGGATCATGTTACAGATGCTTGCCCCTCTTTACAAGAGAATGACACCACACAACAAGCCAACGCAATAGGGAACTTCCAAGGACAACCTCAACGCCGATATGATCCCTATTCTAACACATACAATCCAGGATGGAGGGATCATCCCAATCTGAGCTACGGAGGAAATAGACCACCACCACCGCAATAAAATGCCTTTCCGAATAGGCAGCAAGGTTTCCAACCAGCTCAACAACAGTACCCACCTCGACAAGTAACACCTGTAAATTCTGGGACATCTTTGGAGGATATGTTCAAAGCCTTTATGAACCAAACCCAACAGTTTCAACAAGATACAAGGGTTTCCATTCACAATCTAGAGAGTCAGATAAGTCAGTTGGCTACAACCGTTGGTCAATTGGATTCTCAAGGCTCAGGAAAGTTACCTTCACAAACCATTATAAATCCTAGAGAAAATGCAAGTGCTATTACGTTAAGGAGTGGAACGCAGTTGGACACACCAAGGGCTACTGTTGAATTTGATGAGGATAAGGCTAAGGAAGAAGCAGAAATTTCAAAGGTAATCTCTAACCCTCCTGTTCAACTTAAGTCTAATCCTTTACCTTTTCCTCCCAGGAATCTTAGAACTTCAAAGAAGGATGAGCAAGATAAGGAGATTCTAGAGACCTTCAGGAAGGTAGAAGTGAACATTCCTCTATTAGACGCAATCAAGCAAGTTCCAAGGTATGCCAAATTTTTGAAAGAATTATGCACTAATAAGAGGAAATTAAAAGACGATGAAAAAGTGACGGTCGGAGAGAACGTGTCAGCGGTCCTCCAAAGAAAGATGCCCCCTAAATGTAAGGATCCAGGTATGTTCACAATTCCATGCAAAATAGGTAATACCATATTTGAGAAAGCCGTGCTAGATTTAGGAGCTTCAATCAATGTCATGCCATTATCTATTTATGCTTCTTTAAATCTAGGACCTTTGAAAAATACTGGTGTTATTATTCAATTGGCTGACCGTACTAACACTTATCCCGAAGGGGTAATTGAGGATGTGTTGGTGCAGGTCAATGAGCTTATATTTCCTGCAGATTTTTACATCGTGGATATGGAAGATGATACATCTCCAAATCCCGCTCATATACTGTTAGGGAGGCCATTTTTGAAGACAGCAAGAACCATGATTGATGTGCACAATGGAACCTTGACCATGGAGTTCGATGGCGAGAAAATTCAGTTCAATATCTATGAGGCCATGAGGTATCCTAGCGATGTCAATTCTGTTTTTGCTATTAACGTCATTGATTCATTAGTGCAGGATTCATTCGATCAAGTGCATAAGGATAACTTGGAGGTTGCCATCACAAAGAGTTTGGAGGTGAACCAAGAGGAGGAGATTGAGCGCACACAAGAATTGAAAGAGACAATAGCTGCCTTGCATTCATTGCCTAAAATTTCAGCTAAGTATGCAGTTTCATCTATTCAATTACCTGTAACTCATCAAAAATTGTTACCTTCTATTGTGCAGGCACCCACATTAGAATTGAAGTCGTTGCCGACACATTTGAAATATGCATATCTTGGGAAGGAGGACACCCTGCCAGTGATCATTGCCAACAATCTAACCAAAGTTCAAGAAGATAAACTGCTTCGCGTCTTGAGGGACCACATCACAGTCTTTGGTTGGACTATCGCAGACATCAAAGGCATAAGCCCGGCTGTGTGTATGCATCAGATACTTTTGGAGGAAGGAGCTAAACCAAAAAGAGAGGCTCAAAGGAGATTGAATCCACCCATGATGGAGGTAGTGAAAAAAGAGGTGATCAAATTGCTCGATGCAGGTATTATCTATCCTATCTCTGATAGTCAATGGGTAAGTCCAGTACAGGTAGTTCCAAAGAAATTTGGTATAACTGTTGTTAAGAATGATAATAATGAGTTAGTGCCCACACGGATGCAAACAGGGTGGAGAGTGTGTATCGATTATAGGAAATTAAATGCTGTAACTAGAAAGGATCACTTCCCTCTCCCCTTTATTGATCAAATGTTGGAAAGATTAGCTGGCCACACTTATTATTGCTTTTTAGATGGTTTTTCAGGTTATAACCAAATTGTGATAGCACCAGAAGACCAAGAAAAGACCACTTTCACATGTCCATTCGGTACATTTGCCTATCGAATGATGTCTTTTGGATTGTGCAATGCACCAGGTACTTTCCAAAGATGTATGGTAAGTCTATTTTCTGATCTTCTTGAGAAATGTATTGAAGTTTTTATGGATGATTTCACAATTCATGGTGATTCTTTGGATTCATGCTTAGACAATTTAACTCGTGTACTCGACAGATGTTTAGAAACTAATCTTGTTCTTAATTGGGAAAAATGTCACTTTATGGTAGAACAAGGTATAGTACTTGGTCATGTAGTCTCAGCTAGAGGATTAGAAGTCGATAGAGCTAAGATAGACATTATTTCTGCTTTGCCTTATCCTGCCAGTGTGCAGGCGATCCGTTCTTTTCTTGGTCATGCAGGATTCTATCGTAGATTTATCAAGGACTTCTCAAAGATAGCCCTACCGCTGTGCGAATTACTGAAAAAAGATGTGCAATTCCAATTCAATGACGATTGCAAGGAGGCGTTTAACAAGTTGAAGAAATTATTAACCTCCGCACCAGTCATACAACCACCAGATTGGAGTTTGCCATTTGAGATCATGTGTGATGCTAGCAACTATGCCGTAGGAGCTGTCTTGGGCCAACGAGTGAACAAAGCTGTGCATGCCATCTACTATGCTTCCCGAATTCTGAACGCTGCTCAGATTAACTACTCAACAACGGAAAAAGAATTACTCTCTGTTATTTTTGCTTTAGAAAAATTCAGATCTTATCTTCTTGGCACTAAAGTTGTAGTTTATTCTGATCATGCAGCTCTCAGGTACCTGTTAACCAAGAAGGATTCAAAACCGAGGATTATCAGATGGATCCTACTGCTCCAAGAATTCGACTTGGAAATCAAAGATAAGAAAGGAGCAGAAAACTTAGTGGCAGACCATTTGAGCAGGCTGATTAAGGAGGAAGACTCTCTACCATTACAAGATTCTTTTCCAGACGAACATCTCCTTTCCATTGAAAATTCGGTACCCTAGTATGCAAATCTCGTTAACTATTTGGTTAGTGCTTACATGCCTAGTGAGTTTTCTAAACTCCAAAAAGAAAAGCTAAAACGAGATGCGAAATATTATGTGTGGGATGATCCGTACTTGTGGAAATTTTGTTCTGATCAGGTAATTAGAAGGTGTGTGCCTGATAGTGAGTTTTTGTCTATTCTTACTTTCTGTCACTCTTATGCTTGTGGAGGACACTTTGGACCTAAAAGAACAACCCATAAAGTTTTAGAATCTGGTTTCTTTTGGCCAACTATTTTTAAAGACTCTTATCTGTTTTGTAAATCATGTGCAAATTGTCAAAGGACAGGAAATATATAAAGTAGAAATCAAATGCCTCAAAATCCTATCTTAATTGTTGAAATTTTTGATGTTTGGGGTATTGATTTTATGGGACCATTTCCTGCTTCTTATGGTAATGTTTACATTCTTTTGGCTGTTGACTATGTTTCAAAATGGGTGGAAGCTAAAGCCACTAGGACTGACGATTCTAAAGTTGTTGCAGATTTTATCAAGTCTAACATCTTTGTCAGGTTTGGAACTCCAAGGGCTATTATCAGTGACAAAGGAACTCATTTCTGCAATAGGATGATAGCGGCTCTGCTTAAGAAGTACAATGTTATACATAGAGTCTCTACAGCCTATCACCCACAAAGCAATGGCCAAGCTGAAGTGTCCAACCATGAAGTCAAGTCCATTTTAGAGAAGGTTATCAAACCAAATAGAAAAGATTGGAGTCTGAAACTGGAAGATGCACTATGGGCATATAGGACAGCATTTAAAACTCCTATAGGGATGTCACCCTACAGGATTGTGTTCGGCAAGCCATGTCATCTGCCAGTGGAACTAGAACACAAAGATTTTTTGGCGATCAAACAGTGCAATATGAGCCTAGATCAAGCAGGAGAGCACAGGAAATTGCAGTTACAAAAGCTTGAAGAACTCCGAAATGAAGCATATGAAAGCTCAAAATTGTATAAAGAGAAGACAAAGGCGTTCCACGATAAGAAAATTTTAAGGAAAACCTTTACAGTGGGTCAACAAGTCCTCTTATACAATTCCCGATTGAAATTATTTCCAGGTAAACTTCATTCTCGATGGGAAGGTCCATTTATTGTTGTTAATATTTTTCCTCATGGTGCAGTAGAAATCCATAATCCGAGTACTGGAAAAATATTCAAAGTGAACGACCATCGACTCAAACCATTCTATGACGATCATCAAGTGGAAAACATGGAGATCCTGACGTTGACGGATCCAGTTTACCAAGATTGAGAGCAAAACGTGGTCGAGCCAATGACAATAAACAAAGGCGCTGCTTGGGAGGCAACCCAAGAAATCAGATTTGCATTTCTTTCCCTTTTTCTTTTTATATTTATTTGTGCCTATTTCTTTGCATTATAGTTTACATTGGGGACAATGTAAATTTTAAGTGTGGGGGAAGGGTTTTAGGATATTTGTTTTATTTTTAGGAATTTTTTGTTTTATTTTTTTTAAAAAATATATATATATATTTGTTTTATTCTTAGGGAATTTTCAAATTTTCAAATTTTAGAATTTTGTGGGTAAATTCACTGCAAACCCTCACGAGACAAAACTCGTCCACTTGGGGTAACCTTGGGGTTTAAAGGCTTGTTGCACGTGCTAAGTGTAACCGTGTATCGTACGAAAATGGAGTAGTTTTTTATTTTATTTTTAGGATGTGTCACTTGAGCAATGAATTAATTGGATTTTAAATTTTTAACCAATGATAAAAATGTAGATTTTTATTTTAATAACTCTTGGAAAAGAGATAAATTTTTGCTTAGTCTGGATTTTGACTTTTTATTGATTATTACTTTGTTTGAGATCTTTAAAATTTTTATGCACTTATATCCATTTGTTTGAGCTAGTTTTAATTTAGAGAAAGTTTAAATGGTTATATGCTTATGAAAGATATTTTTGAACTCTATATCTTATTTGATCATTATTTAAAGTGAAATATAAGACAAAATATAATTTGGAGGAGATGATTTAGGTAATTTTTCTTGGATTATTATTGAATAAGAAAAAAATCTTGTGGTGGGTTGAGATGGAGAATAAAACGCACTCACTCATAAACACATGAAAAAACGAGATGGAGCGTAAAACGCACTCGCTGGTGAGATGGAGTATAAAATGCACTCACCGTGAAAAGAAAAAAACAAAAAAAAGAAGAGAAAGAAAACAATGGGATGGAGCATAAAATGTACCCATTAAAAGAGAAAAAAATGAAAAAATATTTAAAAAAAAATGCTTATTAATAATCCTAGTGTATATAATTGTTTGAAACCTTTTGATCTTCTGATTTATATTTGTCTATATAAGCAAAGAGTGATGTGAAAAATAAATATATTGAGTTTTGGTATATATCTTTTATAAGGTAATTAATAACCTAAACTTATCTGAGTTTTTATTAGTTTAATACATTTGGATTCACACACACACAAAAGATCTTGAGTAGAGTAAGATTAATAAATATGTTAAAGTTCTAGATTTTGCATGGTTTTGAAATTTTCTTTGAGTTATAATTTATAAAATCTTTGAGGCTAATGTGAAATTCTTATTGATCTGTTGCTCAACTAAGTTGTTTAGTTATTAGTTTTAATTTTATTTTTTGTTTTGCCCGAGAACGAGCAAAAGCTAAGTGTGGGGGTATTTGATAGGATTAAATTATACGATATTTTTATGCCCTAATATTTAGTTTTTATATTTATTGTGCGCTTAAATGTTTAATTATTTAGCTTATTTTGGTTTTATAGGATTTTAGTTAATTTATATTAATTTAGGTAATTTTATAGTATTTTTATATTTCTTTTTATTTATGTGTTTTTTTTATTTTAGGTGTTTTATTTATTATTATGTGTTTTTAGGATTTTTAGTATTTTTATATTATTTTTATTTATTTTTTTATTTTATTTTGTAGGAAAAATAAAGCTTGGGGGCAAATCTGGAAAATCCGCAAAAGTTAAATGGCATTTTCGGTAAATAATCAGGCTGATGGCAAAATCGTAATTAAGGACCAAAAGACGCGGATGGGCATTTTCGTAATTAACCAGAACAGGCGTCCGCGCATTGCGCGGTGGGCATCAACAGGATAAGAAACGACGTCGTTTGGTTGAAGGTTACGGAAAAAAAATAAAAGACTCCGCGCAATGCGCGGAGGAAGACGGTGACGTCAGCAACGCGGCTAGAAGGTTGACCGATCAACGGCGCGTGTAAGGGGCGTTTGGCTGGGCGGAATTTGTCCAAAACGGGATTATTTTGGATTTTTGCTACTTTTTGATTCCAAATTGGATTTTAATTCCAACTAGGGTTAGAATAATAATTATTTTTCTTTTTCTTTTATTTTTAATTGTAAATCCTATTAGGGTTTGGACAAGTTAGAGGCCTATAAATAAAGGGCCAAGCTCTCTCATTATTGATTGTAAGTTTTTAGGAGTTCTTTCTTCTACTTTCTTGGAGAGAGCTTTTCAACTATTGGAGATTATTTTGAAGAATGTCAGGCTGAGTTTTTATTTTCAGTTCTAAAGGGATGTTGAACCTTATTTTTAATTAATGTTTTAATTAAGTTTTATTATTTATTCCTTCATGCATGAGATTTATTCTTGATGGTCTGTTTTAATTGTTTTATGATATTTGCTTGATTAATTTGATAATGGCCTGTTAGGTTAATCAATAATTTATCATATGCTAGATTAAGATTTAATATTAAGCAAACGATATTTTATCTGATCATAAGTAGCAATTAATAATATTTGATTGTGGACAAACTTTTGAATATTATTATGATTATCAAGATGGCAAGTTAAATGGTCCGCGATGTTGAGATTGTTGCTTGGAATAATCTAATTCTCTAATTTTTAATGCAACTGTTATATTAAATCTAGACTGATAGTTCTAGGTTGTATGATAGTTAGGGTCTTTTGTGAGCGATTGCTGCATTAGATTTATAATTTAAGGAGGATTTCGGGTAGCTTGGCGATTGTCGGTTATCTAGGATTATTAATTTCAATTGAAGGAAAAGATAATAATAACTTGATTAATTTGTTAATTAAAAGAAGAGGATACTGAACTAAGGAACTGAAGTTTGTTTCAATTGATTTTTCTCATATTTATTTATTATTCAGTTTTATTTGTTTATTTTAATTTTAATTAGTTAATAATTAATTTCAACCCCCCCCCCCCCCCATTTAATTAGATATTCTTGAAAACATTATATTTATTATAACAATTCACTCTCTGTGGGTTCGACTCTTACTTTCACTACTACATTAATATTTTTCAAAGTAAGATTTTATTTTTGGTTGCTTGCGACAGCTTCCCACCTATGGGTTCGACACTCTCTTTATCATTATATTACTTGTGAACGGCGTATATTTGCGTGTAAATTTCAATTTAAAATTAGGCAAACAAGTTTTTGGCAATCAAACTTCTTTGCCATTGGGATCACTTTTCTTTATATCCTTGCTTAGTACCTTTCTTTTGCCTCCTATATTTATGACTTCTCAGAAACATATTTGGCCCTCTTCCATTTTCTGGAAGATTCATCTACCAGTAAGATTTGGTATTTCTTGAAAAGAAAGTGACTCTCCGTAGCCTTCAACATGTTCATCTAGCTTAAACATGTGAAATTTACAACAAATTATGAAAGGGAGTTAGTGAGTGACTACAGGATCGAATCTCAACTCAACTTTCATTCTATGACAAACCTTAGTTGTCCCAATTAATTAATCGAATTGATCATCTGTAGGATATTTTTCTTTATTTTATTGTCATTGGCCATTTATAGATCGGAAGAGCTCCTTAGATATCTTATATCTAGTTGACCTACTTTGCTCACTATTCAACTCATGAAGGTGTATCATTATAGTAGGTGCATCCATTTTCTCGTGTTGACACTGTAATTCGATACTTATGGATGCAAATACGATGTATTGAGTCAAAGTTGCATCATATTGCCATTTTATAAGTAGCAATCTCTTCCTCAGAGGCATTGTTTGCAACATTTACAGTGATAGAAAAATTAAGGATATTTGCTAGCTTTTCAGCTTTGAGAACTATTCTCAAATTTCTCTAACCAATTCGAACAATTCAGTTCGATTAAATTGTTAGCATCCAATATGTTATGCAGTGTTAGTGAATTAATATAGCATAATTCTTTAAGTGAACATTAACATGTATTCATTTTATTAATCATCAAGTTAATTACTATAATGACCTGAAAATTCATAAGACAAATTAGTATGGTCTTAGTTGATTATTGTGATTTAAGGCTACGCTAACCCTTGGATAAGGAAGTAGTGGATAGTCGATTTGTGGAAATTATAAGCTTTCGAGGATTTGAGTGGGAAATCGAGGTTAAGATATAAAACTAACCCTAGTAAAGTGATAGACGATCACTGGAAAGGAATTAGAGACCTGTCATGAATGGGGCTAAGACAGTATTTGTAAAACAATGCATATGTTAAGAAAATCGATGAGATTGTTCGGAGGGGCAGATGTTGTAAGGGTTTGAAAATAGACCAAACTTTAACCAAATTGTGGTAGTGGTAATTTCGAGGATGAACTCATTTTTAGTAAGTCTAAAATTAAATCTGAGGAACAGATGAATGAGTAAGAATGACTAAGTATTTAACCTAATACAAATATTAGGGTTAAAAGAGAATATTTTAATATAAATAAATGAATTTATTAAATAATAATTATAAATTTATGTGTGATTAATTTAAATCAGTGTATGATGGTTTGATTATTTAATTATGTGTTTATATAATTAAAAGAATTATAGAAAGGTTAAGTTAATGGGTTGATTAAGTTAATGGACCAACCTAGATTGTGTAATATCAAAGTTTGATAAGGATAACGAGCTAGGTGGTGATTTAATTAATTTGGTAAATAACAAGCTAAATTTGAGGTATAAATTAATTAAGGTGGTTATTAATTTATGAAAAAGCGTAAACATTAAAAATATTATTTATTTCCATTTGGAAAGTTGTTAATACTGGATTATTAATAATTTAATTCCACTAGAAATTTAATAATTTGGATTTGTCAAATGGATTTATTAGTTAGCCTAATGTAATTTAATTAAAGGCCCAACGTGAGTTAAAGAGAAGCCCAATGGTGAAATTATATACTAAGTCCGATGATTTAACTATCAAGGGCCAAAACCTAGCCCAATGAATTAATTTTGATAGCCCAACTTGAAGTTCAATTAGTTTAATGGTTGGGAGCCCTAAAGGATTTAATCTAGTAGCCCAAATGGATGTAAATTGGGAGCCCAAACATAATTAATTATGTAGCCCAATGAAAGTTAATACATAGTCAAATGTATAGCCCAATATAAGTTAAATGTGGGTCAAGGATGATGCAAGTTGATATATATATATATATATACATATATATATATATCATCAATTAGGCAATAAAATAAAAATAAAAAATGGATGGAAATGAGAGGGAAAGTGCCGACCAAAATGGTGGGGGTGGGGGGGGGGGGGGGGGGGAACTAAGAAGGTGCAAAGCTCAAGAAAGTGCATAGATAACATACTCCCTTAATTCACTCCAATGCAAAGGTCAATTTCCCTTTTTTATGGATCTTGTTTGTGCATATATTGGTAAAATATGATAGATATACATTCTATATGTATATCACTAGCTAAGTAAAGGTAATTGAGAGAGAGTTAGTCATTTCATTTATTTTCAAGTCTTGGAGAAGAGAAATGAAAAGCTAGAGAGAAAAGAGAGAAGCCACGAAAAAGAAGCAAGATCCTTGATGCTTGGACGATTTGATGAAGAAGAAGCAAGGATTAAAGTTAGAGGCCTCTTGATGGTGAAGCTTTCTAGCTATAAAGTGAATCATCCAAGCTTGTTAAAGTTTCTAGCAAAGAGGATCATCAACCAAAGGTTCAAAAGTATTTAAAACCCTAGTTTTGTGTTTTGTTTGCTCTATATTTAAATTTAACGGTAGAAAATCTTTTTCAAAGCTCTTGATGCTTAAATCCATGCTAGACTAGTATATCTAGAGTTTAATAGGTTTAACATAAGTTTTGGTTTTCATTTATGTGGAAGAGTTTAATAAAACATGAAAGCAGTTTTCGCCGAAAAAACCCTAAACGGAGCAGTCGGTTCTCGGATTTACTGTTCACGTTCCGTAAGTCATATTCATGATCCGTAAATTTTGGGTGGTATTACTATGAGATAAGAAGATATTCCAAGTAGAATGACTGAAAAATATTAAACGAGCTATCCGTGATGATTTTTCTCGTGAAACAGTTCACTGTCGAAAAATACCCGAAAACATTCTGCCCAGAAATTTACACGGCCTATTTTGGCCACCTGTACTATTCTAAAAATTTCAGAACTTTTATACATGATTTTATATGGGATAAATCAGTCACTATCCAAAAATGAGTTCCATCCGACCCCGAATGTGTGAGTTATAACCCAACGTTTTTTTTTACATTTTAAAATAGAACTACAGTTATAACTTGAATGTATAACTCCAAAAATTATAAAAGTTTTACTAGAGGTACTCTATGATGACGGGAAGCAACCATATAAAGTGCAAAATTTTCTAATTAAAACTCAATTTTTAATAATTACTGTCATTTTTGGACAGAAATGTACTATTTAAAAATAGTAAATAAAGTTGGAAAATTAAAAAAAAATTATTTTGTGTATGTAATGAAATATAATAAAGATATCCAAGTTTAAAAAAAATAATAAGTCAATTAAGTTTTTTTTTATATAAATACGAAGGACTTAAGAAAAATAAGGATAAAATAATAAAATAATTATGTATTATTAAATTTTAATTAAATAATACATAAAGGTTA
Organism: Hedera helix; assembly: GCA_947179155.2. NCBI lineage: Eukaryota > Viridiplantae > Streptophyta > Magnoliopsida > Apiales > Araliaceae > Hedera > Hedera helix. Next base: position 26,718,186 of record OX359264.1, read on the forward strand.
TTATTTATTATTTAAATAATATTAAATAATAAATATAATAAATAAAAATAATTTAATTAATTATTTATTATTTATATGCTAAATAATAAATATAGTAAAGAGGTATATGGAGTCAATAAAATAATTATTTATTATTTAATTAATATTAAATAATAAATAATGGTGTTTAGTTATCTAATTATTATTTAAAGGATATTAAATAATAATTAAAGGGAGATGAAGTAAATAAATTGATCATTTGTTATTTAATTAATATTAAATAATAAATGTGGTTAATGAATTAAGAAGTTATTATTTAATGATGTTCAATAATTATTAAATAAAATGAGGATAATTAATTAATTAATTATTATTTAAATGATGATAGATAATAATTAAAAGGAAATAAGGTTAAAATGATAATTTCTTATGTAATGTTAAATAACAGGTAAAGTTAATTAAATTAATTAATTATTTAATTAATATTAAATAAATAAAGTGAAGGAACTAAGAAAATGATAAGTGATTAGACAATTTACATTTAATTGCTAAGTCTTTAAATATTACTAAAGGAGTAAATTATTATTAAATATTCAATGATAATAGAAAGTGCTGAAATATTATTAAATGATTAATAATATTGGTAATTGGGTAAATATTATTAAGGGCTTAATAATATTAGTAATCAATTAAGATGTTGTTTAATACTTAATAATGTTTGTAATTGAGTGAGGTATTATTAATGTATAATAATACTGGTCAATAATTAAAATATTATCCAAGTGTGATAATATTATCATATAATTTCTGAGATAGTAAATAGGGAACTATGTGTTGTCGAGTCAATTTATTTGAGAATAATAAATGAATCTCTGTGTACGTTACTAATTGAAAGATAATCATATTAGGTCTTTCAAAGAAGATAAATTGAATTGTGTAGGCGTAAGCGAGGAAGCAATTCAGGCAAGTTTTTCAATACTATGTGTTATTCTTGCAAACCTGTTACTATATGCATAAACTATTATGTATGCACTTATTGTATGTGCTAACTGATTTTTAAATGTGCCTGTGTACAGTCATATGATATTAATAGCTGTTATAAAATTTATGCTATGAGTTGAAATGTGTTATATTAGTTATATAACCTGGAAATATTGACATGTATAGTAAGTATGAGTTAATTGTATAAATGCAAAGCATGATAAGCATAATGCCTATATAAATGCAAAGCATGGAGCATAAAACATGAATTAAATGTGACCTACGTGTTATGTGTTAGTTGTTAGACTTGCTAAGTCGTCGTGCTCACTCTTGCTTAAAATAAACACATTCAGATAAGTGCGAGTTATTCGGAGGTTCACATACAAATCACAGAACAGAAATGCATGCTGACTTTCATAATTGATATATATTCTGATAAACTTTTTTGGGAGTAAATAGTGTTACGATATGATAAGAATTGATTAGTGAAATGTTTGCATGACATTCGCATATGCTAAACACTTGTATCATTACAAGTCATTAAGGATTCATTAATGTATAATAGATCATAATAGATATAATATTTATTGCTTAAAGTATGTAACGAGAAGATATTGAATCAACAGATATATTGAAAGTTGATTAATGAGTTCTATATACTTACATGTTTAAAATAGACTAGGTCATACTATACCATACTATACTTGATCTGAGATCTATTATAATTTAATAAAGATTGCGATTTTGAGACAGAAAAAAAGTGAAATTTTAAATAACTCTGTTTTAAACAACTATAATGTTGTTGAAGGTTATGAATGAAGTTATAATAGTTTTAAAAATAAACTAGGTGTATCAATTATATTATTGAGGCATTGTAATGTCCTAGAATTTTCACGTCATTATTAATTAAATTATTAATTTAATTTCTAACGAGATAGTTTTACGAGGTTATTTAAATCTTTTTGTGTGAGTAATTAATTACGTGATTAAATGATTATGTAATTAATTGCTAGAGTAATTAAAGAGGGTCACTAATATGTTAATTAAGTTAGTGAACAAACCCTAAAGTTTTAATATCAAAATAATTGATAAGTTTTCTATTAATTAAATATTCAATTAAATTGAATATAATGAGTTAATTAAATTTGATAAATTAATTAATGTGATTATTAATTAATGTGAACAATGTGAAATATTAATAATAATATTTATTAGTCCATTTAGTAATTTAACATTAATGTGCTAGAGTATTTAATTAATTAATCAATTCAATTACTATTTAATTATGGATTGAATAATTAATGTGTAACAAAATTAATAACCAATCATTGGATTATATTAAATAGTCAAATGCTAAATTAAATGAACTTGACTAAAGCATGAACCCACTTGAAATTAATTGGGTAAGTTATTAATTAATAAAGGAGTAACTTGTGTCATTTTTTTGGGACATCAATTCATGCATCAGCCATGTATATATATATATATATATATATATATATATATATATATATATATATATATATATATATATATATATATATGATCTTTTTTTAAATTCATTTATTTGATTTAAAGTATTAGGTTGCTTGTTTTGGTACTAGTGTAGTCCTTTTTGGCATGGGAAGTTCAACAACTCTAGTCCTTAAGTCCATTTCTTGTGCAAGTATCCAAGCTAGCTTCATGATGATATTTTTAATAGATATAGATTTTATATCTATCCTCATTGTAAGTATACTTACAACTTAGGAGCTTTTGTTAGTCATTTTCTATCTTTCATCTTTTAAGTCTTGAGAGCAAAGTATTAAGAGAACAAAACATAGAGAGATTTAGGGTGGAGCTTCAAGGAAGAAGAAGAAATCTTAAGCTAGTTTATGTCATCCTCCTTCACAACATACTTTGGAAATAAGAGGAGAGTAGCCATTAAAACTAGGTATAATCCTCAAACCCTAGTTTTCTTGTTAGTAATTAATCACTAACATTTATTGTTAGTAGTTCTTTATTTGTGTTGGGGTTTGAATGCTTGTTGGTTGGTATATTTTGTATGCTAAAAACATGTGTTTGATAGTGTGTAAACAAGTCTCAAAATAATGACCAAAAATATTTTTTTATAACACTTAGATTTAGTGTTCTAAAATTATAGAACATTAAATCATGAGAAAAATAAAGTTTCAATCACTCAAAATAGAGTTATACATAAAAAGTTAAGATTTGTAGTAGTTTAAGTGGTACAATAATTTTGATGAAAAACATGGAATTAAATCATGGGTAATTAAATTTTCATGTTATAAATTATTTTTATGTGATGGGTAATTATTTTGGATTTTTTTTAGAGATTAAAAGCTTACTTGAAGGTATAATTTTCATTAGGGTGGTATTTTCGAACACTGTAGACATTTTGCTAAGAGAAAAAAAATTATAGTTGGCCGCGCATTGCGCGCTAGCAGTTTCTGTCGGACGCGGGGAGAAAACGACGTCGTTTGGAGGGTTAAATCTGTAACCCGCGTGTTATGCGCAGAAGTCGTTCCCGGGTTCTCCAAAACAACACCGTTTTGGGCCGTTTCTTTTGCTAAGCGCGCGATGCGCGGGAGCCAACTTCTAGCTGAAATTACAAGTTTGCCCCTCCGTTCGATTTTCAGAATAATTACCAAATTGCCTTCGGTCTGGTTTTTCAGAATATTTACAGAATTGTCATTCTGCATATTTTTAATTAATTTAAAGCTTTAAAAATTAATTTAAAATTTTAATAAAAATAATAATAATACAAAAGTGATATTTGTGAGTATGTTTTTCATTTTCATTAATATTTAAATATTTTAAATATTAATCTAGTGAGCTAAATTTATGGTTAAGTTACATAAATACAAATTTCATTAATTATTTATTATTTAATTAAAAATTTAATAATAAATAAGGATAAATAAATTTATTATTATTTAACATTAAATAATAATTAAATTAGATAAATAATTAATTATTAATTTAATTGACATTAAATAATAATTAAAGAGGATTAAAATTAATAAACTAATATTTAATTTCTTTAAATTAAATAATAAGTGAGGATAATTACTTAGTTAATTGTTAGTTGATTTATATTAACTAATAAGATTTTAGAAGTCATTAATTATTATTTAATTAATAAATAATAATTAAAGATAAATAAAGTTAATAATTTAATTATTTATTATATTAAATAATAAATAATAAATAAGGATAATTAAGTAATTAATTATTATTAAATAATAATTAAAGAAATGTAAGATTAATTAATTAATTATTATTTAATTAAGATTAAATAATAATTACATAAGATTATAATAAAGTTAAATAATTAATTATTATCTAATTAATCTTATGTACTAATTAAGAAGCATTAAAATAAATAAACTAATTATTAAGTAAGATTAATTAGTTATTATTTATAATTAAATAATAACTAAAGTTAGTTAATTAATTACTATTTAACTAATAAAAATAGTAACTAATTAAAGAAAGAGTTAATTAAATATAGAGTATTTAATATTCACCAATTAAACAATTATATTAAATTGTTTAAAGATTTTCTAAGTGTTTAATACCTACGATGAATACTCCTACATTATTAAATCATTAACCTAAGTGTGATTACACGTCTGTAGGGTTAATGTTAGCATGTCAAATGATGTGAATTATGTGTTAGACTTATTTGTTAGATAAGTTCGTAGTAAGCGTACAAACGTGCCAGTATACGTCGTACTAATTGTTACACCGTCTTGATTAATGTTACGTCCTTCAAAACCATTTAATTAAAGCTAGTTTGTTGTAGCTAAGCAGACAGGCAAGTTCCTTACCTCTAAACTCATTTCATTGAGCAAGTTATTTATTTAAGTTTGGACTGTAATTCCAAGCATGCTTTGAGTGGTTTAATTACTTTACAATTATTCCACATCGATGTTGTTGTTATTCGCACTTGGTGCACTTGATCTTATATAGTCTTTGACTTGTACCTTATTTAATGTTCTACTGTTTAAAGAACTGTTCAAAGTAGGTCTTAGCCATTGTTCGGCTAGACATTTATGCTAAAGATTGTAAAAGCTATCCAAATCATTGAAGATGCGGATTCTTAGACTATTATGAACACCCATTTATTATTGGGGAGTACCCTGTGTTTAATATCAGGTACAAAACATGAAAATTATAGTCTTTGACTTGTACCTTATTTAATGTTCTACTGTTTAAAGAATTGTTCAAAGTAGGTCTTAGCCATTATTCGGCTAGACATTTATGCTAAAGATTGTAAAAGCTATCCAAATCATTGAAGATGCGGATTCTTAGACTATTATGAACACCCCTTTATTATAGGGGAGTACCCTGTATTTAATATCAGGTACAAAATATGAAAATTAAATGTTATGCATACATATATTGTACAAGAGGCTGATCCCTTCAAGTACATATTTCTGGTAGTAACCATTGGGTCAACCAGCTATTGACTCCAGTGGAAGTTTATAGTTCATAGTCTACTTGACTATCTTGATTCTAAAAGCAAATCATTATTCTTGCTTATGTTATTCATATTGTTGAATTGTTTCAACTATTCCCTTTCATTCATAATATATTGTCTCTTGTTGTTATTTAAACTTGTTGAGCAAACTAGTTGCTCACCCTTGCTATATCATGAACCTTATTGCAGTGAAACCCGAGACTTTTGGAAAGAACAAAGGTAAGGGAAAGATGAAGTGGTAGACTTCAAGAGACAGTCTTTAGTGTATTCGTCTAGCTAAAAGTACTTATTTTGTAATGTAAATCCTAAGTACTTTATTAAGGGTATTTGTAAGGTTACCGTATCTTAGGACTAGTAACACCTTTTGAATGAACAACATATGTTTATTATTCCGCATTTAGTTATTGTATGTTGTTTAGAGACCGAATCCGGGTATTTAAGACCCGAATTTGGGGGCGTCACAGGTTGGTATCAGAGTTGTAGGTTAGAAATATTAGGATTACGAAACCTAAGTTATAACCTTAGTAGTAAACTCGTATTGAGTGTTAGGAGATAAATCGGGGAGATTTATCATATGTGGTTTTAATGAATTGGGGAATTCATCGAGTTGAGTCGTACCCAATGAAATATAATTTTATTTCTTCAATGAATATATTTTATTGCTGTACTGATATTAGTTTTTCTGTTGTGTTGTAGGATGGCTATAGGTGAGATGAGCGGAGCTCGAGAGGACGTGGTATTCATTGACATACCAGTGGATACGCAGTAGGTAGTAGGATATACACCCGTTGCACTTATATCACCAGTAGGAGAGTCTGACCCGGAGGAGGACGATAGTAGGGATACCGCAAAGCCTGTCAGAGGCGGTGTTATTACGTTTGATAGTCAGGACCAGGAGGCTGAGTTTGAGGATGACCCTGCTTGGGGCGATGAGTCTGGGGAGGACCAGCCAGAGATTGAGGTAGAGGTAGTTGCTGAGGAGGTACCCGCGGAGGGATCTCCTGTCTACCATCATTTTCAGACTGATTTACTCATGGAGTATGCCAGTCGTATTGAGGATCTAGAGCAGATTGTAGAGGAGCGAGAGGCCCGTATTACTCATCTGGAGAAGCAGAACGTTGTCCATCAGCAGGTGGAAAATGTGTATAGGGATGAGGCATACCAAAGAGAGATGAATGTGGTCGATCTGCAGGCTAAGGTTCAGTAGTTGGAGCAGGCTGCACCACAGATGGGTCCTACTGTGCAGTAGCTTATGATCTAGAATAGTTAGCTGAGGCAGACGGTGGAGAGATTAGACGCTAGGGAGAAGGCGAGTCAGACAGTTCTCCAGACCATCAGGGCTGAGCTTGATAGGGAGAGAGTTGACATGATGTAGATGCAGAAGGTATGGCTCGGGTCTACTAGAAGAGTTGGATTCGTTAGGATCGACACCTTGGAGTATGCCCTTGGCACTTTGTTTGATCGACTGAGGCATCGGGTTATGAGGCACCCTAGGGAGGCGGGTAACAGCCGACGCTGGATTCGTCGCCGTACAGTGGAGGAGTTGGCCCAGCAATTTCTACGTAGGGTTGTTCGCCACAGCAGGTGGTGATTTATCGTTATTATTATTATTATTATTATTATTATTATTGTTATTATTATTGTTATTGTTATTATTATTATTATTATTATTATTGTTATTATTACTGATATTATTATTATTATTATTATTATTATTATTATTATTATTATTATTATTATTATTATTATTATTATTATTATTATTATTATTATTATTATTATTATTATTATTATTATTATTATTATTATTATTATTGTTATTATTATTATTATTATTATTATTATTATTATTGTTATTATTATTATTGTTATTGTTATTGTTATTATTATTATTATTATTATTATTATTATTATTATTATTATTATTATTATTATTATTATTATTATTATTATTGTTATTATTATTATTATTATTGTTATTATTATTATTGTTAGTGTTATTATTATTATTATTATTATTATTATTATTATTATTGTTATTATTGTTATTGTTATTATTATTATTATTATTATTATTATTGTTATTGTTATTATTATTATTGTTATCGTTGTTATTGTTATCATTGTTATTATTGTTATTGTTGTTATCGTTATTATTGTTATTATTGTTATCGTTGTTATCGTTATTATCGTTATCATTGTTATTGTTATTATTGTTATTATTATTATTATTATTATTATTATTACTATTATTATTATTATTATTATTATTATTATTATTATTATTATTATTATTATTATTATTATTATTATTATTATTATTATTATTATTATTATTATTATTATTATTATTATTATTATTATTATTATTATTATTATTATTACTATTATTATTATTATTATTATTATTATTATTATTATTATTATTATTATTATTATTATTATTAGTATTATTAGTATTATTGTTACTATTATTGTTATTATTATTATTATTATTTTATTAGTATTATTATTAGTATTATTATTATTATTATTATTATTATTATTATTATTCTTATTATTATTGTTATTATTATTGTTATTATTATTGTTATTAGTATTATTATTAGTCTTATTAGTATTATTATTATTAGTATTATTATTAGTATTATTATTATTATTATTATTATTATTATTATTATTATTATTATTATTATTATTATTATTATTATTAGTATTATTATTATTATTATTATTATTATTATTATTATTATTATTATTATTATTATTATTATTGTTATTATTATTATTATTACTATTATTATTACTATTATTATTATTATTATTATTATTATTATTATTATTATTATTATTATTATTATTATTATTATTATTATTCTTATTACTATTATTATTGTTATTATTATTATTATTATTATTATTATTACTATTACTATTATTATTATTATTATTATTATTATTATTATTATTATTATTATTATTATTATTATTATTATTATTATTATTACTATTTTTATTATTATTATTATTATTATTATTATTATTATTATTATTATTATTATTATTATCATTATTATTATGATTCTGTTAGGACTGGATTCATTCCCTTATCCCACCATCTGGTATAGTAAACTCTTTTGAGTCGTGGGATTTTGTTCTGGTAATCACACTGTAAATCCCATTTCCAAATCCAAGGGATATTAAATCGGATAATAAAATGAGCAAATAATTTAGACATAGAAAGTCCTTTGTTTACTGGTATGTGAGAATAGGCAATCTGCCAATCCTTGAATTCTGATTGAAGAATTTCTGGTAAGGTTTCTGGTAAAATTCCAAATTTGTCCCACCAAACGAAGAACCAGTTTGGAACTTCGTTATTAAGAATAGTAGGGCAGATCCTGATAAACCAAGTATGGTTACGGATAGGATTCTGGTAATAAAAAATATAAGTAAAGGAATCGATATAATCCCAATAACTATATTTTGTTTCACTACTGGAATGGTTAAAAGTTCTAGTAGAATGCGGGTGCATGCCCCATGTAGAAATAGGCATGATATTTCTGATAGTAACTTTACTGTAAGCAATAGGACTAGTAGTCCTTGACGGATCATGGAGAGTATGTTTAATCTCCATAGCTGCTGTTTCAAGTAATATATTTTCATAAATATATCTGTACTGGTCAAAGTGAGAGGGAAATTGCTGGGTAGTAAGATACCTTCGCTTGATTTCCCATGGATCATTCATCCATTTTTCATCATTCTGTTCAATATATAATACTGTTTCTTCGCAATTACTGTTAAAGATGTATGTTTCTGGTGTAACCAGAACATCTTTTACTGTTTGGCTAGAAGAAGCCTCAGTATTTCTGTTTGAAGTATTAATACTCGGGAATTCTGTATAATACTGCGGTTGAGTTCTGCCTCGGCCTCGGCCTCGGCCTCGTCCTCTGCTGTTCATTAACCCTGCAAGTATTCACGGGTTAGAAAATCGGGTAAAGAATTCTGTTCGCCTTTGATATATTCGATATCAAAATCAAATACAGATAAGATACTTTGCCAAGAAGCGAATATCTGTTTGGAAGCAAGATTCTGTACATCTTTCTTAAAGATCTGTCGAGCAGCAGAACAATCGACTCTTATTAAAAAATGCTGATTTAAAAGATCATCTTGAAATTTTAAAACACATTTAACAATAGATAAGCATTCCTGTTTAATAGTAGGATAATTTAATACAGGTCCTTTCCAAGTTCCTGATGCAAATCTAACAAGTTCTTCTGTATTTTTATACGGATTTACCTGCTTTAAAATACCTCCATAACCTTGATTGGAAGCATCTGTTTCAACAATCTTTTTCCAATTGGGGTTTGGTAAAGATAAACAGTGTAGCTGTTTTACCTTAGACTTAATAAGTCTAATGGCTTCAGTATGTTGTTCTGACCAAGGAGAAGGGTTCTTTTGTAATCTGGTAAAAAGAATAGAAGCATCCTTCGACAATTGCGGATAAAATTCTCTTATATAATTAAGGTTCCCTAAAAATCTCTGTAATTGAGTTTTATCCTTAATTTCATCCGGGAATTTAGAAGCAAATTCAATACTCCTATCAATAGGTATTATAGTCCCATTATTAATCTTATGACCAAGAAATCTTACAGTAGTTTGGAAAAGTTTCATTTTCACAGCAGAAATAACTAATCCATTTTTAATGACAACATTCTTAAATATGTTTAAATGTTTAATATGCTGGTCAATAGAGGATGAAAAAATGAGAACATCATCTATATAACAGATAGTAAATGAAGTATACGGATTGAATATATCATTCATGATATGTTGAAATTCAGAAGGTCCATTTTTAACGCCAAAGGGTAGAACATTCCATTCGTAATGGCCAAATGGTACAGTAAAAGCTGTTTTATATCTATCCTGTTCAACAATTTGTATTTGCCAAAATCCTGATTTAAGATCAAATTTAGAAAAGACAATAGCATCATAAAGTCTATCTAAAAGATCTTTCTTATTTGGTATAGGATATCTAATCCATTTTAAAACATTGTTAAGAGGTTTATAATTAATCACAAGTCTGGGAGAACCTCTTTCAATTTCTGCATTTTTATTGACATAAAATCCTGTACAACTCCAAGGAGATTGACTAGGTCTAATAAGCTTTTTCTGTAATAACATTTCAATTTCTGTTTTGCATAATTCTAAATATGCTTTTTTCATCTGACTAGGTCTAGCCTTAGTAGGTATATTTTTCTCATTAAATTCTGGTATGTAAGGTAAAGAAATAACATGTTTCTTTCTTTCCCAAAAAGCATTTGGTGTAGTTCCACAAATTTCTGATTGGTATTCCTGAATAATTGATTTAATTTTATTTTGCAAAGAAGGTTGGTTAATTTTCTGTTCAGTAGTAAGAAAACTAATTTCTTTCTGAATAAAATTTATTTGTTTTTCTTTATAATGAATAAGATCCTTAAGTTGATCTAATTCTTTAGTATACGGTTTAGTAATGAATTCAAAAACAATTTTTCTATTGTTTACAGTTGTGTGAATACCTAAAGCATCAATCTTAGTAATGGGCATAAGTAAACACAAAAAAGGTGTTCCAAGA